>CM026261.1:12232500-12724884 GCA_014851425.1 Senna tora | reverse complement strand
GGTTAGGGTTCAGTGTTTAAGTTTAGGATTTAGGGCTTAAGGCTTAGGGTTATGGTTTAAGTTTAGGGTTTAGGGTTTAGGGTTTAGCGTTTACGGGTTAGGGTTTAGGGTTTAGGATTTAAGGTTTAGGGTTTTGGGTCTAGGGTTTACGGTTTAAGGTCTAGGGTTTAGGGTTTAGGGTTTAGTGTTTTCAGGTGTCGGGTTTGTGGTTTAGGGTTTAAGTTCTAAGGTCTAGGGTTTAGGGCTTAGGGTTAAGGGTCTAGGGTTTAGGGTTTAGGGTTTAAGGTTTACGATTTAGGATTTGAGGCTGAAGGTTTAGGGTTTAGGGTCTAGGGTTTAGGGAATAGGGTTTAGGATTTAAAGCATGGATTTACATACATTTAAATTCACACATACATCATATCATGATTTAACATATAATTCCATGTGGTCATCTGTGTTCAAGTAACCATAATCATAAACTGGCCCGAAGGCATATCTCCACTAGGAGAGAATCTGGCCCGAAGGCAATATCTCTGTTAGGAGAGAATCTGCCCCGAAGGCAATATCTCACGTGAGCAATATGGGAACCTAGTTGATCATTCTAGGAACCCCTGGTCCCAAGACTATACTTGGAACAATAATCTGACCCCAAGAATTCACTTGGAGCATAGCCGGTGACTCATCTGACCTCGGTTTACCCAAGGCAATAGCCACAATGTGGTGTACTCATATGCTTTGTATTTCTGTGAGTTTGACTCAAAACAAGAGACCCAATCTACCCGGACCACCCGTGATAGACTCGGTTCTCGCGTTGTACCATAAATGACCTCTATGGACCACTACTTGTTCATTTTACTTCTTGTTAGGAAAATCTAGATTTCCAAGTGGTTTCTAATTCGGACTCTTGGTTCAGAACAAAGTCACCTAGGTTTATTCTCTTTAAGGGTTTACATACAAGACCACACCTTTCAGATGATAATCAATGAGGTTTGTTTCTAGTACCACAAGACCCTCACAGTTAAAATTTACTCGATCCTACCCCGATCTTATATAGGTCTCGAGGACCTCCTTTTCATATAAGGCTCATAGAGCCACCATCGCTTTTACAATTCACATACACACATATAGCACGTTTTCACATATACTGTAATTTAGGAACAACAATAGAATGTTATCTAACATGTAATTCCTACAAATAGGCAAGAAGGCAAACCATATATCCATATCCGCAGTTAACCCTATAGGACAAGGATAGGAAAGCCCCTCACCTGGTTGGCCCCTCTGATCGGCTCTCGGTGCGCTCGAAAGTCCACTCACATTATGGTGCCCTATACACATATACTTGAGAGATTCAAAAACTTAGAATGCAACCACTATCGTGTACATGCAACGCTAGTGCTCATGTTCTCTCTAATTAATTCCATAGACTAGTTGTTGGCTTGGAAAAGCCCCCAACTAGTTTTAGGACACCTAGCATGTTTCTATTCGTGTCCAACCCTTTCTTAATCACACTATTCGGAAGCCTTGAGTTGGGAATGCAAGGTTACCCAATTTCACGTCTATGTGTCCATATAAAATTCCCATTACCCAAGTCTTGAATTTATGACTCAAGAGAGTCATAAATTCTACTTGTCTAAAATTTCCATTTACCGAATTAACTTTCAACACCTTACCTGCATATGCATACACATATCCGGACACGCTTAAAGTTGGAAAAGTGTCTCTTTTTCCCTGAATTGGGTTCCGGTGAGACGGTGAGTACTCGGGTTTTAATCCCTCGTACATTCCAATAATTTTTACCAATTTTATAATTACCCTTCAACCTTTCAATGCACCCCAAATCAGTCCACAACACCCTTAAACCTTAACAACCACATTTTCCTACAATTTTTCCAACCCGGATAAATTCCATCAATTTGGTTCCGGTTCCTAAGCTTTCAACTCACTTCCTAACATGCATATACTTCAATTTAGGACCCAGAATACTCAGATTGAATCAATTGGGGTCTTTCCAAAAATCCCTAAAATTGATAAAATTGGGGTTTGAGAGTTTCGGGACTTCTCACCTCGATTCAACCGGTTAGAAGGACGATATGGAGTAGAGGAGACTCCCAGCTACCTTCCCCGGTGAAGAGACGTCGTTTTCCGGCGAGAAAGCTCTCTCCCTTTGCTTTCTCTCTCTAACCCGAGCTCTCTCTCTCCTCCAGCCACAAGACGGCGTTTTCCGGCTCCGGTCACCATGCGTGCGTTTCTTGTCCATGAGCTCCTTCTGTCTTCTCTGTTCACTCAGCCCCTCTCTCTCGTTTGCTTCTCCTGCTCGTGCGTGTCTCTCTCACGCCTCACCCATCTGCTTCTTCCTCTTTCTTTTCTTATTTCCTTCTTTTATTCTTTCTTATTTAATATATATATATATATATATATATATATATATATATATATATATATGTAATACATTAATATATATACATATCACTTAAAAGAAAAAAAAACAAATCTGGTATATCAAAAAAAAAATATAAATAATAAAAAGAAATACATATATAAAAATTTAGGATTTAAAAATTTTATATTTATAACATAATAAATGATAAGCTAGTGTATTTTTTTCATCTCATTTCCCTCTTGTAAATTAATTAATTTAATTTAATTTCCGATGCTAGTTAAAATATTCCCGGGTATTACAGCTGTAGTTTATTCATTGGTGTGTAAACTCTTGAATAGGTTGAGTATGAATGTTTCAAAGGAACAAAAAGCTAAACAAAAATAAATAAAAAGATTCTAACGGCAGTTGTAATCATCGCTAGAAATAATGAAAAAATGCAAATGAATGGCGACGGTTGAAACCGCCGTTAGATGACTTACTCTTATGACAGTTGCAACCGTTGCCAAAGGAAGCATAAACAGTATAAATATGGTGACGGTTACAACCATTGTTAGAGTAAGTCATCTGACGGCGGTTGCAACCGCCATGAAATTAAGATACTCTAGCGAGAGTTACAACCGTTGCCAAGAAGGTGTAAAATGGGAGATGAAATTGGTCTTCTAGCGATGGTTGGAACCGCCGTTAGGTCAAAAATATGCGTAACGATGGTTATTCCAATGGTTGCTATAATCATGGCTAGAAGTGGTCCCAACACAGCATTTGGCGACAGTTATGCAACCGCCGCTAGAGGTCTAGCCACGGTCACAACCGCTGTTAGAGGCCTGTTCTAACCATAGCTAGATGTCTGTTTTCTTGTAGTGAGTCTTCCACGTAAGAATAAACGATTGACCGCAAAGTGCCTTCACTTTATTAAAGAGAGGGCACCAAAACCCGTCCGTTAGGATATATATGAATTTACTTCTTACAAATTATTCATTATTTTATTCATTTGATATATATATATATATATATATAGTAAACAAATAATTCATATCCTATAAAAAACAAATAATTTATATAATTTTAATTATTATAAAGAAATATAGCTTTTATGACATAATAATATTACTACTATATAAAATTAGACAAATAACTTTATTTAGTCATTTTTAAGCAAAAACATCACGAGAACACTGCGTTTTTCTAATAATGATTGACCCAATTTTAAACACTCATTGGCGAAGACTGATGAATATCAAGTTTCCGAAACACTAATCGGCGAAAACTGATGAATAACAATTTTTTGAAACACTCATCGGTGAAAACTGATTAACAAGAAAATCAAGTTTTCAAAAAACTCATTGGCGAAAACTTATGAATATCAAATTTTCGAAACACGCACCTGCGAAAACTGATGAATATCAAGTTTTTGAAACACTCATCGACGAAAACTGATAAACATGAAAGTAATGTTTTCGAAACACTCATTGGCAAAAACTAATGAATATCAAGTTTTTGAAAGACTCACCGGCAAAAACTGATGAATATCAAGTTTTCGAAACACTCATCGGTGAAAACTGATTAACAAGAAAATCAAGTTTTCGAAACACTCAATGGCAAAAGCTGATAAATATCAAGTTTTCGAAACACTATTCGGCGAAAACTGAGGAATAACAAACAAATCAAGTTTTCGAAACACTCATTGGCGAAAACTGATGAATATCAAGATTCTAAAATACTCATTGTCGAAAACTGGTGATTATCAAGTTTTCAAAACAATCATCAGCGAAACTTGATTAACAAGAAAATCAAGTTTTCGAAACACTCATTGGCGAAAACTAATGAATATCAAGATTTCGAAAAACTAATCTGCGAAAACTGATAAATATCAAGTTTCAGAAACACTTGTCAGCGAAAACTAATTAACAAGAAAATCAAATTTTCGAAACACTCATTGGCAGGGATTGATGAATATCAAGTTTTCAAAATACTCATTGATAAAAATAGATAAATATCATGTTTTCGAAACACTCATCGGTGAAAACTGATTAACAAAAATATCAAGTTTTCGAAACACTCATCGGCGAAAACTGATGAATATCAAGTTTTCGAACACTCATCGGCGAAAACTGATGAATATCAAGTTTTCGAAACACTCATCGGCGAAAACTGATTAACAAGAAAATAAAGTTTTCGAAACACTCATTGGCAAAAACTTATGAAAATCAAGTTTTCGAAACATTCACAGACGAAAACTGATTAACAAGAAAATCAAGTTTTTGAAACACTCATTGGCAAAAACTGATGAATATCAGGTTTCCGAAACACTCACCGGCAAAAACTGAAGAATATCATGTTTTCGAAACACTCATTGGCGAAAACTAATGAATATCAAGTTTTCAAAACACTCATCGGCGAAAACTGATGAATATCAAGTTTTTGAAATACTCATTGGCGAAAATTGATGAATATCAAGTTTTTGAAACACACATCGGCGAAAACTGATTAACAAGAAAATCAAGTTTTTAAAACACTCTTTGGCGAAAATTGAGGAATATCAAGTAATCGAAACACTCACCGGCAAAAACTGATGAATTTCAAGTTTTCGAAACACACATCGGTGAAAACTGATGAACAATAAAATCATGTTCTTGAAACACTCATCGGAGAAAACTGATGAATGTAAAGTTTCCGAAACACTAATCGACCAAAATTGATGAAGAACAAGTTTTCAAAACACTCATCGGCGAAAACTGATTAACAGGAAAATCAAGTTTTCGAAAAACTCATTGGCGAGAACTGATGTATATCAAGTTTTCGAAACACTCAAAGGGCAAAAACTGATGAATATCAAGTTTTCGAAACACTCAAAGGATTCTTTGTATCAGATTATTGATCACACGCCTCAATGCGTGTGACCAATCCTAGTCACATGCAGAAGTTATATACGTATATACTTGATATATATTATATCATAGCCTATATTCCCATCACCAAGACCTAACTTTAATCTGTATGAAGCCGACAATGCTAGAATTCAAGTGTGACATATATATATATATATACACAGCAGATGTAAACGTACATACACCTCGTCCAAAAAGGATTCATATATATGTATATATATATATATACATCACAACATATATACTTAATCAAAATAACTACCGACGCGAATAAAGCGTGCGGTCTTCAGATCTGTCCGCCTCCCTAAGAAGAAGTGGACGCGTTTTCGACTCCTGAACCACCTGTATCTGAAACATGTAAACAGGGGGTGAGTCGAACAGACTCAGTGAGAAGCTCCCCCATCCCTGGCGTAGCAGCGGGTACCACTACAGCTGGGGGAAGGGAGCAACCACAACCACATGCGCATGAAACAGATTTATATTGTGACCTTAAATATGATTAGGCAATCAATATATCATATTCACAATTAAAAATCCTAATTCATGCTCCTAACATGTTTATTAATCCGCATGTAAACCAATCATAAACATATATCATATCTTTTCATAAGTCATACATAGTTATGCTCGTAGGCATTCACTTTCTGTCTCCTGCATTACGGTAAGAGAAATACTGGCCCGAAGGCAATGTCTTATTCGAACCTAGTTGATCAAACTAGGAACTTTCTGACTCCAAGGTACGCTTAGAGTAATAGCCGGCAACTTTTCTGACCCCGGTTAAACCTGCCCACTATGTGGCATACTTACTGTTAACTGAATCCTGTCTGTCCGACTAGGATAACCGACTCGATCTACCCGAACTAACTTGAACAAGTTCAAATAACCTATTCGACCTTAAAAGACGCCCTATTAATAACTAACCGAATATTACACGTGTGAATTAGCTAGGCCTAGTTTCCCCCATTTCAATTATGCATCACTCTCACTCACACTTAACAACCTAGGTTCATTTTCCTTAATGTACCATACGGTCAAAACCTTTGCACGATGCTCAATTTAAATGGGTTTCTAATATTAATGAACTCTCACATATGAAATTCTGACTCAATCCTACCCGCGGTATCATATAAGGCTCGGTGAGCCACAATAGCACATATACACCTTGTGTTTAATCATATAAGCACATATACTATTGCACGTTGACTACTTACTTGCAAATCATACACGCGTAACACAAATCTATTCATATAAATATATTCCATATATCAGTTTGCACAAAATAGAGCAAACCACATTTTCCACGTAGTCATCCAACCCTGTGGGGCAGGGATGGGAGAGCCCCTCACCTCGTTGGCCTTCCTGATCAGTACTCGGAGTGCCTGAAGCTCCAATCACTCTGTGGTGCCCTATACACATTATATTTAAGAAATTTAGAACGCGTAACTAAGCATCTACCATGCACGTGTCATGCTAATGCTTATGCAACCTTTAGCTATTTTCCAAGAATTAATTATTTAGTTCGTTACGTTGTCTTATTTGCTCTTTCTGAAAGTCCAGAATGCCCCATATTCGACTTTCACACTTTCGAGCCATTTAGAACCCCTAATTGCTTAGGTTAGAGATTTCCACTTGTCCAAATTTTCCTTCATGTGTTCATATGAGTATTTAACTAATAAAAGAATTAAATTCACGGTTTAAAAGGGGCTTTAGCTTACTCATTCCACCGTCTCCCTTATTCGCCGAGTAAAAGCTTAATTATTACCTTTTTAATTATATATAAATATATAATTGGGTATAATTAGAGCCTTGGAACCAATTTAGCGGGTCTTCGGTGTCAACCACGGACTAGACCGAGGTGTCCAACCCACCGCACAACTCTTTACGGTACTGTGGCTTAGTATTTCGCCTCTTTTTCACCGGATTGGGTTCCAGTTGAGACGGTAAATACTCTGGCTTTATTTCCTTGTATATTTCCAGCAACTACAACACTTATACTACTCCAATCCAAGCCTAAACATGCATCGAATTATCAATTTCGAATTTTTAGCAATTTTCTAGCTAAATTTTCCTAATTTCCATACCCGGTCAATCCCTACGGGTTAGCTTCGATTTTGAACCTCACTAAGCTTTCAATAACACCCACTAAGCTCAAATTTAACCCTGGAGTGCCCCAATTGGAAGAAATTGAAGCATTCCTAAAATACCTAAAATTGGAGAAATTGGGGTTTTGAAGGATTGGGGCTTTCTTACTTGATTTCAATCGGATGGAAGGTTAGTGGAGGTGGTAGAAGGATTTCAGTCAAATCTCTGGCACCGGTGCCGCCCCTCTGGCGTGATTCCGGCCGGTTCTCCCCTTCCCGTGGCTTCTCATTCCTCACGGTTTGTGCTCCTGCTGTGCGTGCTTCAGCTTGCGTTTTTTTTTTTGCTCGTGTGTGTGCGTGAGTTTTTCTGCCTCTGCTCCTTATTATATATTTTGTTTTAAGTGTTTTAATGAATTGGTGAAAAGGGGGGTCACGTGGCCCCCCATATATATTCTATTATATATATATTTTTTACTATATATATTTATATTATATATATATATATTTATTTTTATTAGAAAAACTTATTTACTTGTTATATCCTATTTTTCCTTCATGCTTTTTTTTAATCCTCTTTTCTTTTAGGTCCTAAAAATATTATAATTATTCCCTATTATTTTTCTCCTTTATTCTATTTTTAACCCTATAATTCTTTAATTTAATTTATTTTTCTTTTTGAAAGAAAAATAAATTTAATAATAATGAAAATAATTAAATCTAAATATCTCGAATATTACAAAGAGCTGGCCTGAGGTTACTAATGTGGAATATTGACATTAACGTGCCGGGTCCCTGCTCGGATTGCCCAATTACACTTTAAGGGTGATATTGAGGGCTCCAAACCTCTTCTTTTCAATCTTAAGCACCCTAGAATAATTCTAAATATGCTATCAAGCATCAAGAATTATTTTAGGTACTTTCTTGTTTCTCAAGGATGGAAACTTGTGGAACAATAAATTCCAAAAATTTAAAATGGCAATTAATTCCTTCGTAATTATTAGGAAACCTTAAGTAGGATGATTTAGAAGCATGTCGAGATTTAGTAACTCAAATCCAAGGCTCCAAAATCAATTCAAGGCGAGCGATAATTATACGAAACGAAGTGCGAGGCACTTGAGACTGTCATAGAAGAGAGGGAAGACGGATAAGACCAAGGACTCTGTCCTTGGCAACGTCTAGATGCATTCTAGGCACGAGCATGTAGTATGCATATGAATTGCATATGGTTTAGATGTTAACCGCTTGAATACATTCTTTAGGAAACCACGGTTCGTCCGGAGCGGGAGTTACTCCAGGACAAACGCAAGGGAGCCATCCAGGTGAGGGGTTTCCCATCCTTGCCCTACAGGGTTGATTGGGGATGTGGATAAGTGGTTTGCCTAGTTGCCTATTTGTAAGATTTTTTTAGTGGTTAACATGCTATTGTTGTTCTTAAACTGTTATATATGAAAGTATTTGAATATGTGTGTTTGACTACAGGTAAAGAGGTACTAGAGGGTATCCATGAGATACGCCAAATAGTACAAGTAAGGGGGTAAGTTGTTGATTGAGTCCAAGGTTTGGTTTACCCTATTAATTAGAAACTCATTAAAGAAACCGTATAGAAGTTGTTAGTAAATGTCGAAGTTTTATGGTAATTGAACTTACAAAAGACCTTAGAGCTAGGTTATGATCTAAACCTAGGGTTTGGGAACAATATGAGTATTAATACGATCTCTTAATTGATTAGTGAGTCGTAGGGATGTCCACACTACCTAGGTATAGTCAGTTTAGGATAGTAATGGGTAGATAGAGTTAGGATCCCAGCTGAAAGCTGGGGAAGAGAAACAAGTTAAAACAATTGCCCGTTGAGGCCATTGCCCTAGCCTGGCACTAAGGTCAGTTAAAGAGTAAAGCATTTGCCCGTTGAGGCCATTGCCCTAGCTTGGCACTAGGGTCAGTTAAAGAGTAAAGCATTTGCCCGTTGAGGCTATTGCCGTAGCCTGGCACTAGGGCCAGTTAAAGAGTAAAACACTTGCTCGTTGAGGCTATTGCCCTAACCTGGTACTAGGGTCATTAAAAGACTAAAAGATTTGCCCATTGAGGCCATTGCCCTAGCCTGGCACTAGGGTCAGTTAAAGATTTAAAAGAAATTGCCTGTTGAGGCCATTGCCCTAGCCTGGTACTATAGTCAGCTGAGTGATTTACAGTTTTAAGATGATATGTTAAATATGATTGTTTACTTATGAGATGTATGATAGAGGAGCATGAACCGTAGGTTTATCTTTGATTTGATGTTATATTAATATTGCCTGATCGTAATATAACATTTGATAAACTGCATTTTCATGCGCATGTGATTCTGGGTGTTTCCCTTTGCCCAACTGTAGTGGTACCCGCCGCTACGCCGAGGATGGGATACTTCTCACTGAGTCTGTTTGACTCACTCCCTTAGCTTCAATGATTCAGATACAGGTATCGGGCAGGCATCGACGTCCGGACAGTGATACGGACATCAGAACACCCTTTACGCACTAGTTCGCGTGGGTGGACACTTTTTTTATTATGACTATTTCGGTTGTACATATTATAAGTTGTAAGGGTTGTGTATATATATTTACAGCTTTTGATATGTACCTACTCTAGAATTGTCGGCTTCACATGTACTTAAAGACAGGGTCCAGTTGGGGATAAACTAGGATATATGTTTGAGTATATAAACTTCTGCATGTGAATATGATAGATCGTACGCATTGAGGCGTACGGTCAATATGATATGGATATATATTATGTGTGCTTGCTACATGTGAATAGGATAGATCGTACGTATTGAGACGTACGATAAATATGATATTAATATTTACATTATGAGTGTTGATAAATATATCTATACACTGGATTGAGCTGAAGCGATATTGAGCGAACCGCGGATTGCAGGTTTATTAGGCCACCAGTGAGGTGTGGCCACTAGTATGATATGTATATATTGGTTGTATAGCATGGTAGTATAGTCATGTTTATAGGATAAGGCTTACGGGTTTAGAGGTAAAAATCTATTCCCTTGCCGGTCACGTACTCCCGATTTGGGGTCGTGACATTTATTATGTACCAGAAGTTACGAAGAATTTAATTTTTGTACCCTTACTTAATAAGTTTGGGTTTAAATCTGTATTTAAGGGAGACAAGTTTGTTCTCACTAAGGGTGGAACATTTGTAGGCCAGGGTTATTTCTGTGAGAACATGTTTAAGTGTAATATTGCTAAAATTAATAATAATGTTTATATTTCTGCTTATATTATTGATTTTGGTGATTTATAGCATTATCGTTTCGGTCATGTTAATTTTGGTGAAATTAATAACTTGATGAAACTTGATATGATTCCATGGTGAAAGATTTGATTATGAACGGAGTAATCTCAATAAGTTATATAAGATCTGAATTAAATCTTGCAGATCCTTTGACGAAAGGTCTGACAAGGGATATCGTGTTGAAAACATCAAAGGGGATGGGTTTAAAGTCCTAAAAACCTTGATTACCAATAGTGGAAACCCAACTCACATTTGACCATCATATCAAGTCTTGAGTTCAATGGTGAAAGTACACTATTAGAGTAATTGCAAGTACTTGACATTTATACATCCCAAGGTTGAAAAGTACTTGGTAACCATGAGATTAAAAGGGGAAGGTTGAGCTTTAATTTGGCTCTTAATAGACTTGTTAGCATATATTTGCTAGAGCATTAATCATGGTGATGTTCTTGACAGAGTCTACCTATATGAGAATGAAGTGGGGCCGCTTCTAGGAGTCTAAGGGCTTGACTCTAAAACTCTCATGAAAAGGATACAGACATAAGGCCATAAACGTGTCATTTTAAGTGGCATACAATGGTCCGAGATCTCATGCGTAAGTCATGCACGCCTGTTCATATGGAATAGTTGGTTCAAAGCTATGTCTACCATATTATTTCGGATGGGTGAAAACATGGCTTACTTAGGTAATGGTTCAAATCCTTGAGATACCTTTACTAAAAACATGAGATTTCCGAAGTGATAAGAGTTTGGGTTCATTTTAAAAATGGTGGAGGATTGTTGGAATATTTTTAAATTGAAGAGATGTGTTAATTGAAGAGTCATGTATTTATATTTATTTATTTGAAGATGTATTATAAATTAATTAATTAATTTATATGAAAAGGTGTGTAGGGAGTTACAAATTTAAAAGACAAGACTCTTCATTTAAATTAATAGTTGTGACTCTTAATTGAAGAGATATTGTACCAAAAGGTATCTCTTCAAAGGCATCACTTCATGGTCTATATAAACCCCTCACCATTCCATAATTCAACATATCAAATTCATTGCCTTTGTCTTTGAGTGCACACAAAGATTAAGATAAATTATCACTTTGTAAATACTATTGTTGTCTTGGCTTGAGTATTGGAAGTGCTATCCATACTCAAGGGTTTTCATTGTATCCTAAAGGAAATTTGCCAGTCTACCCAACTAGCACCCTATAGAAGATAGGAATAGGTGGGGGCAAATTAAGCCTAAAGGAAAGTGTTGTCCACGCCTTGAAGACATTGTGCATCACTTTCTTTTCTTCATCTTCTTCATTTCTTCTTATTATATTCTTCAAAGAGTCAATCCCTCCAACATTTTTAACTTTTGTAACTGTCATTTTTGGTTCAGACAATTCTAAGTTAAAATAAGGACCACAAGGGGTCTTAACCTTGGGGGACTTGTCCTTAGGTGAGAACCTAGGTGCCTACGTACCCTTGTGAAGGGATCAAAGTCCACGTAGTTCGCCGTGTTAACGTCCGTAAGAACAGTTAGGCAAGGTGGTTACCTGTAGGTGGCCGTGTGCGGCTAGGACGTGTGTAAGGGACTCTAGGCGGGCGAGCCACTCGTTGGAGGTTGGCTTAGACTGAGAGAGAGCAAGGGTCTCTCTGAGCTGCTAGGAGCTTTGTTGATGCAGATCCCCGGGACGGAGATACACTGGTTGATGGTGGAGCTTATGAGGTGGTGGACCAAGCTCTAAGATTAGGGACGTGGTGTATCGTATTCGGAGTGTTGAGTCTTGCTTCCGTGCGTTTGGAGTCCATTGAATATTACACATCCGATGCAAGGGAGAAATGGTCCAAAAATTTAGGTTCTAATAAAGTAATTAGAAAAGTTGTTGGATTGAAAAGGAAATGTTCATTAATTATTAACCAAAGAGTTTTACCCCAAAAAAAATAGCTGATATATAGAGAATTAATAATGTAGGGTTTTGAATTGGTACAGAGTATAGAATGACACATGGAAGCAATGAAGTGAAGGAAGGACAACCCCTGATTAAGGAGCATGTGTGAAGATAGAAGGAAGGTTTAAGAACCAAGGAAGAAGGCATGGATTGCATATGATAGTGAAATTAATGATTAAACATCTGGAAAAAATAAAACAGTACAAAATCTAGAAAGTACCACAAAAAAAACAAAAGAAAACAAAGAAGAAGGTAACTTTGGTGTTGACTAAATATATTCTCCTATACTGAAAAATTTGACTTCCTGCTCCTATATGTTCTATAAAAAATAAAAATAAAAATTGCTAATACATTGTGCGGTGGACACTACAGCTCTAAGTTTGTTTAGGGACGGTCGCCCTAGGATGGCGTTGCACGCTGAAGGCGCTGAGACGATGATGAAATCTACGTCCAGGCTAGCCACCTTTGGTAAAGTGCGCATAGTTGTCCGGGCTTAAATGATTCATTCTGCAGGAACTTGAGCTCCGGAGAACCCTATGAGAGCGCGGGGAAGGGCTTCGTGTTGGCCTCGTCCAACCTGAGCTTCCTAAAAGTGTCAAAATAGAGGACGTCTGCTGAGGATCCTTGGTTGATTAGGACTCGTTTGACCTCGTAATTGGCGATGACTGTCGTTACTACCATTGGGTCGTCATGGATTAGTCCTTCGAGATTTTTGAGTTCGAACGTGATGGGGTCCTCTCTAAATTCTTCGCTTCTCTTCTTATGCTTCGAGGCATAGTCGAAGGCGAGTATGGAGCGTTCCACCCTTTTCTTATTTTGTGGTTGTGAGGTGGTTCCTTTTTGTAATCCGCCTGCGATGACGCTGATGACCCCGCGGGTAGGTGCTTGGTCGCTAGCCTCCCTCGAGTGTTCTGCATTAGATCTACTCTCCTCTTTGATGTATCTGCCCAATTGTCCTTTACGGATCAGGTCCTTAATATGATCCTTCAAGTGGATGCAATTGTTGGTCTCGTGTCCGTAGAGTCTTTGTGGAACTGGCAGTACTTGGATTTGTCCACCGGCTTTCTAGTCTTCCGCCTCTTAATTTGTGGTGGGAAACTGAGCATGTCCGAGTGGTAAATTTCCTCGAAAATCCCGACGTGGGACTTCTTGAGGGGAGTGTAGCTGGTGAACCGTCCTCTGGGAGGCGTTCGAGGTCGCAGTGGTGAGTGTTTTCTATTATTTTTCTCCTTGGTATTTTAGTTATCCGTTGCCGGCTTCTCCTTCTTTTTCTCGGATCGCTCCATGTCGGATCTACTTATAAGGAATTTTCTCATTTTGTCCTTGGCGATCTGCGCATCCTCTTCCTGGATGAACCATTTCGCACGGTCCATCAGTTCCTGTAAAGTAGAGATGGGACATCTGTTGAGTTCTCCGTAGAATTGTGAACATCGGAGGCAACATCTTGGAGGCCTCTAACTTGGAGCGAAAGTTTGGTGAAGCGGACTAAGAAGGCTTGCAAGGTCTCCCCTTCTTCCTGGTGGAAGCTGATAAAGGAATCCTTGTTCTTTTGGTATTCCTTATTGCTGGCGAACTGAGTGAGGAACTTCTGAGCCAATTGCTCAAAGCTGTGGATCGAGTTTGTAGGTAGTAGTGAGAACCACCTCAGAGCTGCCTCCTTTAAGGTCGAGGAGAAGACTCGGCATTGCTGACCATCCGTCATGCCAAGTTTTGATATGGACGAATTAAAGGTGTTAATGTGATCTCGCGAATCAGTCTCTCTGCCATAAGGTTCTATATGAAAGGGCATCTTGAAACCCATGGGCACATGTTCGTTCATGACTTGCTGGGTGGAGGGGTATCTCCATTTTCCTTAGAAGTCGAAGCCGGGCCAATGATATTGCCCTGAGTGAGTAGACACGTCGTAGGGAGCGTACGGGTTGTAGGCTCCTGCCCAAGGCATATGTAGATAAGATCCTGGTAGGTAGTTTGGGATAGGTGGTCGCGGGTAATCCGCGGGCGGGCGTACTGCTTGCCTGGCGACCATTGTTGGCCCAGGTGGGATCGATGGCAAGGGAGCTGGTGTTGTCAGCGATAGTCGTGCGAACTCCATTGGCAGAGTTTCGAAATGTATGGCGAGCAATCCGGTAAGGTCGTTGGACGGGCCCGTAGGTGCGTTGTATGGCGTTACCCGCATTTGAGTGTTCGCTTGGCAGCAGTTTCTGTTCTCTTCCCACTGTTGTTGGCGTATGGCTGATATCTCTGCCTCAAGTCAAGCTAGCTCCATCTCCCATGAGGTTCTCGCTGGTTCTGTTGTCTCTTGGTTGCTGGACAGGAGGCACGGATTATACGGCATGCCATAGGGGTGCTGAGGGCATGTTTCCTCCCAGTTCGTCGTTGTTTGGACAATGGTTTCCGTGATGGTTGCTTGTGTTGTCGGGGTATTTTGCGGTTGGGTTGTGTTCGAACCGCCTACTTCCGCTGTGACAACTTCAACCGTCCCCTATCTATTTCTTGTGCTGCACCTTAGAGCGATTGCGTTGGTCGTGGCCATAAGAACGTTTGAGTCATCCATTTCCAGATTTTTCCTGTATGGGAAATAAAGTGTGGGTTTCTGAGTGTTAGGTGGATACTCCTACTCCTCGAAAAGAGAATTGCCGTTTAGCGGCAGAGTGCTCAAGGCATTGTGGTTTGAGGAAGACCGCGGTGGGCGCCAATGTAACTGTCATTTTTGGTTTAGACAATTTTAATTTGAAAATAAGGACCGCAAGGGGTCATAACCTTGGGGAACTTGTCCTTAGGTAGGAACCTAGGTGCCTACGTGCCCTTGCGAAGGGATCAAAGTCCATGTAGTTCATCATGATGATGTCTATAGGAGCCGTCAGGCAAGGATCACCTGTATGGGGCCGTGTGCGGCAAATACGTGTATAAGGTACTCCGAGCGGGCGAGCCACTCGTAGAAGGTTGCCTTAGATTATGAGAGAGCAAAGGTCTCTAGGAGCTGTTAGGAGCTCTGTTGGTGGAGATCTCCATGTCGGAGATCTGCACGTGGGTGGTCGGAACTTGGTGGTGCCGTGGGCTAAGCTCTTGAATTGATAGGGAGATGTGTTGTATAAGGGAAGCTAAGTCTAGCTTCTGTGTAATCAGAGTTTGTGTTACTTGGCTCTTGTTATGATGTTCTCTTGTTCTCGAGTCCCCCAGGTAAGGGCCTTTTATACCAAGTGTGGGGGAGAACGTGGTCGACCCTCGTTCTTGCTGGACGTGAGTCGTCCCACGATGCCTGGAGCAACATTTAGGTCGCCACCAAAGACATGTCTTCAGCAGTGACATTGGTCGCCATTGAAGACCTTCAGCAGTGACTTTTGGTCGCCACTGAAAGTAGTTTCCGGAACTCCAACGACAACCTATGCCGGCCGGCGACGACCACCCTCCACCGGCCGACGACGACCACTGTCTACCGCTGGACCTCCGCCGGCTGGCGAGGACCACCGTCTGTGCCAGACCTACGCCGGCTGACGACGACCACCGTCTGCTGGACCTCCGTCGGACATGTTTTTGAAAAATGGCGCATGGACGGATTCGATGTCGGGACATGATGCATGGTAATGTCTGTAGCAACGACTAAGCCATATATCACATTTTGTTACATACTGTCACTCTAATTTATTTATTTTATGTATTTGTCTTTAATCTCAAAGACATGTCTTCAGCAGCGACATTGGTCGCTACCAAAGACATGTTTTCAACAGCGACTTTTTAGTTGCCACCAAAGACATGTCTTTAGCAGTAATTTCGGTCGCCACCATAGACAATTATGAAAAATGCATATCTAATTCTAAATCTACTCCAATAACTTCATCCATATCTTCAAAATATTTAATTTGATCAATAATCAAAAGACTAAGTCTACAATTTGTTTATGAAGGGGTCTTGATATCTGATATTTTAGGGGAACTAGATCATTTTTAATGTATTTTTTGTGGTAGTTTACTGTAATACATTTATCATCTAGTTACATCTCATTATCGTCTAAAATAAACTTATTGAAATAAATGGATTTAGTTGCATCTCCTATCTATTGAAAATTTATATTTTACTTTTTCTCAAACATTTTTTTTTAAATAAATTGAGATATTTTATCTTTTAGTTAAGAATTAAATTGAAAGAACATGCATTTTTCAAAGAATAAATTATTATCTCACTCTTTATTTATTAAAATATAAAAAGTAGTACTATTTCATAAAACATTTGGCATCCAATATTTTATGTTATTTTATTTTCAAATAATAAAATGATATAACTTTTGTTACATTACGTTAAAATTTTATTTCAAAAGTTAGAATCAATTTAATCATACTTATTTTTTATATTAAAAATAAAATCGTTGACAAATGCAACTATATTCATTTATAGAAAAAAAATAGAGAAAAGGGTGAGTATAATTTTTCAATAAGAGAAGGAGAAGCAACCAAATCCTTTTTTTGAGTTTACTTATTACAAGAAAGTGACGTGTGAATAGGAAATGCAACAAGATGAATTGGACAATCGTGGTCAATGCACTACAATGAATTTGGATCATTGGTTCAACAATTTCATTACTTAAGCTAATTGAAACATAAACCAATAAAATAATTAATATATATATACACACACACAAATACAATCAATGTATATTTTACTTTAAATAAATTGTGGGATTTATTAGAAATTAACATAACTATAATAAAACTAAATAAGGCAAGATAGCAAGGAGCAAATCGGTGTTATTTGCTCAGTGTACTTTGGAATAACAAAAAAACCATCCAATCCAATGGTTCACTGATTTAATAAAGAACAAGTGAGTCAATTGTGGTTGATAGCAAAACAATCTTCAAAATCAACTTGGCCTATTCTAACCATTGGTCCAGCAGTTAGAACAACTAGTCTTGTTCTAGTCAAAATACAATGTCCTGATATATGTTTTTATTTAATAACATCATCTAATATCCAAAGTACCTAAATACCTAAATCCAAAGTACCTTGAATGATAGGATGGCTTGGGGATTTAATGTTGCGCAATACTCAAATTAAAGTTAAGAATCGAATCCGATTAAAATTATATGAGTCCCTTATATTTAATCACATTCCAAGATTCATCCTTACTCTACTTGTATATAATACAAAAACTAAACAAAAGAAATCTTCACTTAGGTATGCATCATAAAGATGAGAAGGCATCTTCTTACAAATTAATTCACCTGCTAAATCAAAATCTGTCGCATTAAAAACAAAAATTAATAATAAAACAAATACGTAATATTTAAACAAAAGCACAAGAAATTGATGAAGCACAATAGTGGACAAGACTCAAATTAGCTATTAAATATATTAATTTTATATATACGTAGGTCATTGATCACCAATTCTTATGATAATAATGAAGAATGATTAAAGAGAAAGTTGAAAGGGAATTACAAAAATTTAATAATTAATTAGAACAAAAAAAAGCTCACCTTCCCCAAAATGTTTATATACTCACTTTTTTAATTTCTTTTGGAAATATAAAATTTCAATGAAATCAATGAACTACCAAATATATTTTAAGAAAAATAATCGTTCTCTAAACTATATTTGATAGTTCATGAATTGATCAAAATTTATATCCAAATCTTTTTTTTATATATGAAGGGCATTTTCAAGTGGAAACAGAACAATTTTAATCAGATCAACGAAATACCAAATAATTTGAGAAATTGGATTCTCTAATAATATTTGGTATTTCGTTGACTGGCCAAAATTCATCTCCAACAATATTTGTGTCACGACCCCCGTTTAGAGGACCATGACCGGCACAGACACAGGGAATATCCATGTACCTGTAAGCCTTATCACCTAATTGACAGAATATTTATTATTGAAAATACATCCACATGCAGTATAATACAATGGCTACACCAAAATGGTGGCCTATCCTAGGAAAGCAAATCCACGGCCAGTGCCGCTTCAGGATATAGATATAGGAAAACACTCATAATATATATAACCTGTGTACTGGCTACACATCCGAAGATGCTGCCTATCCTATTCACATGCAACAGATATATGTATATATATACATTTTGAAAACAAATTTTCCCTGTGTCGCAGCAAAATAAATCTTCATCTTTAACGTGTGTGAAGATGGCAGTTCTAGATTTAGTAATACAATCTAATTGGGTACGTCTACCCTTTACTTTATGCTACAACGATAAAGTAAATTAAATTACAATTACAATTTATTCACCCACATGAACAAGTTGTGGGTCTTGGGAAGTGTTGCTCAACCCTCGTTCCACCAAGACTTCTTCCACCTGTACTTAACCTGTCTCTGTGTATTAAAAATGAGGTGTGAGTCTTAAGCACGTGACTCAGTGAGAACTCTCCCATCCCCGGCGCAAAGCGGGTACCATAGCGCTGGTTTGGGAGTCATACACAACCACATGCAAAAACAACTAGTTACTGTTGTTAGCATACATTATTGGTGATCACACAACAATCATAAATTTCACCCAAACACTTACATGCATTCAATAACTGTAAACATGCAGCAGTTTATTCCACGTCATCAATCAACAAGTAAACATGTAACATATAGTGCCGGCTTTTACCTACCGGTCTTCTCACATTTCAGCATGTCTAAATCAAACAAGACGTGTGGTGACGTAATCCTATACGTTACCACTATACTGCTCAATCAGCAATTATATGCAAACACAGACAATTTGTATATACACACAGATACTATAACATACATCTACTTAATCTCCCCCATTTTAGGGTATCTACTAGCCACTACGTGGCTTTTCTACTTCGAACCCGTGCACTCGAGTTACTGGCCAACACGTGGCAAAGCATACTTAACCCATTCACTTGGGTACTGGTCACCTCGTGACAATTCTGTTAATCAAACAATACTTAACCCCTTCACTTGGGTACTAGTCACATTGTGACAATTCTATTAATCAAACACAATCAACTTCTATCTATCAAACAACTGATACGTAGCCACCACGTGGCACGTCCTGACCCCTTGCTGCAGGGCAATAGCTTGAGCCCACTCGTCCATTACCGAACCAGGCCACATGGCAGGCATGGCACGACGTCTCGAAGCATGGCCACTGACACACCCTGGACCAACTCCACAGGATGATTTCTCTTTTACTAGGCTAGGCTCACGGTTCACCCGTAGGTTCCTCCCGTGTCTCCTTTCCTTAGTCTCACATATTAATAGGATTCTTTGTATCTTTCCCGAAGGATCAACAATTATTCTCCTTATTAATATCTACAAGTATCCTCAACAAGATATAACTCATATACCCGTCCAGATGCACTCTTTGAGCCTCAAGCTATCGTCATAGGAATATAAATCCTTTCTGACCCCATTACTAGGATAGGGCAATGACCATCGTCATGGTGATTATAAAACTGAGGTCTCAAGTGCCATCTGACGTTGTTCTAGTCGATGTCTCACATCGCTAGCATAACCAAATCCAAAACCCACCAATAACTCCCTTTGCATGATTTTAATTTAAGTCACCGTCGTGACAAGTTTTCAAAATAAAGTTTAGCCCTTCCGTACAAGGATTCTTGCCACCCTCGTGGAAAAGATTTAATAAAATACTCATCATGCCTCCGGAGTGTATGAGTTGGATTTGTAACACACCAATCATAGCAAATAATTATACTCTACTCCTATGTCTTCCTGTCCAAGCTATCTTCCACAACCTATTTTCTAGTTCTTTCATTCTTTTAGCATTCTATATCTCTAGCTAACACATACCAGACAAGCAGAGAATATACATATTCATGTAATCTACATAAGCATACAACCCTAGGAGCAGAGATGGAAGAACCCTCACCTTGGCCAACCTTCCATGCAATCCTCTCTTGTAACTTTAGTCTCCTCGGAGTTCCTGTTGCACTCAATCGTGTGCCGTTGTTCCTATAAGAACAACATTTACTTCATTAAGGTTATTATTTAGCTTAACTTGTTATTTACCTCTACATTACTCTCACGTGTAGTCTTGCCATAGAGTCAAGCTCTTGGTCTTATTGGACTTCTCTATCCCGACTTATGTGTATCCTTCCTTGGACACTTGACTTACTCGCGTATAACACTATACTTGAGTGTTTCACATACTTGGATTTGAGTATTAGACATCTATCTAACTTTTATTCGCATCTAAGGAAGCTTAGCTAACTTGATAGGAAGGAATCCTAATTTTAGGAAGGTCTAAACATTTTGTTTCAAGTTGTGTTCTTACTCGGGTTCTAAGAAATCTAGTTTCTAAACCTCAATACACCTCTACTTTATCCCACTTAAGGTTTCCTAAGTATTTATGAGGGAAGAAGGTTGAAATTTTAGAAATTAGATTTCATTGTTCCGCAAGCTTCCACTCTTGGGAAACAAGAAAGTACCTAAATTAATTCTTGATGCTTGATAGCATATTTAGAATTATTCTAGGGTGTTTAAGATTGAAAAGATGAAGTTTAAAACTCCCAACATCACCCTTAAAGCATATTTGGACAAATCGAGCAGGGACCCGGCATGTTAATGCCAAGGTCAGGCCTTAGTAGCCTCGGGCCAGCTCTTCACGGGTCTTGTTCAACTAATATTCAAACTATATAATTTCAATAATATCAAGCCAAGCCTATTTTACTCAAATCCAAGCTCAATCCTAATTATTAACAATTTTCCCCAATTTAGAAATAATTATAATTTCAATAATATCAATCCAAGCCTATTTTACTCAAATCCAAGCTCAATCCTAATTATTAACAATTTTTCCCAATTTGGAAATAATTATAATTTCAACCCCAAATCCTTCCAAATTCGAATTTGGGCAAATCCGAGAATATAATCTTGATTCATACCCCAACTAAGTGTTCAAGAACACTTTCTAGGTCTCAATCTACCCTCGAAACAACTCAATCGAGGGTGAATTAAACAAATCCCTAAAATGGAAAAATTGAGGGTTTAGAATCAAATTGGGGTTACCAACCTTGATTCGATTGGTGGGAGGTATGGAAGAGGTTGGAGTCGAGCTCCCGTGATCGTGGCCGGCATCGGACCGCTCTCCTCCGACGAGTTTCCGGTGAAATCCCCCTTCTTCTCCCTCCACTCCTCCCTCTCTCTCTCTCTCTCTTCTTCTCTCTCGACCCCCTGCTCTCTCTTCTCTCTTTTTCTTTCTTTCTTTTCTATCCCTTTCTTTTTAAAGCCACGCACATTTTCTCTGTTTTTTTTATTCTTTATTTCCTTTTATTTAATTAAGCCGTGACACCTTTTCTCTTTTTTTTATTCTTTCTTTACTTTTATTTAATTAAGACTCACGACCCTCCTCTTTTTTTTCTTCAAATAATTAAAATAAATAAATAAATATAATTGAAATAAAATAATTAATAATTAAATAATAAATAAATAAATAAATATTATTAAAAATAAATAAATTAATAATTAAATAATTAATAACAAATTTGTATTTTTAATTTAATTCCTTTCCCTATTTAATTCAGGTTTCTACTTTCTTAGGTCCTGAATTAAATCTCAAAATTTATTTTCTACTTCTTTTCTTTCCCTTTTATTTTATTTTAAACCTCGAAAAGATTTCTCGGGTATTACAATCTTTGAAAAAAAATTCCTTTCCGGTTTCTTTTAAACTTTCATTTTTTTCTATATTCTTTTTAAGGTTTTAATTCCTAACCCCGGAATAAATCATTCTTAAATCCTCAAAATTTTCCGGGGTATTACAATTTGAATAAGGGAACATAAATTATTCTCACCGATAATTATCATTGGACTAACTGCATTTTATTTACTACTAAGGCTTCTATATATATAGGCCACCATGACAATGCTAATTGATATTTTGAATTTGAAAAACTATCATATTCAAAGTCCAATTTTTCAAAATAAAAGGAAATATCATAAATCCTCTTGATTACACACATTTTATCATTGTGCACATACATTTTATAATTTTAATTTTACCTTAATACATTAATGACAAATATTAAGAATATTTACTAACCTGATTTCTTTATTTCTTTTTTTAGTATCTTTGGTTTGGTAAGTGTTCAATAATTTAGATTTGGCATTAACACTATTTAATTAGCTACCAAACCATCGTAAATTATATATATATATATATATATATATATATATATATATATATATATATATATATATATATATATATATATATATGTAATTTACTTTAATACATTGTAAGAGATTATTCCCTTTCGCTAAATTCAACATCTATTGATTATATGCATGTGTTTGTTTTATAGGCATACACATGTGTTAATCTGTCAAACAATTTGGCGAAATGTTTAAATGATATTTTTTTTTCATGTTTTGTACAAGAACTCTAACTTTAATATGTGTGATTCCATACAGTAATATGAAAAATAAATTAACTTAAATAATAATAGAACCTATACCTTTTTTTCCCAATGAACCTTGACATAAGGAGACAGTTTTCAAGAACTCCAAACTTTTTGAACCTAAAAATTAAGGAACTTCATCATCGCAAAAACAAGTACCACAGAGATACATCATAAATAATGCTATTAAAAAAATAATTTTAGCGCAGTTATAAATTACTATCTATAACGTTGGCTATGGCTAATTTTAAAGGTTCAACGTCAATTCTACAACTAACGTTAAAGATTGTTGTTGGATATATTGGGGTCTTCGGGACTAAATATCCGCCCATGTGGGAGTCCGATCGGGTCGAGTGAGGATCCGTTGGAAAGCTCGCAGAGAGACGAAGAGAACGAAACGAAAATGACTCTTATCGAAAGTCACACGAGCCCGTACTCGTGGCCCAAAGTGGGCTAGGTGATCATGATGGAAGGATAATATTTTGTTCATGTTCCAAGTCCCACATTGCTTGCGTCAATGATGGGAGCTCTCTCATCCTCCTATAAATAGGAGTGACTCCACACCTTTCTAGTTGCTCATTCCATGTGTTGGAAAAGGGGGGTCCCGTTTGGGAAACCCCACTCAGTATAATTTTCTCTTTCTCTTGAGTCCTCTTCCGCGCATCAGTCGTGGACATGTGGCTCTACCTCTCGTAGGAGGAAGAGAGGGCTACGGGGATAAGAAAGAAAGAAAGAAAGAAAAGAGAGAGAGAGTGACGAAGGAGAAGAAGGAGAAGAGGTTGGGGTTCGCCGGAAAAGTGACCGGGGAGAGCTAGTCGAGTTGAGTCCAATTTGGGGATTCGTTGATAAATTTAGAATTGGGCTTGGATTTGAGTGGTTAGGTTTGGATTTATGTCGTTGTATTGTAGGGGAACAAAACCCGTGAGGTGTGGAGTCAAAGCCGGGGTCGAAAAGGGGCCGGAACGGGCTCAAACCAGCCCACAGCACAGCAAACAAATTGCTGTGCTGCGAACCGGCGCTATAGCGCCATTTCTCTGGTTCACCAAAGGCTGCTGGGCAGCAACTTGGCGCTATAGCGCCAGAAACAGCGCTATAGCTCCGTGCCTCTGTCCAGCATCCTCAAAAGTCATTTTATAGCCAATACGGGGCGTCCGATCCTCCTATTTTCAATCCGAAACATCTTAGGACACCCCCAACCATGTTTTTATGGATCAAAACCATTTCAAATGTCTTCTTACCCCACAAGAATACGAACTTACGGAATAAGCTACGCCTAATTTCTTGAATTTCTAAATTCCCCGTACACCGTCATTAGGTAACCTTAAGTAGGATGGCTTAGAAGCACGTTGAGGTTTAGTAACTCAAATCCAAGGCCCCAAAAACAACTCAAGGAGAACAATGGTTGTATGAAACCAAGTGCAAGGCACTTGAGACCCTCATAGAAGAGAGGGAAGACGGATAAGACCAAGGACTCGATTCTTGGCAACGTCTAGATGTATTATAGGCATGAGCATGTAGTATGCATATGAATTGCATATAGATGAGATGTTAACCACTTGAATGCATTCGTTAGGAAACCACAATTTGTCCGGAGCGGGAGTTACTCCAGGACAAGCGCAAGGAAGCCGTCCAGGTGAGGGGTTTCCCATCCTTGCCATACAGGGTTGATTGGGGATGTGGATATGTGGTTTGCCTACTTGCCTATTTGTAAGAATTATTTAGTGGTTAACATACTATTGTTGTTCCTAAACTGTTATATATGAAAGTATCTGTATATGTGTGTTTGACTACAGGTTAAGAGGTACTAGAGGGTATCCATGTGGTGACATGAGATACGCCGAACAGTACAAGCAAAGGGGTAAGTTGTTGATTGAGTCCAAGGTTCGGTTTACCCTATTAATTAGAAACTCATTAAAGAAATCGTATATAAGTTGTTATTGAACGTCGACATTATACGGTAATTGAACTTAGGAAAGGCCTTAAAGCTAGGTTATGATATAATCAAGGGTTTGGGTATTACATAAGGATTAAAATGATCTCATAAATTGATTAGTGAGTCACAGGGAGGTTCACACTACCTAGGTAAAGTCAGTCTAGGATAGTAATGGATAGATAGAGTCAGAATCCCAGCTGAAGGCTCGGGAAGAGAATATTGCCCGTTGAGGCCATTGCCCTAGCTTCGCACTAGAGTCAGTTAAAGAGTAAAGCATTTGCCCGTTGAGGTCATTGCCCTAGCCTGGTACTAGGGTCAGTAAAAGACTAAAAGATTTGCCCGTTGAGGCCATTGCCCTAGCCTGGCACTAGGGTCAGTTAAAGATTAAGAGAAATTGCCCGTTGAGGCCATTGCCCTAGCCTGGCACTAGGGTCAGTTGATTGATTTACAGTTTTCATATGATATGTGAATTATGATTGTTTGATTATGAGAAGCATGACCCGTAGGTTTATCTTTGATTTTAATGTTATATTAATATTGTCTGATCGTAATATAACATTTGATAAACTGGACTTTCATGCGCATGTGATTGTGGGTGTTTTCCCTTCCCTAGCTGTAGTGGTACCCACTACTACACCAAGGATGGGAGAGCCTCTCACTGAGTCCGTTTGACTCACCCCAATGTTAAATGTTACAGATACAGGTGGTATAGGCATTGGGAGCGCTTCCACTTCATTTCAGGGAGGCGGACAGACTTAGAGGCCGCACGCATTGTTCGCGTGGGTAGTATTGATATATGTATTTTGTCAGGATGTATATGTATATGATTCTTTTGGTATAGCATTGTTTTGTACAGCTGCTACATGTATATATGTATATGTCACACTCTAGAACTGTCGGCTTCATACAGGTTAAAGATTGGTCTGGTTGTTGGGATAATAGGTTATGATATGATGAATATCATGTGTGTATATATATATATATATGAATGTGACTTCCGCTTGTGAATAGGATAGATCACACGCACTGAGCGTGTGGTCAATATGTAAATTTATATATATGTGTGACTGAATACTTGATTGTGTGAAAATACGGCTTCCGCATGTGAATAGGATAGGTCACACGCATTGAGATGTGTGATCAATATGTATATATTTTATGCAGGTGTGTGATTGAATATATATGCTTGACTGTACACAGGAATTCTGCATGTGAATGGGATAGATCACCCGCCGTGAAGCGCGTGATCAATATGTATATTATATGTACGTGTGATTGACTGTGTATATGTATAGACTGAAGCGGCGTTGAACGAGCCGTGGATTGCCTGCTACTTAGGTCACCGGACAGGGATGACCATATATACTATATATTGTTGTAATAGAAATGGGTAGTTATGCATATACAAGAATGTCAATCAGGGATTTGAGGCTTACGGGATAGGAGAAATCCTACCTCCCGTGCCGGTCACGGACGTCCGATAGGGGGTCGTGACAAACTTGGTATCAGAGGCAGGTTACTTTAATCTGTATGAAGCCATAGGTATGACCGGGTGTCGGTTTACCCCACTTTGAGTACCCGGGCACAACGTGGGAGTAAAAAGGCACTTGTGGGAGTACCCAGGATAAATTGAGTCAGCCTTTCTTTCATTCCTTCTTAATCTATGATAGATTATGCAAATGCTTATCAGGTGACATTTTTTGTGTAGTACAGGGATGCCGCCGGCTACTAGGCAGGCTAGGAGGGGCGGTAGAGTCCCTGCACGTACAGATGAGGAGTCCATTCGGGAGGAGAGAATGCCTCCAGGGGCCGAGCTAGAGGTCGAGCTAGAGGCCGTGTTCGCGGTCGTGGTAGGACACAAGAAACAGAAGTCCATAGGCAACAAACTCCAGAGCCACAGGTTGAGACGGATGCTCCGTCAGTGGCTGAGATGCTGACTGCGGGATTTCAGGAGTC
The DNA here is from genome assembly GCA_014851425.1 of Senna tora. NCBI lineage: Eukaryota > Viridiplantae > Streptophyta > Magnoliopsida > Fabales > Fabaceae > Senna > Senna tora. Next base: position 12,698,060 of record CM026261.1, on the reverse strand, counting down.
GAGAGCTGAAATGACCCGCAAAATTCAACAAGAAGTCCGCCGTTTAGTTGTCGGCGAGGAAGAAGAGCAAGTGATATCGGCTGAATAGGAAACTGAAATGGTTGAGGAAAGGGAGGAAGATCCAAGAAAGGAATGGCATCAAAGGGACGTGCCCCAGGGACCGAGGGGAGTTCCAAGGGAATTGCCGATCACTAAATTTCTAAAATTGAATCGGCCTACCTTTTGCGGAACCGAAACCAAGGAGGACCCTCAACATTTCCTCCGTGATATAATCAGAATTGGGCAGTTACTGAGGTGTCAAGGAGGAGAGATGGTGGAACTTGATTCATTTCAGTTAAGAGGCGCTGCACGGGTTTGGTTTGAATCAGTACAAAAGTGATATGCAAGGAGAGTTACTCCTATGACCTGGGAAGATTTTCAGAGGGAATTCCTGGGTCAGTTTCTATCTGAAGGAATGAGGTATGCCAAGCGTCAATAGTTTGATGATTTGTGGATGACGCCGAATATGTCAGTGACTGAGTTTGAGCTGCAATTCACGGAGCTAGCTCAATATGCTCCAGAATTGGTTCCCGATGAGAGGGAGTTGATTAAGAGGTTTATCCACAAGTTGGTAGAGCCATTGTTCGTAGTTCTACTGCCGCAATGTGGCCAGTTTGAAACTCTAGCACATGTGATAAATGCATATTATAATAGAAATATTCCCCTTAATATTTATTTATTAGTCCTTGAAAAATTATAATTTTTGAAAATAAAATTTAATTTTTGTGAACTTTTGTTGCAGAGAGTATTCTCAATTTTTGGGCTAAAAGTAATTTGATAGACCAATTCATGAAAGCTCATAGGAAGTTCTTGGAAGTTCGTGGAAAAATTAAATAAAGAAAATGTGAAACTATTGCAGACAAAAGGCGGTGGCACAATTGGTTATTCGTGGGTTTTTCTAAGAGTATGCATGTGTTCGATTCCAGTTGGACACCTTTTTGACAAAAAGAAGCAAATTTTGAATTTGCTACATGACACGGCTGACTAAGAAAATAAAGGCGGCACTTTGAAGATAAGGACAACTGGCAGCTCGTCTGGTCAAAAGATCTGACATGAAGGTTCTGGAGCCCGTGTTCGAGACTTCCTCTACGCGTTTTCATCATTTTTTCAGCCGTAATTAATGACTTTAGTATCTGACTATCAAATTTAAAGATAGCGCTTATGTCAAATCTGGAAGCTTGACAAAGTGGCTAGAAGCTGCGCGTGCAAATCTGATGCTCCGTACTCGATTCCCAGCAAGGCCACGCGTCTCCTCATTTTTATTAAAAAGCATCTTAGCCTCCAATTTTGACTCTAATTTTGCTGACTAGTGGATATTGGATGGCAATCATGACATTTGTTCCTTTCTAGCTCAAGTGGCAACTCTACATGCATCTAGACTTGAAGGACCCTAGTTCAAGCCTTGCTACTTACTTTTTTTTTTTTAATTATTAATTTTTACTTAGCCATGAAGCAAGCACATATGAGAGCAATTTTTCCTATAAATAGGAGTAGGATGGAAGGGTCCAAGGAGCCATCCATTTTTTCTCACTCACTTCTCACTTCCATTTTCTTCTTCCAAATTCTCTCTTTACTTTCTCTCACAAAAATTATCAAGATCAAAATTCTCAAAGGAGAGATGGTGAAGATCAAGAGTTTGGTAATTATGTATTTTGCCATGGAGAACTAATTTTTTTTACTTAGGATTTTTGATGAAGCCCTAGCTATGTACTTTTATATTTGATAATAATAAAGGATATGCACCTTTATTTTATGGATTACATGACTAAGAATTTTTCTTTAATATTTCATTGTGCTCTTATTGTCTTATTTGATTTTAATTTCTATTCAATATTTCTTGTAGTAATATTCATGGATTTTAAAATCAAAACTTTTACCCACTTTAATTCTTGTAGTCTTAAATGTGGAGGTCATGTAATGGTAATCATAGAATTGTAACAACATTTGAATATTCTATGCTAAAACTAGATGGGTTATGTCATACTTGAATAGCCCATGCTAAAATTAGATAGAGTATGTCAAAAATTTTGTTCCAATATCATTCTAAGTGATTCAAAGCTTGTAGCCTAGAACACTGCATGAAATAAAAGGTAGTCCTTAATTAAAATATCGGATATTTAATTATAAAGCTAGTGGTGGATTCAAAGTCCTAAGTTATTCAACTTGATTCTATCAACTTTCAATATTCTACTTTCTATTTTTCACTCTTGTTAAACTTTTTTTTTCTTTACTTCCAATTCCAAAAACCCCTTTCTTTTAAATTTAAAATTGTGAAAACGTTAAATTCTAGTAATCCAACTGATCCCTGTGGGTTCGACACCCTTATATTCGTACGTATTACAACTGACCTTGTATACTTGCAAGTAGAGGGGATTTTATAACTTGAAAATCTGTCCATCAAGTTTTTGGCGCCGTTGCCGGGGATCGGTATATTGGTTACTATAATTTTTCTCTTTTCATTATTTTAAATTTTTAGTTTAACTTTATTTTTATTTTTATATATTTTTGTTGGTATTCTTGTCTACTAACTTTGTCTTGAAGGTTAGAGTTGTCTACATAAACATATTCGGTGAAGAATAGCCACATCAATTTGATATTTACTGTCCAGGTGTGCTCAACCCAATCTTTAAATTTAATACTTTTGTTTTGTTTTTGTTGTTTTTGTTTCTTGCATGCTTGGCCGTAGGTCACTTTCTTTTGATTTGAAATCATACGATCCTGAAATTGAACGAACACTTAGATTATTACGAGCTCATAAACAAGAAGAAATGGCAGGAGAACCACTTAGGCCACTTAAGGAGTATTTTACACCTAGTAATTATGACTCCCCTAGTAGCACCCGCTTACCTGAAATTGGAGCTAATCAGTTTGAAATTAAGCCTAGTATTATTCAAATGTTACCATCTTTTTACGGGCTTAGTTTTGAAAATCCCTACAAGCATATTGATGAATTTCTAGAAGTATGTTTTACTTTTAAGTTGCCTAATGTTTCTGAGGATGCTATAAGATTGCGTTTGTTCCCTTTTTCTCTGAAAGATAAGGCAAAACACTGGTTAACAACTCGTGATAATATTGCTACATGGGATCAAATGTCAAAAGAATTTTTAAAGAAATATTTTCCTGCGGGTAAATTGACAAAATTAAGACAGGAAATCACTAATTTTTCTCAGTCAGATAATGAAGTATTTCATGAAACTTGGGAAAGATTTAGAGATTTGCTACGTAGTTGTCCTCACCATGAAGTTCCTAAATGGCAATTAGTCAATAGTTTTTATTCTGGCTTAAGTGAACGTAATCAACAAATGATAGATTCTTCATGCGGTGGAATTTTTCTAGATAAAAATCCAGACGAAGCATGGGATCTGTTTGAACATTTAAGTGAGAACTCTCAATAACGTGCCACGTCATCACGTATTGGAACTTCTAGACAAGTAGGGAATAAAGGAGGAATTTATGAAGTCTCTAATACTCATGATTTATCAAATCAAGTGGCTTCATTGTCTAAGAAATTTGACCAATTAATGAACAAATTGCCTGTGAATTTTTCTAATTCTCAAGATGTTTGTGTCATTTGTGCTAGCCCTAAGCATTGTGCAACTGATTGTCCAAGTGCTTCCAGTTATCCTGAATATATGGAAGAACATGTTGATGCTACACAAGGGTTTAAACAAGAAAATCCTTACTCAAACACATACAATCCAGGATGGAGAAATCATCCTAATTTCTCTTGGAGACAACAAAATTTAGATCGACAAAGGCAGCAAGTAAACCCAAATGGCTTGGTCAATCCTTCTACTTATCAGTCCCCAAGGTATGCTCAACCTTCCCCCCAATCTTTTCAATCCTCAGGTATTGAGCATAATTTTCAAAATCAAGTTTTGTCTGCTCTTAAGAATCTAGATCCTATGAGACAATTGTTAGATTCACATACTCAATCTATAGCAAAGCTAGAAACACAAGTAGGACAACTAGCCAATACCATTGCTAGAAGAGATGAGGGTAAGCTTCCGAGTTTTCCAATGGAAAATCCTAGAGGTCAAACTTATCAGGAAGAAACCAAAGCAGTTATAACTCTTAGGAGTGGTAAAATAATTGATAACAAGGTAGGTTTAGACAATGAGGAAGCAAATAAAGAAGAAAAAGAAAAAGAATGCTTAAGGGAAAAGAGTCAAACTGATAAGATGAAAAATATAATTCCTCAAGTTGTTGATGAGTCAATTCCATATGAACCAAAAGTACCTTTTCCAGAAGCTCTTAAATCACCATCAAGTAATGGAAAGGATAAAAAGATGGAAGACATTTTAGAGACATTTAAGCAAGTAAAAATCAATATTCCTCTTTTAGAAGCTATAAAGCAAGTTCCTGCCTATGCAAAATTCCTTAAGGACATGTGTACATTTAAAAGAAAATCTAAAAATCATGTGTCTAAAAAGGTTTTTCTTAATGAACAAGTGAGCTCAGTTTTGCAATATAACACTCCACCTAAGCTTAAAGATCCTGGTGTTCCTACTATCACATGTTTTATTGGAGATAAAAGAATTGATAGGGCACTCTTAGATTTAGGTTCTAGTGTTAATTTAATTCCATATTCTGTGTATGGAGAACTAGGCCTGGGAGAGTTGCAACCTACAAACATGACCTTACAACTTGCCGATAGGTCAATTAAGGTGCCTAGAGGAAGAATTGATGATGTCTTAGTACAAGTGGATAAAGGTTACTTTCCTGTTGATTTCGTGGTATTAGACATGGATTCTACTAATCATACTAGAAACCAAACTCCAGTTATTCTAGGTCGTCCTTTCTTAGCAACAGCTAATGCCACAATTAATTGTAGGACCGGAGTAATGGATGTTTCAGTGCTAAATATGAGGGTTAAACTCAATGTTTTTAAAGCTTCATCCCAACCCTCTATATATGATGATTCTGATTGTTTTAAAGTTGATATAATTGATGAAATCATTCAAGAAGCACTTCCTACAATTTTAAGTAAAGACCCCTTAGAAACCACACTGACATATAGTGAATGGGAAAATATTGATGTTGAAAGGGAGTTAAGAGAATCCATGTTAGACTTAAATTCTCTTGAAACCTCATCATGGGTAGCTAAGCATGAGAAATTTCCCCCTTTAGCTAAGTCGCCACCTGTTCCATCTATAATATCGCCTCCGAAGCTTGAATTAAAGCCTCTACCTTCTACATTAAAATATGTGTTTCTTGGTGATAATGAAACCTTGCCTGTTATTATTTCATCTCAATTAACTGGTGAACAAGAAAATGAACTAGTCAAGGTTTTGTCTAAACATAAAGAGGCTATAGGGTGGTCTGTGTTTGATTTAAAAGGAATAGATCCTTCAGTATGCATGCATAAAATTTATCTAGAGGATAATGCCAAACCTTCTAGGGAATCACAACGTAGGCTAAACCCACATATGATGGAAGTTGTAAAAAAGGAAATAGTGAAATTATTAGATGCTGGAGTCATATATCCTATTTCTAATAGTCAATGGGTTAGCCCTATCCAAGTTGTCCCTAAGAAATCTGGAATCACAGTAGTCCAAAATAAAGAGGGAGAATTAGTACCTACTAGGGAAACTACGGGATGGCGTGTTTGTATAGACTATAGAAAGCTAAATTCTATGACTAGGAAAGATCATTTTCCTTTACCATTCATTGATCAAATCTTAGAAAAGTTAGCTGGTCAAAGTTATTATTGCTTTCTAGATGGATATTCTGGTTACATACAAGTGCCTGTGTACCCTGAGCATCAAGAGAAAACTACTTTCACTTGTCCTTTTGGTACTTTTGCCTATCGTAGAATGCCTTTTGGGTTATGTAACGCACTTGCTACCTTTCAAAGATGTATGATTTCTATATTCTCTAATATGGTTGGAAACTTTCTAGAAGTGTTCATGGATGATTTTTCAATTTTTGGTCCAACTTTTGATGAATGTTTGCATAACTTGTCAAAAGTGCTAAAAAGTTGTAAAGAAACTAATTTGGTTTTAAGTTGGGAGAAAAGTCATTTTATGGTTCAAGATGGCATAGTACTAGGTCATAAGGTGTCTAAAAAGGGAATTGAGGTAGACAAAGCTAAAGTTGACCGTATTACCAATCTTCCACCACCTGCATCTGTTAAGCAAATAAGATCTTTTCTTGGTCATGTAGGTTTCTATAGAAGATTTATTAAAGACTTCAGCAAAATTGCTAGACCCTTGACTAATCTTCTTGGAAAAGATGTCCCTTTTAATTTTGATGAGTCATGTCTAGAAGCCTTTGAAAAGCTTCGATCTCTTCTTGTTTCAGCACCTATAGTGCAACCTCCAGATTTTTTTATGCCTTTTGAGATTATGTGTGATGCTTCTGATTATGCTGTTGGTGCAGTTCTAGGTCAAAGAGTGAATAAAATGCCACATGTGATTTACTATGCTAGTAAAACACTTACTGATGCTCAAAAGAATTACACTACTACTGAAAAAGAATTACTAGCTGTTGTATTTGCTCTTGATAAATTTCGTCCTTATCTGCTACAATCTAAGGTTATTGTCTTCACTGATCACTCTGCTTTGAAATATCTATTATCTAAAAAGGAGACAAAACCTAGGTTAATTAGATGGGTTTTATTGTTGCAAGAATTTGATATTGAAATTAAAGATAAGAAGGGTTGTGAGAATCTTGTAGCTGATCATTTGTCTAGGATTCACATTGAAAATAAAGATGAACTAATCATACAAGATACCTTTCCAGATGAACAACTATTCTTGGTAACTAAATCGAAATTACCTTGGTTCGCAAACATTGTTAATTACCTTGTCATAGGTAAAATTCCTTCGCATTGGTCAAAGCAAGATAAGGATAGATTCTTCTCTCAAGTAAAACATTACTATTGGGAGGACCCTTACCTATTTAAGCATTGCTCAGATCAAATCATTCGTAGGTGTGTCCCTGAATATGAATATGATAGTATTTTATCAATGTGCCACTCATCTGCTTGTGGTGGACATTTTGGAGGTCGCAGAACTGCTGCTAAGGTTCTACAATGTGGCTTTTATTGGCCAACTTTATTCAAAGATGCCCACCAATTTTGTCTTGCTTGTGAAAAATGTCAACGCACTGGTTCATTATCTAGGCGAGACATGATGCCTTTACATCCCATTTTAATTGTAGAAATTTTTGATGTATGGGGCATTGATTTTATGGGTCCTTTCCCACCTTCATTTGGCTTCGTATATATCTTGGTTGTTGTAGATTATGTCTCAAAATGGATAGAAGCTATAGCCACAAGAACTAATGATCATAAGGTGGTAATGCAATTTGTGAAAGATAATATTTTTAGTCGATTTGGTACTCCTAGAGCTTTGATTAGTGATGGAGGTAGTCACTTTTGTAATCGTTCGTTGGAAACACTTCTTAGGAAGTATTCTGTTACACATAAAGTAGCTACCCCATACCATCCACAAACAAGTGGTCAAGTAGAGTTATCAAATCGTGAGATTAAGTCCATCTTAGAAAAGACAGTTCGTCCTGATAGAAAAGATTGGTCATTAAGACTGAATGATGCTTTATGGGCTTATCGTACTGCATATAAAACCCCTATAGGAATGTCTCCATTTAGAATAGTTTATGGGAAAGCATGTCATTTACCAGTAGAATTAGAACATCGAGCATTTTGGGCAATAAAAGCTTTGAATTTTGATATGAAACACGCTGGCTCTCATAGGAAATTACAGTTAAATGAATTAGATGAGATGCGTAATGAAGCTTATGAAAATTCTAAGATTTACAAGGCCAAAACCAAAGCTTTCCATGATAAAATGATTTCTCGTAAAACTTTTGAACTTGATCAAAAGGTTTGGCTTTTCAATTCAAAATTGAAATTATTCCCTGGTAAGCTTAGATCAAGATGGGATGGTCCTTATATTGTTCAACAAGTTTATCCATCAGGAGCTATTCAAATAAAGGATCCTAAGGATGGTAGGATATTAACTGTTAATGGTCATCATTTAAAACCAGTGATTTCAAATGCTGAAGTGGGAGTTGATTTAGAATCTACTAATTTAGTAGATCCTCTATATTCTGATTAACTGAAATGTTATTTATGAGTCTGGCTGAAGACTTTAAACTTAGCGCTGACTAGGAGGCAACCTAGGCTTTTGATATATTTATAATACGTTTGCTACTTACTTGTCTTGGCTAGTGGTTTAAACACTTTTTTCAGAATTCAGAAAGAACATGGTATATGGTGAGAACTTTGATCTTTGGACTTCAAGAAAATCTTTCCTACAACTCTCCAGGTTGTATTGTTCCATTCTCCTCTGATTTTGTGATAATTTCTAACCCCGATTATTGATGATAGTGCAAAAACTAAGTGTGGGGGTAAAAAAAATTTGAATGCAAGCTGGATGATTAAGTCTTTCACTATTATAACCATTATATAAGTTTAAATTGAATCAGCACTTTTTCCATTGTCAACATCACTAGTTTTATATATTAAAAAAAAAGAGATATGTGTGTTTAATTTTATTATTTTGCAATTGTTAAAGATATTTATTAGTTCTTCCACTAAGATAATTCTGACTTTTATCAACTAAGTCATGATTTGAGAAGTTGTGTCATGATGACTACATAGATCAAATTACCCTTGTCAGGTTTGAGCCATAATGTTGATTTACTTTTAATCAACTCTTTCATTTCTTGTGAGAATTGTTCAATCATGTTTGTAATACTCTAGAACTTGCTTATTGTCCCTTTTGAAACTACCTTTGACACTATGCTTGCATAAAAGTGATAAAGGCACTTAGGATGTTAAATTTTAAATACCACAGAGCCAAATGAGCCCACCCTGTATACAAATTTCTCTAGTGAGCCAATCTTGAGCCTTTTAGCCTATTTTGTTGTTTTTAACCACATTACAAGCCTTGTTTTCCCAAAAAGACCATATGAAATACCATTGATCATATTTTATAGAGTATGGATACTTTTGTTAATGTGGGAATGTGTTATAAAGATGAAAAAAAAAAGAAAAAGAAAAAGAAGAAGAAGAAGAATGGTCTGATTTGAAAAATACAATGAAATGAAAGAAGAAATGAAGACGTGAAGAAAGAAAAAAAAATGAGAAAGAATGGGAAAATTCCTTTATTGTAAAAGTTTAAATGTAATTCTTATCTCATTACAATAGATTTTGACTACAAAGAAGTGTTGAGAAGTGCAAAAGGAGTTGAGTTGATATGTAAGAAAAAAGGATTTATGCTCTATTAAATTCTTGGTCATTAGCACCACTATCCTAAACAATCCTTACCTATTCCTTGGCCAACATTACAACCAAATGCAAAGTCCTTTTGATTAATGCTTGGTATAGTTGTTTTTAGTGGAGATAGGAAGAATTTGCAAGCCTATGGTAGTGTTATTACATTGATTGAACTTGAGTGATACATTGGTAAACTTTAAACACTTGAGAGTTGAGTTAAACACATGCCCTTAGTGAGGATCTATGTAGCTATCATGTTAACTTCTTGGTTACAAAGATATCTTTGAATGGTTGACTAATAAGGTTTCAATAATTGCATTGTTATAAAAAAAATATATATATATATTTATGGTTGGTGATGTTGACTATGAGGAAAAGACTTTTTAATCTATATATATGGTTATAACCTTTGAGTAACTAAACTCTCTGATTTACATGATTTAGTTATTCTCCTTTGCTCGAGGACTAGCAAAGCTTAAGTGTGGGGGTGTGATAAATGCATATTATAATAGAAATATTCCCCTTAATATTTATTTATTAGTCCTTGAAAAATTATAATTTTTGAAAATAAAATTTAATTTTTGTGAACTTTTATTGCAGAGAGTATTCTCAATTTTTGGGCTAAAAGTAATTTGATAGACCAATTCATGAAAGCTCATAGGAAGTTCTTGGAAGTTCGTGGAAAAATTAAATAAAGAAAATGTGAAACTATTGCAGACAAAAGGCGGTGGCACAATTGGTTATTCGTGGGTTTTTCTAAGAGTATGCATGTGTTCGATTCCAGTTGGACACCTTTTTGACAAAAAGAAGCAAATTTTGAATTTGCTACATGACACGGCTGACTAAGAAAATAAAGGCGGCACTTTGAAGATAAGGACAACTGGCAGCTCGTCTGGTCAAAAGATCTGACATGAAGGTTCTGGAGCCTGTGTTCGAGACTTCCTCTACGCGTTTTCATCATTTTTTCAGCCGTAATTATTGACTTTAGTATCTGACTATCAAATTTAAAGATAGCACTTATGTCAAATCTGGAAGCTTGACAAAGTGGCTAGAAGCTGCGCGTGCAAATCTGATGCTCCGTACTCGATTCCCAGCAAGGCCACGCGTCTCATCATTTTTATTAAAAAGCATCTTAGCCTCCAGTTTTGACTCTAATTTTGCTGACTAGTGGATATTGGATGGCAATCATGACATTTGTTCCTTTCTAGCTCAAGTGGCAACTCTACATGCATCTAGACTTGAAGGACCCTAGTTCAAGCCTTGCTACTCACTTTTTTTTTTAATTATTATTTTTTACTTAGCCATGAAGCAAGCACATATGAGAGCAATTTTTCCTATAAATAGGAGTAGGATGGAAGGGTCCAAGGATCCATCCATTTTTTCTCACTCACTTCTCACTTCCATTTTCTTCTTCCAAATTCTCTCTTTACTTTCTCTCACAAAAATTATCAAGATCAAAATTCTCAAAGGAGAGATGGTGAAGATCAAGAGTTTGGTAATTATGTATTTTGCCATGGAGAACTAATTTTTTTTACTTAGGATTTTTGATGAAGCCCTAGCTATGTACTTTTATATTTGATAATAATAAAGGATATGCACCTTTATTTTATGGATTACATGACTAAGAATTTTTCTTTAATATTTCATTGTGCTCTTATTGTCTTATTTGATTTTAATTTCTATTCAATATTTCTTGTAGTAATATTCATGGATTTTAAAATCAAAACTTTTACCCACTTTAATTCTTGTAGTCTTAAATGTGGAGGTCATGTAATGGTAATCATAGAATTGTAACAACATTTGAATATTCTATGCTAAAACTAGATGGGTTATGTCATACTTGAATAGCCCATGCTAAAATTAGATAGAGTATGTAAAAAATTTTGTTCCAATATCATTCTAAGTGATTCAAAGCTTGTAGCCTAGAACACTGCATGAAATAAAAGGTAGTCCTTAATTAAAATATCGGATATTTAATTATAAAGCTAGTGGTGGATTCAAAGTCCTAAGTTTTTCAACTTGATTCTATCAACTTTCAATATTCTACTTTCTATTTTTCACTCTTGTTAAACTTTTTTTTTCTTTACTTCCAATTCCAAAAACCCCCTTTCTTTTAAATTTAAAATTGTGAAAACGTTAAATTCTAGTAATCCAACTGATCCCTGTGGGTTCGACACCCTTATATTCGTACGTATTACAACTGACCTTGTATACTTGCAAGTAGAGGGGATTTTATAACTTGAAAATCTGTCCATCAAGTTTTTGGCGCCGTTGCTGGGGATCGGTATATTGGTTACTATAATTTTTCTCTTTTCATTATTTTAAATTTTTAGTTTAACTTTATTTTTATTTTTATATATTTTTGTTGGTATTCTTGTCTACTAACAGGTAGTGATGGGCAGGGACGGAAGAAGAAGCAAAAGACAGCTGGTAATTCTGGTATAGTTCCAAATTATGCAGGACAAATTGGTGGGCAGTCTGCTATTACCACCACAAGTTCTGGGAAGAGTAACACCCAAGGTGGGCAGAGGTTCCAAGGCAGTAGTCAGGGCGGTAACCAGAAACCACTGTGTGGAACATGTGGGAGATTCCATTTTGGAGAGTGTAGAATCACAATGGCAGGTTGTTACAACTGTGGTCAGTTCGGGCATATGGCTAAGGAATGTCCACAGAGGAAGAGTAATACGAGTGTCAAGAGCAATCCTACTCCGGGTGGTACTCCAACTGCAGCCCCACCAGTTAGAATTGTACCACCCCAGGTTAACACTTCAAGTGCGGGCAGAGGTAGAGGAGCAGGAGCAGGAGGTAGAGGTCCAGGTGCACCAGGGGGAGGACAGGCACGGGTGTTTGCTTTGTCTCGACATGATGCACATGCCTCAAATGCAGTAGTGACAGGTACACTTTCAGTATGCTCTCTCGAGGCCCTTGTATTATTTGATTCTTGTTCAACACATTCCTACATCTCACATGCATTTTCACGGAAAGTTAAGAAAAGCCCGACTAGGTTGAAGGAGACAGAAATGGTCTCTACTCCGATGGGTGAATCAGTACAAGTCAAGTACGTCTATGAGTCGTGTGTGGTTGTGGTCGAGGGTCATGAAACAGTTGTGGACCTACGACTACAATACATGGTAGACCTGGATGGCATTCTGGGTATGGATTGGTTGGCATCTTGTCATGCAGTAGTTGATTGCAGGGCGAAGTGTTTAAAATTCGACATGCCGGATGAAGAGCCATTTGTGGTGCGGGGTGATGGTGTTGCACCATATCCGAGTCTAATTTCAGCAATGAAAGCTTCCAAGCTACTCGAGAAAGGGTGCAAAGGATATCTGGCTTTTGTGAGGGATACTACGAAAGAAGTACTTCCTGCGAATAAAGTACCGGTGGTTCAGGAATTTCTTAATGTATTTCCTGACGATTTCCCTGGTTTGCCGCCTGATCGAGAGATTGAATTTGAGATCGAGCTTTTACCAAGTACTCAACCGATTTCCACACCACCCTACAGAATGGCTCCGAAGGAGTTGAAGGAGCTACACACACAATTACAGGAATTGCTTGATAAGGGTTTCATCAGACCCAGTTTTTCACCTTGGGGTGCACCAGTTCTATTCGTGAAGAAGAAGGATGGAACTTTAAGATTGTGTATCGATTACCGAAAGTTGAATAAGGTAACAGTCCGCAATCAATACCCACTTCCAAGAACCGATGATCTGTTCGACCAGTTGCAGGGTGCTAAGAGATTTTCAAAGATCGATCTGCGATCAGGGTATCATCAGCTAAAGATTTGAAAAGAAGATGTGCCCAAGACTGCTTTTCGATCACGATACGGCCATTATGAGTTTCTAGTCATGTCGTTCGGGCTAACTAATGCACCAGCAGCTTTTATGGACATGATGAATCGGGTTTTCAAGCCATTTCTAGACCGGTTTGTCATTGTATTCATAGATGACATTCTAGTTTATTCCAAGAATGCTGAGGAGCACGCGGAGCATTTGAGACTGGCATTACAGAAGCTGAGAGAAGAGAAATTGTAAGCTAAGTTTTCAAAATGCGAGTTTTGGCTTGATAAGGTTGCATTTCTCGGTGTTGTGGTATCTTCAGAGGGAATCCATGTTGATCCGAGCAAGGTGGAAGCCGTGAAGAATTGGTCCCAGCCTACCTCAGTCACGGAGATCCGCAGTTTTCTAGGTTTGGCTGGATACTATAGAAGGTTTGTGCAGGACTTTTCGAGAGTTGCTGCACCTCTTACAAAGTTAACTCAGAAAGGGGTAAAGTTTGTATGGGATGACAAGTGTGAAGAGAGTTTTCAGAAGCTGAAGGAAAGCCTCACCACAATCGAAAACTAGATATTCATTTTTCTTTTTTTAATCATTTTTCGTCGATGAGTATTTCGAAAACTTGATATTAATTTTTATTTTTTATTCGGTTTTCACCGATTAGTGTTTCAAAACTTTATATTCATTTTTCTTTTTTTTAATCAGTTTTCGTACATTAGTGTTTCAAAAACTTGATATTCATTTTTCCTTTTTTGATCAGTTTTCACCGATAAGTGTTTCGAAAACTTGATATTTATTTTTCATTTTTTTAATCAGTTTTCGAGAACTTTATATTCATTTTTTAGTCAGTTTTCAATGATTAGTGTTTCGAAAACTTGATATTTATTTTTCTTTTTTTAATCAGTTTTCGTCGATAAGTGTTTCGAAAACTTGATATTTATTTTTCTTTTTTAATCAGTTTTCACCGATAAGTATTTCGAAAACTTAATATTCATATTTCTTTTTTTAATCATTTTACGTCGATTAGTGTTTCGAAAACTTGATATTCAATTTTATTTTTTTAATCGGTTTTCACCGATAGTGTTTCGAAAACTTTATATTTATTTTTCTTTTTTTAATCAGTTTTTGTAGATTAGTGTTTCGAAAACTTGATATTCATTTTTTTAATCAGTTTTTGCCGATAAGTACTTCGAAAACTTGATATTCATTTTTCTGTTTTTAATCAGTTTTCGTGGATTAGTGTTTCGAAAACTAGATATTCATTTTTCTTTTTTTAATCATTTTTCGTCGATGAGTATTTCGAAAACTTGATATTAATTTTTATTTTTTATTCGGTTTTCACCGATTAGTGTTTCAAAAACTTTATATTCATTTTTCTTTTTTTTAATAAGTTTTCGTAGATTAGTGTTTCGAAAACTTGATTTTCATTTTTCTTTTTTTAATCAATTTTCGATGATAAGTGTTTCGAAAACTTGATATTCATTTTTCTTTTTTTTTAATCAGAGTTCGTCGATTAGTGTTTCGAAAACTTTATATTCATTTTTGTTTTTTAATCAGTTTTCATAGATTAGTGTTTCGAAAACTTGATATTCATTTTTCTTTTTTTAATCAGTTTTCGCCGATAAGTGTTTCGAATACTTGATATTCATTTTTTTTAATCAGTTTTCGTCGATTAGTGTTTCAAAAACTTTATATTCATTTTTCTTTTTTTAATCAGTTTTCATACATTAGTGTTTCGAAAACTTGATATTCATTTTTCATTTTTTAATCAGTTTTCGCCGATAACTTTTTCGAAAACTTGATATTCTTTTTTCTTTTTTTTAATCAGTGTTCGTCGATTAGTGTTTCGAAAACTTTATATTCATTTTTCTTTTTTTTAATCAGTTTTCGTACATTAGTGTTTTGAAAACTTGATATTCATTTTTCCAATCGAGGCATTCCGGGGTTAAATATGAGCTTAGAGGGTGTTATTGAAAGCTTAGGGAGGTTCAGAATCGAAGATAAACCGTAGGAATTGACTGGGTTTTGAAATTAGGAAAATTTAGCTAGAAAATTGCCATTAATTCAAATTTTGTTGGTTTAATGCATGAATAGGCTTTGATTGGAGTAGTATAGGTGTTATAAATGCTAGAAATAGTCAAGGGAATAAAGCCTGACCATTTGCCGTCTCAACCGGAACCCAATCCGGTGAAAAAGAGGCAAAATACTAAGCTACCGTACAGTAAGGAGCTGTGCTGTGGGTTGAACACCTCGGTCTAGTCCGTGGTGGACACCTAAGACCCGCTAAATTGGTTCCAAGGCTCTAATTATACCAATTATATTATTATATATAATTAAAGAGGTGATAATTAAGCTTTTACTCGGCGAATAAGGGAGACGGTGGAATGAGTAAACTAAAGCTTTTACTCGTATGAATACATGAAGGGAAATTTAGACAAGTGAGAATCTCTAACCTAAGCAATTAGAGGTTCTAAATGGCTCGAAAGTGTGAAAGTCGAATATGAGACATTCTAGACTTTTAGAAAGAGCAAATAAGACGACATAACGAACTAAATAATTAGTTCTTGGAAAATATCTAGAGGGTGCATAAGCATTAGCATGACACGTGCATGGTAGATTCTTAGTTACGCGTTCTAAATTTAATATAATGTGTATAGGGCACCACAGGGTAATTGGAGCTCCAGGCACTCCGAGGACTGATCAGGAGGGCCAATTAGGTGAGGGGCTCTCTCATCCCTGCCCCACAGGGTTGGATGACTACGTGGAAAATGTGATTTGCTCTATTTTGTGCAAATTGATATATGGAATATATTTATATGAATAAATTTGTGTTACACGTGTATGATTTGCAAGTAAGCAGTCAACATGCATATGTGCTTATATGATTAATCTCAAGGTGTATATGTGCTATTGTGGCTCGTTGAGCCTTATATGTTACCGTGGGTAGGATTGAGTCATAATTTCATATGTGAGGAGTTCAGTAATATTAGAAACCAATAACATCAATCGTCACCGTTAAGACCTTGTTCGTATGGTTTGTTGAGGAAAACTAAACCTAGGTTGCTGAATGTGAGTGAGAGGGTTGCATAATTGAAAAGAGGGAAACTAGGCCTAGCTAATTCACACGTGTAATATTCAGTTAGTTATTAATAGGGCGTCTTTCAAGGTCGAATATGATAGTTGAACTTGTTTAGGTTAGTTCGGGTTGATCGAGTTGGTTATCCAGGTCGGACAGACATGATTCAGTTAACAGTAAGTATGCCACATAGTGGCCATTACCTTGGTTTACCCGGGATCAGACAAGTTGCCGGCTATTACTCTAAGCATGCGTTGGAGTCAGAAAGTTCCTGGTGTGATCAACCAGGTTCGTACATGAAATTGCCTTCGGGCCAGTATTTCTCTTAGCGTAATGCGGGAGACAGAAAGTGAGTGCCTACGTGCACAAGTATAAGTTAACTATGGAACCATATGTTATATGTTTATGATTGATTAACATGCGGATTAATAAAAATGTTAGAAGCATGAAATAAGATTTTAAATTGTGAATATGATTTACTGATTGCTTGATCATGTTAAAGATCATAATACGAATCCGTTTCATGCGCATGTGGTTGTGGTTGCTCCCTTCCCCAGCTGTAGTGGTACCCGCTGCTACGCCAAGGATGGGGGAGCTTCTCACTGAGTCTGTTCGACTCACCCCCCTGTTTACATGTTTCAGATACAGGTGGTTCAGGAGTCGGGATCGCGTCCACTTCTTTGCAAGGAGGCGGACAACTCTGAAGACCGCACGCTTAATCCGCGTCGGTAGTATTTTGGTTATGTACATATGTCATGATGTATATATATATATATAAAACCTTTTCCGGCGTAGCGTTTGTATGGTTACATCTGTTGTGTATATATATAAAAATATATATCATACTTGAATTCTAGCATTGTCTGCTTCATACAGATTAAAGTTAGGTCTTGGTATTGGGAATTTAGGCTATGATATAGCATATATCATGTGTGTATATATATATATGACTTCCGCATGCGACTAGGATAGATCACACCCCTTGAGGCGTGTGATCAATATGTAAATTATATATATGTGTGACTGAATACCTGATTGTACGAAAATATGGCTTCCGCATGTGAATAGGATAGATCACACGCATTGAGGCGTGTGATCAATATGTAAACTATATGCAAGCGTGTGATTGAATATATGTATGACTGTATACAGGACTTCCGCATGTGAACAGGATAGATCACCTGTCCTGAAGCGTGTGATCAATAAGTATACTATATGTACGTGTGAGTGAATATGTGTATATATATAGACTGAAGCGGCGCTGAGCGAGCCGTGGATTGCAAACTTCTTAGGTCACCGGAAATGGATGGCCATATACATATATATTATATGTATTGTTTGTATTAGAAAAGAGTAGTTATAAACATGTGGAAATGTCAATAAGGGATTAGAGGCTTACGGGATTGGAGAAATCCTACTTCCCGTGCCGGTCACGGACGTCCGATAGGGGGTCGTGACAAACTTGGTATTAGAGCCAGGTTATCTTTAAACTATATGAAGCCATAGGTATGACCGGGTGTTGGTTTACGCCTCGTTGTGAACCCGGGCACAACGTGGGAGTAAAAAGGAACTTGTGGAAGTACCCAGGAAATTGTGTCAGCCTTTCTTTCTACTCTCTTTGATATGAAATATCATTGATATACGTGTACTCATTAGGTGTGGTCCTTGTGCAGTATAAGGATGCCACTGATCACGAGACAGGCCAGGGGTAGAGGGAGAACTCCTGCTCAAATTGATCGAGAATCAGTTCGGGAGGAGGGAATGCCCACCCGAGGTCGAGGTAGAGGCCGTACCCGAGGCCGAGGTAAAGGTCATGCTCGTGGTCAAGGTAGAGCACAAGTGAGAGAAGAAGAGAGGAGGCAGTTACCGGAACCTCAGGTTGAGACAGGTGCACCTTCTGTGGCAGAAATGCTCACGGAAGGATTTCAGGAATTAAGAGAAGAGATGACGAGACAAATACAGAGAGAAGTACGCCAGTTAGTAGTCGGCGAGGAAGAAGAAGAGAGAGTTCCTAGCAATCAATAGATGGAGGTTGTTGAGGAAGAGGACAGAGAATGGCAACAATCGCAGGGTGTGCCTCGTGAGCCGCAGGTAGCACCCATAGAGTTGCCAATTTTAAAATTTTTGAAGCCTCATCCACCCACTTTCTGCGGAACTAGTAAGAAAGAGGATCTGCAGTACTTTGTGAGAGACATAGTCAGAATTGGGCACATGCTGAGGTGCTCATGGCATGAGTTAGTGGAGTTGGCTTCATTTCAACTGAGGGTAGCCGCTACAGTATGGATAGAGTCCGTACAGATGAGGTATTCAAGAAGGGTGGCACCGATGTCCTGTGAAGATTTTCAGAGGGAATTCCTGGGTCGGTTTCTATTTGAAGGCACCAAAGATGCAAAGCGTCAACAATTCGAGGAGTTGTGGATGACACCTAACATGACCGTGACGGAGTATGAGTTACTTTTTACAGAACTGGCTCAATTCTCACCGGAGTTAGTCCTGATGAAGAGGCGAGGATCAAGAGATTCATACATCGACTCACAGAGCCGTTGTTTACTGCTTTGCCACCCCAGAGAAGATAATTTGAGACTTTAGCTCAAGCCGTAGACTGTGATAGAATGATTTAGACCAGGAAGAGGTATGGGACTTCTGTTGATCCCAAAGTCAAGCTAATTACAGGTAGTGATAACCAAGGAGGTGGAAGTAAGAAGAGGAAGACAACAGGTGGAGGAGTAGGATACTTAGGGTCCGCAGGAGGACAATCCTCAACTACCACCCATGAAACAGGTACAAGAGGTAATATTCAAGGGGGACAGAGAGTGCAAGGGGGTGGAAATGCCGATAAAACAAGACCACAGTGTGTGACGTGCGGCAAGTATCATTTTGGTGTGTGTCGGAGACTGACAGGTGGATGTTACAACTACGGCCAGGTGGGCTAGAGAATGTCCAAAGAGAAAAGAGGGTACAAGTGTGAGAAGTAATCCAACGCCGAGGGGTACACCTATTTCAGCCCCACCAGTAAGAACTGTACCACCACAGACAGCAACTACAGGTGCAGCTAGAGGTCGTGGTGCAAGATCTAGTGGCAGAGGGCCAGGGGCAGTAGGTGGAGGAAAAGCGCGGGTATTTGCAATTTCTCATCAAGACACTCATGCATCGAATGCGGTTATGACAGGTACCCTTATTGTTTGCTCTCTTGAAGCACGAGTTCTGTTTGATTCCGGCTCCACTCATTCTTATGTGTCGCATGCATTTGCTTCTAAATTCAAGAAATGTCTTTCTAGAATGAAAGAAACAGTACTGGTCTCTACTCCAATGGGAGAATCGGTACAAGTAGATTATGTGCACAAGTCTTGCATTGTGGAGGTCGTTGGTCATGAGACTGTGGTAGACCTTCGGTTGTTGTGTATGGTTGATCTTGATGAAATCCTCAGAATGAATTGGTTGTCGTCTTGCCATGCGGCTGTGGACTACAGGGCTAAATGTTTGAAGTTCAATATGCCAAACGAGGAGCCTTTTGTGATACGGGGTGACGGAGGTACACCGTATCCAAGCTTGATCTCGGCTTTGAAGGCATCCAAGTTACTTGCAAAGGGATGTAAAGGGTATTTGGCTTTGGTCAAGGATACCACGAAAGCAGTACTTTCACCGACTCAAGTACCGGTAGTGCGGGAGTTCTTGGATGTATTTCCAGAAGAATTGCCAGGGTTGCCGCCCGATCGTTAGATTGAATTTGAAATTGAGCTGCAACCTGGCACCCAAACCATCTCCACACCACCTTATAGGATGTCTCCAAAAGAGTTGAAGGAGTTACATACACAATTGCAAGAATTGCTTGACAAGGGTTTTATAAGACCTAGTTTCTCTCCTTGGGGTGCACTGGTCCTTTTTGTGAAGAAGAAGGACGGCTCTTTGCGGTTGTGTATCGATTACCAAAAGTGAAACAAGGTGACGATCCACAATCAATACCCACTGCCGAGGATAGATGACTTATTTGATCAGTTGCAAGGTGAGAAGCGGTTTTCCAAGATTGATTTGCGATCTGGGTATCACCAATTAAAGATTCGAGAATCAGATATACCTAAGACCGCATTCCGGACCCGATATGGACATTACGAGTTATTGGTGATATCTTTCGAATTAACTAATGCTCCTGCAGCGTTCAAGGACATGATGAACAGGGTCTTCAAACCATTTCTGGATCGATTTGTCATCATCTTCATTGATGACATCTTGGTTTATTCTAAGAATTATGAAGAACATGCAGAACACTTAAGATTAGCCTTGCAGAAGTTGAGAGAAAAGAAACTGTATGCCAAGTTCTCTAAGTGTGAATTTTGGCTTGACAGAGTTGCCTTTTTGGGTCACGTGGTATCATCAGAGGGAATCCACGTTGATCCAAGTAAAGTAGAAGCGGTGAAGAATTGGTCCCAGCCTACCTCAGTTACTGAAATTTGCAGTTTCTTGGGCTTGGCCGGATATTATAGAAGATTCGTTCAGGACTTCTCTAAGGTTGCTGCACCTATGACTAAGTTGACTCAGAAGGGAGTGAAGTTCATATGGGATGACAAGTGTGAGCAGAGTTTTCAGAAGCTGAAAGATAGCCTCACTACCGCTCCGGTGCTGGCATTACCTGAAGGCACAAGAGGGTATGTGGTAAACTGTGATGTGTCAAGGATCGAGTTAGGGTATGTATTGATGCAGCACGACAAGGTGATTGCGTATGCATCGCGACAACTGAGGAAACATGAGAAGAATTACCCGACTCACGACCTTGAAATGGCGGCTGTAGTATTTGCCTTGAAAATATGGAGACATTACCTGTATGGTGAGACGTGTGAAATTTATACAGACCACAAGAGCCTCAAATACATTTTCGAGCAGAAAGACTTGAACTTGAGACAACACCGATGGTTAGAGTTGTTGAAGGACTACGACTGCACGATCTTGTATCATCTAGGAAGGCTAATGTTGTAGCCGATGCTCTGAGCCAGAAATCCATGGGTAGTCTTGCTCACATAAGTGAAGAAAGGAGACCGTTGATTAGAGAACTGCACGAGCTAGAATAAACGGGAAATCAGTTTGAGATTGGGAATTCTAACTCACTTCTAGCTCATTTGCAAGCTAAATCCTCTCTGGTAGAAGAGGTGAAGGCTAGACAGGATGAAGATACCGACCTCAAGCAAATCAAGGATACGGTAACTAAAGAGAAGGAGGACGATGTCCGATTCTCTATTGATGATTTCGGAGTACTTCAGTTGGAGGGACGGTTGTGTGTCCCTATGGTTGATAACTTGAAGGAAAGAATCCTTGAAGAAGCACACCGGACAGCTTATACAATCCATTCGGGAGCTAATAAAATGTATCATGACTTGAAACAGCTGTATTGGTGGAATGTCATGAAGAAAGACGTTGCAAACTATGTAGCCAGGTGTTTAGTGTGTCAGCAAGTCAAGGCTGAACACCAGAAGCCCGCCGGAACATTACAACAGATAGAAATACCTGAGTGGAAATGGGAGAGGATAACTATGGATTTTGTAACAGGGTTGCAAAGATCACAACGTGGATTTGATTCGGTTTGGGTGATAGTGGATCGCATGACTAAGTTCGCGCACTTTCTGTGAGTTAAGACTACTTACGCAGTGAGTCAATATGCACAGATTTATCTATCAGAAATCGTTAGATTGCACGGTGTGCCAGTGTCCATAATATCTGATAGAGGGCCACAGTTCACTTCCAGGTTTTGGAAGTCATTGCAGGAAGTGTTGGGAACGAGAGTTGATTTGAGTAGTGCGTTCCACCTAGACCAACGGGCAATCAGAAAGAACCATTCAGATCCTTGAAAACATGCTTCGGGCGTCTATTATGGATTTCGACAGAAGTTGGGAAAGGTATTTACCCTTGGCTGAGTTTGCATACAATAACAGTTATCAAGCAAGTATCCAAATGGCACCTTTCGAGGCTTTGTACGGTCCTAGGTGCAGATCCTCGATTGGGTGGTTCGAGGTCGGAGAGGCTAGTCTAATCGGCCTAGAATTGTTACAAGATGCCTTGCAGAAGGTGAACTGCATAAGAAAGAGATTGCTAACGGCTCAGAGTAGACAAAAGTCCTATGCAGACAATCGAAGGAGAGAACTTGAGTTCGCCATTGGTGAACAGGTGTTTCTGAGGATATCACCGATGAGAGGCGTAATGCGGTACGGTAAGAAGGGGAAGCTGAGTCCCCGGTATATCGGACCATTTGAAATCCTAGAACGAGTTGGGAATGTAGCGTATCGGTTGGAATTACCTATGGAATTGGACGGAGTACATCCTATCTTTCATGTATCGATGCTTCGAAAATATCTTCCTGATCCCTCGCACGTAATCCAATCGCAAGACGTGCAACTAACCGAAAATCTGACATATGAAGAGGAGCCAATCGAAATCTTAGATCGGCAATCGAAGAGACTCAGAACGAAGGAGATTCCATTGGTTAAAGTCCTGTGGAGAAACCACTCGACCGAAGAAGCTACATGGGAGGTCGAGGGTGAAATGCGCAAGACGTATCCTCATCTGTTTCAAGACTAAGGTTAGTAGTTTATTTGAAATTTAGGGACCGAATTTCTTAAGGGGGGAAGATTGTAATATCCGAGATATTTAGATTTAATTATTTTCATTATTATTAAATTTATATTTCTTTCAGAAAGAAAAATAAATTAAAGATAAAATAAAATTAAGGTGAGAAAATAGGAAATCTAAGTATTCTTTTTAGGACCTAAAAGAAGAAGGGATTAAAAAGATTGGAAAGAAGTAGGATATAACAAGTAAATAAGTTTTTCTATTTAATAAAAAATGAAAGTAAATATAAAATAAAATAAAAATGAAAAGCAATATATATATATATATAATAAACTATATTGGGGGGGCAACCGTGACCCAGACACGCTTGGCGTGTTGAAAAGAAAGTAAGCCCATGGGGCGATTGAAATGGAAAGTTTATAGACAAGAATAAACAGGGCCAGGGGGCATGAGACCGACAGGATGATGACCACGTGAATGGGTCACGACTGTGCGGTATGCTATGGCTAAAGGAAGTGAGTTGTTCTTCCTAGAAAGTAAACAGAAAAGAGGTTGTGTATGCCACAGTATAGAAGTAGAAGTCTACGGACTAGAAAAATCAGGATATGGTATATGGAAGGGCAAAGTGGCCGAACCATATGCCGTAGAGATAGATGTTAAGAAGTAGAGGCATATGTAAACGTGTAGAGCGTGACCATATGCCGAGCAGGAAACAGAGTAAATGGTAAGGCACAGGGAAGGAGCCTAGTCCAACCCTGCGCTCGGTCCATGAACTGCTAGTTCCTTAAGCAAACAAGGGGGAAAAGAAGGGATTAAGCCCAACCAAACTCTCTTAGGTTGCTTAAGGAAGAGTATAAAGAATAGGATATTGATCACATGAGAAATTTTTGTAAAAATCTTTTTGGTCTTTTCGGATGAGAGGTTCTGAAAGACCCTCAAACTTTTCTTGAAAATACTAAGGATAAACATTGGAAGGCAAATTTTCATGAAAACTCTTTCTCAATTTGTGTCATTCCAACTGGTTAAACCCTAACCATTTATAAAAACCTTAGGCGTCATTTTCTAAGAAACAAACTTGAATGTCCTTTTTTTAAAACCCGCAAGGTGCCTAAGAAAACTAACTCATGTGACTAATACCCTACCAAACAATAGTCCTTTTACAGGTAAGTTGTATAAGGATGGTAGATGTAGTTGAGAAATCACTCGCTTGGAGTGATTAAAGTTAATTAGACGTCGAAAAGCACTAGAGAGTGCTAAAGTGCCAAGGGAGTATACAGGTAAACCTAAGGGTTACCAATTAAGGGGGCCATAGGGTGATTATGGACCCGAAAGTTTTAGACCAGAGCAGGTCTAGAAGTGGAAATGGACGTAGACCTTCGGGTACCGTCCAGAGATAAGAAAATGACTGCTGTTGAGGTAGATAGCTCTCGAATGAGATAACGTGAGAGGTAAACCCCAAAGGGACTCGTGGAGGCCCGAGGGGAGAGAAAGTAGACATGGATAAGTAGTCCCATAAGGGGGGGAAGAGCATAAGCCTAGAGGACCTCATAGGATAAGAGTCAAGTAAGAGGTGGAGAACCAACTACTACCATAAGTGTATGTATAGTGCATAGAACGTAGTGGACATAGCTAGGTAAGCTCGTTCCACAGGTTGGTGAACCGTAAATTCGTTAGTCTGAAGCCTGTGTATGGGTGGAGACTGAGTGGACAAACCAAACGTATAAATGGCCATGTGGGTGCCTTAAAGGGAAAATTAATCGTAAGGACGGTTAATCGAGAAGGAGAATTTTGTGAGTAACGAGTATTGTGAAATACTCGAAAGAGTATCACGTAGGTTTGAAATGGAAAAGAAGAAAGTGAATACGGGAACGGAGTCGGGTAAGCATCTGGGGATGCAAGCTAAAATGATAAGACAAGTATGCTACCATTAGGGGCGATCATAACCCAATGGGTAACACACTTGCAAGAGGCGGTATATGTTCGTGAACATATGCCACACCGTAAGAGAGGAAAGAGTCAAACCGTGGGAGTGGATTCCGTTTGGTCAGGGGGAGTAGAGCATAGGTTTATGCTAGAGTTAACGGATCAAATATTCCAAGTAGGAATACAGGATCTATGTGAGTCGAGGAGTTCGAGTGGGCCAAGTTGGGGTAAAAGCCAACGGAAACCCAACGAGTAGAGTTAGCATAGGATGTGCAACTCTAAGTGGACTAAACCGAGGATGGTATAGATCCACAATCATAGTCGTGTTAAGCAAGGCCTTCGGATGTGAAGACCGAACTGAGCCTGAGGCAGAGTAATGAGTATGATCGTAAGGAGGAGACTGATGAGTTTCCATTATAAACAGAAATGACTACAAGTAGTAGTAGTCAGAGAAAAGTCTAAGTTAGTCAGACATAGGATATCGACAGGGAGTAACCTAAAGTGGTTATGGAAACCACTAAGGGTAATTGTAGAAGTCCAGAAAAGGAAAGGGAAACGCGAGTTATAAATGTAAGATCCTTTACCGTTTGGTGGAGAAACGGTAAGTGTAATACATAGTTGTGCAAGTGTCATGGCATTTTGTTTTGTTAGGACACGAATAAGGTAAACCGAGTCAGTAGTGAGTGTAACAACCTCGGAAGGGTTGGGTACACTGATGGCCCAAAGTATAAACACCTATGTAGGGTGTATGCCGTGTAAGCGGTAAGTCTAGATATAGAGTAGAGGGTGTAGTAAGATGTAAACGGAATTTTTTGGAGAAGTCGTTTACAAGGAATATATCAAGGGAATACCGGCAGAAGGGTAGCTGCTTGGTAGTAAAAGATACTTAGAAACGTGGACTCTGATGTAGAGGAGTACTTCGTCAGTTAGAGTTTATAGAAATAGAACCTAGTGTGCTATGCAAATAGCTAGTGTCTTGGCGTGTTCCAAGACGGATATAAGAAGTCACTACGAAGGTAGTTATTCGGACAAGCAGATTGAGTCAAGGAAAGCCTCACTAGAGAAGGCAATAACTAACTCCTCGGAGAACTAAATTGGAGCATGGCATGTGGTACGTGCCAGACACTCCATTGAAAAAAATTAATAGCACGAAGTAAATCGAAACTAGGGAAGTTAGGTATCCTCGGGGAAGGATACGACGATTGATAGAGTCTGTTGGTCAAATCCTCGTGGAAGGGTGATTAACTACGAAACTAGGAATACAAGCGATCACAGAAAGAAGATGTAGAGACCAGATAGAGACCTTGAGTCCCTAGAAAACAAAGATAAACCGCAGAGTGAAACGGTAAAACTTCCACATTGAGGGAAACCATAGATGAAATTGAGCCAAGGGATGGCAACAAGCCAACAACCCTACGAAGAAGATGAAATTCGGGGACCGAATTTCTTAAGGGGGAAGAATGTAATACCCCGGAAAATTTCGAGGATTAAAAATTGAATTAATTAAAAATTTTGAGGATTAAAGAATGATTTATTTCGGGGTTAGGAATTTAAAACTTTAAAAAGAATATAGAAAAAATATATATATGAAAGTTAAAAGAAATCGGAAAGGAATTTTTTTCGAAGATTGTAATACCCGAGAAATTTTTTCGAGGTTTAAAATAAAATAAAAGGGAAAGAAAAGAAGTAGAAAATAATTTTTGGGATTTAATTCGGGACCTAGGAAATTGGAAACCTGAATTAAATAGGGAAAGGGAGTAAATTAAAAATACATATTAGTTATTATTTATTTAATTATTAATTAATTTATTTTGAATTATATGTATTTATTTATTTATTATATGTTTATTTAATTTTTAAAACTATTTTATTTTATTGGGGTGGGGTGCCGTAGGATTGTTAGAAAGAAAAACAAAGAAGTAGAAATAAAAGAATAAAGAGGGAGACATACGCTTGAGATTAGAAAGAGAAGAAAGAAAGGAAAGAAAGAGAAAGAGAGAGAGAGAGAGAGAGCTCAAGAGGAATAGAGAAAACGGGAAGAAGAGAGAGAGAGGGGCACACGAGAAGAGAAAGGTGAGGGGAAGGAGGAGGTTCGCCGGAAAACTCGCCGGAGGAGAGCGGTCCGACGCCGGCCACGACCACTAGAGCTCGACTCCAACATCTTCCACACCTCCCACCAATCAAATCAAGGTTGGTAACCCCAATTTCATTCGAAACCCTCAATTTCTCCATTTTTAGGGATTTCATCGATTCACCTTCGATTGGGTTGTTTCGAGGGTTGATTGACACATAGAAAGTGTTCTTGAACACTTAGTTGGGGTATGAATCAAGATTATATTCTCAGATTTGCCCAAATTCGAATTTGGAAGGATTTGGGGTTGAAATCATAATTATTTCCAAATTGGGGAAATTGTTGATAATTAGGATTGAACTTGGATTTGAGTAAATAGGCTTGGATTGATATTATTGGAATTATAATTATTTCCAAATTGGGGAAAATTGTTGATAATTAGGATTGACCTTTATTTGAGTAAATAGGCTTTGATTGGTCCTATTGAAATTATATTGTGGAAATATTAGCTGAACAAGACCCGTGAAGAGCTGGCACGAGGTTATTAAGGCTGAACTTTGACGTTAACGTGCCGGGTCCCTGCTCGATTTGCCCAAATACACTTAAGGGTGACGTTGAGAATTATGAATATTTATTAAGAATTATTTTAGGTACCTTCTTGTTTCTCAAGAATGGAAACTTGCGGAACAATGAAGTCTAAATTCTAAAATGGTAATTTTATTCCTTCATAAATATTAGGAAGCCTAAAGTAGGGTGAATTAGAGGTGTATTGATGTTTAGAAACTAGATTTCCTAGAACACAAGTTGAATCAAAATGCTTAGACCTTCCTAAAATTAGGATTTCTTCCAATTAAGTTAGATAAGCTTCCTTAGATGCGAATACAAGTTAGATAGAGGTCTAGTACTCAAATCCAAGTATGTGAAACACTCAAGTAGAGTGTTATATTCGAGTAAGTCAAGTGTCAGAGGAAGGATATGCATAAGTCGGGATAGAGAAGTCCGATAGACCAAGAGCTTGACTCTGTGGCAACCATAGACTACATGTGAGAGTAATGGAGAGATAAATAACGAGTTAAGTTAAGTAATAACCTTAATGAAGTAAATGTTGTTCTTATAGGAACAACGGCACGAAATAGAGTGCAACAGGAACTACGAGGAGACTAAAGTTACTGGAGAGGATTGCATGGAAGGTTGGCCAAGGTGAGGGTTCTTCCATCTCTGTTCTTAGGGTTGTATGCTTATATGGATTACATGAGTATGTATATTCTCTGCTTGTCTGGTATGTGTTAGCTAGAGATATAGAATGCTAAAAGAATAAAACAACCAGAAAATAGGTTGTGGAAAGTAGCTTAGATAGAAAGACATATAAATAGAGAGTAATTGTTTGCTATGATTGGTGTGTTACAAATCCAACTCATACACTCCGGAGGCATGAAGAGTGTCTTATTAAATCTTTTCCACGACGGTGGCAAGAGTTCTTGTATGGAAGGACTAAACTTTTATTTTGAAAACTCGTCACAACAGTGACTTAAATTATAATCATGCAAAGGGAGTTATTGGTGGGTTTCAGATTTGATTATGCTAGCGATGTGAGACATCAACTAGAACAACGTCAGATGGCACTTGAGACCTCAGTTTTATAATCACCATGACGATGGTCATTGCCCTATCTTGGTAATAGGGTCAGAAAGGATTTATATTGCTATGACGATAGCTTGAGGCTCAGAGAGTGCATCTAGATGGGTATATGAGTTATATCCTGTTGAGGATACTTGCACATATTAATAAGGAGAGGAATTGTTGATCCTTCGGGAAAGATACAAAGAATCCTATTAATATGTGAGACTAAGGTAAGGAGACATGGGAGGAACCTACGGGTGAACCGTGAGCCCACCCTAGTAAAAGAGGAATCATCCTGTGGAGTTGGTCCAAGGTGTGACAGTGGCCATGCTTCGAGACGTCGTGTCGTGCCCGCCATGTGGCCTGGTTAGGTAATGGACGAGTGGGCTCAAACTATTGCCCTGCAGCAAGGGGTCAGGACGTGCCACTTGGTGGCTACGTATCAGTTGTTTGATAGATAGAAGTTGATTGTGTTTGATTAATAGAATTGTCACGAGGTGACCAGTACCCAAGTGAATGGGTTAGGTATGCTTTGCCACGTGGTGGCCAGCAACCAGAGTGCACGGGTTCAAAGTGGGAAAGCCATGTAGTGGCTAGTAGATACCCCAGAGTCGGGGAGATTAAGTAGATGTATGTTTAGCATCTTTGTGTATGTATAAATTATCTGTGTTTGCATATAATTGCTGATTGTGCAGCGTAGTGGTAACGTACAGGATTACACAACCACACGTCTTGTTTGATTCAGACATGCTGAAACGTGAGAAGACCGGTAGGTAAAAGCCGGCACTTTATGTTACATGTTTAATTGCTGATTGATGACGTTGAATAAACTGCTGCATGTTTACAGCTATTAAATGCATGTGAGTGTTTGGGTGAAATATCTGTTGTTGTGTGATCACCAAGAATGTATGCTAACAACAGTAACTAGTTGTTTTTGCATGTGGTTGTGTATGACTCCCAAACCCAGCGCTATGGTACCCACCTTGCGCCGGGGATGGGAGAGTCCTCATTGAGTCGTGTGGTTAAGACTCACACCTCATTTTTACTACACAGAGACAGGTTAAGTACAGGTGGAAGAAGTCTCAGTGGAACGAGGGTTGAGCAACACTTTCCAAGACCCACAACTTGTTCGTGTGGGTGAATAAAGTGTAATTGTAATTTAATTTACTTTATTAATGTATCATAAAGTAAATGGTAGACGTACCCAATTAGATTGTATTACTAAATCTAGAACTGTCAGTTTTACACACCTTAAAGATCAGGATTAGTTATATTGCGATACAGGGAAAGTTTGTTGCCAAAATATACATATATATACTTATATCTTTTGCATGTGAATAGGATAGGGAGCATCTTCGGATGTGTAGCCAGTACACAGGTTATTTATTATGTGTGTTTTCCTATATCTATATCCTGAAGCGGCACTGGCCGTGGATTTGCTTGCCTAGGATAGGCCACCATTTCGGTGTAGCCATGGTATTATAATGCATGTGAATGTATTTTTCAATAATAGCTATTATGTCAATTAGCTGATTAGGCTTACAGGCAGAGGGATATTCCCTGTGTCTATGCCGGTCACGATCCTCTAAACGGGAGTCGTGACATCATTTTTCTTTTTTTTAATCAGTTTTCGTAGATTAGTGTTTCGAAAACTTGATATTCATTTTTTTTAATCAGTTTTCGCAAATGAGTGTTTCGAAAACTTGATATTCATTATTCTTTTTTTAATCATTTTTCGTCGATGAGTGTTTCGAAAACTTGATATTCATTTTTCTTTTTTGATCAGTTTTCGCCGATGAGTGTTTTGAAAACTTGATATACATTTTTATTTTTTAATTAGTTTTCGTAGATTAGTGTTTTGAAAACTTGATATTCATTTTTCTTTTTTTAATCAGTTTTCGCCGATAAATGTTTCGAAAACTTTATATTCATTTTTATTTTTTTTAATCAGTTTTCGTAGATAAGTGTTTCGAAAACTTTATATTGATTTTTCTTTCTTTAATCATTTTTCGCCGATAAGTGTTTCGAAAACTTGATATTCATTTTTCTTTTTTTTAATCAGTTTTAGTCGATTAGTGTTTCGAAAACTTCATATTCATTTTTCTTTTTTAAATCAGTTTTCACCGATTAGTGTTTCAAAAACTTGATATTCATTTTTCTTTTTTAATCGGTTTTCGCCGATGAGTGTTTCGAAAACTTTATATTCATTTTTTTAATCAGTTTTCTTAGATTAGTGTTTCGAAAACTTGGTATTCATTTTTCTTTTTTTAATCAGTCTTTGCGGATGAGTGTTTCGAAAACTTGACATTCATTTTTATTTTTTTAATCAGTTTTCGCCGATAAATGTTACGAAAACTTTATATGTATTTTTATTTTTTTTAATCAGTTTTCGTAGATTAGTGTTTCGAAAACTTGATAATGATTTTTCTTTTTTTAATCATTTTTCGCCGATAAGTGTTTCGAAAACTTGATATTCATTTTTCTTTTTTTAATAAGTTTTCGTCGATTAGTGTTTCGAAAACTTGATATTTATTTTTCTTTTTTGATCAGTTTTTACCGATTAGTGTTTCGAAAACTTGATATTCATTTTTCTTTTTTAATCAGTTTTCACCGATGAGTGTTTCGAAAACTTTCTATTCATTTTTATTTTTTTTAATCACTTTTCTTAGATTAGTGTTTCGAAAACTTGGTATTAATTTTTCTTTTTTTAATCTGTCTTCACGGATGAGTGTTTCAAAAACGTGATATTCATTTTTCTTTTTTTTTTAATCTGTTTTCGTAGATTAGTGTTTCGAAAACTTGATATTCATTTTTTAATCAGTTTTCGCAGATGAGTGTTTCGAAAACTTGATATTCATTTTTCTTTTTTTAGTAAGTTTTAGCTAATGAGTGTTTCGAAAACTTTATATTCTTTTTTCTTTTTTTAATCATTTTTCGTCGATGAGTGTTTCGAAAATTTGATATTGATTTTTCTTTTTTTAATCATTTTTCGTCGATGAATGTTTCAAAAACTTGATATTCATTTTTCTTTTTTTAGTAAGTTTTCGCTAATGAGTATTTCGAAAACTTGATATTCATTTTTTTAATCAGTTTTCATCGATGAGTGTTTCGAAAACTTGATATTCATTTTTCTTTTTTTAATCAGTTTTCAACGATTAGTGTTTCGAAAACTTGATTTTCATTTTTCTTTTTTAATAATTTTTCGTCGATTAGTGTTTCGAAAACTTGATATTCATTTTTCTTTTTTAATCAGCTTTCGCCGATGAGTGTTTCGAAAACTTTATATTCATTTTTATTTTTTTTAATCAGTTTTCGTAGAGTAGGGTTTCAAAAACTTGATATTCATTTTTCTTTTTTTAATCAGTTTTCAACGATGTGTGTTTCGAAAACCTGATATTCATTTTTCTTTATTTAATTAGTTTTCACCGATATGTTTTTCGAAAACTTGATATTAATTTTTATTTTTTTAATCAGTTTTCACCTATTAGTGTTTCGAAAACTTGATATTCATTTTTATTTTTTTACTTGATATTGATTTTTCTTTTTTTTAATTAGTTTTCGTCGATGACTGTTTCGAAAACTTGATATTCATTTTTGTTTTTTTAATCAGTTTTCACCGATTAGTGTTTCGAAAACTTGATATTCATTTTTTTTAATCAGTTTTCACCGATTAGTGTTTCGAAAACTTGATATTCATTTTCTTTTTTAGTAAGTTTTAGCTAATGAGTGTTTCAAAAACTTGATATTCACGACCCCTATTTAGAAGAACGTGACCGGCACAGACACAAGGAATGCCCCTATGCCTGTAAGCCTTATCACCTAATGGACGGAATATCTTTTGTTGAAAATACATTCACATGCATTATAATACCACCGCTACACCGAAATGGTGGCCTATCCTAGGCAAGCAAATCCACGGCCAGTGCTGCTTCAGGATATAGATATAGGAAACCACACATATTATATATAACCTGTGTAATGGCTACACATCCAAAGATGCTCCCTATCCTATTCACATGCAAAAGATATAAGTATATATATGTATATTTTGGCAACAAACTTTCCCTGTATCGCAATATAACTAATCCTGATCTTTAAGGTGTGTGAAACTGACAGTTCTAGATTTAGTAATACAATCTAATTGGGTACGTCTACCATTTACTTTATGATACATTAATAAAGTAAATTAAATTACAATTACACTTTATTCACCCACACGAACAAGTTGTGGGTCTTGGAAAGTGTTGCTCAACCCTCGTTCCACCGAGACTTCTTCCACCTGTACTTAACCTGTCTCTGTGTTGTAAAAATGAGGTGTGAGTCTAAGCCACGCGACTCATTGAAGACTCTCGCATCCCCGGTGCAAAGTGGATACCATAGCGCTGGGTTTGGGAGTCATACACAACCACATGCAAAATCAACTAGTTACTATTGTTAGCATACATTCTTGGTGATCACACGACAACAGAAATTTCACCCAAACACTCATGCATTTAATAACTGTGTACATGCAGCAGTTTATTCCACATCATCAATTAGCAAGTAAACATGTAACATATAGTGTCGGCTTTTACTTACCGGTCTTCTCACGTTTCAGCATGTCTGAATCAAACAAGACGTGCGGTGACGTAGTCCTGTACGTTACAACTATGCTGCACAATCAGCAATTATATGCAAACACAGACAATTTGTACATACACACAGATGCTAAACATACATCTACTTAATCTCTCCAACTCTGGGGTATCTACTAGCCACTACGTGGCTTTTCTACTTCGCACCTGTCCACTCGGGCTACTGGGCACCACGTGGCAAACATACTTAACCCATTCACTCGGGTACTGGTCACCTCGTGAGAATTCTATTAATCAAACACAATCAATGTCTATCTATCAAACATCTAATCCGTAGCCACCAAGTGGCACGTCCTGACCCCTTGCTACGGGGCAATAGCTTGAGCCCACTCGTCCATTACCCAACCAGGCCACATGGTGGGCACGGCACGACGTCTCGAAGCATGGCCACTGACACACCCTGGACCAACACCACAAGATGATTTCTCTTTTACTAGGTTAGGCTCACGGTTCACCCGTAGGTTCCTCCCGTGTCTCCTTACCTTAGTCTCACATATTAATAGGATTCTTTGTATCTTTCCCGAAGGATCAACAATTCTTCTCCTTGTTAATATGGACGAGTATCCTTAACAGAATATAACTCATATACCCGTCCAGATGTACTCTCTGAGCCTCAAGCTATCGTCATAGCAATATAAAACCTTTCTGACCCTATTGCCAGCATAGGGCAATGACCATCGTCATGGTGATTATAAAACTGAGGTCTCAAGTGCCACCTGACATTGTTCTAGTCGATGTCTCACATCGCTAGCATAACCAAATCTGAAACCCATCAACAACTCCCTTTGCATGATTATAATTTAACTCATCGTCGTGACGAGTTTTCAAAATAAAAGCTTAGTCCTTCTGTACAAGGACTCTTGCCACCGTGGTGGAAAAGATTTAATAAAATACTCATCATGCCTCCGGGAGTGTATGAGTTGGATTTGTAACACACCAATCAAAGCAAAAAATTACACTCTACTCCTATGTCTTCCTATCCAAGATACTTTCCACAACCTATTCTCTAGTTCTTTTATTCTTTTAGTATTCTATACCTCTAGCTAACACATATTAGACAAGCAGAAAATATACATACTCATGTAATCCACATAAGCATACCACCCTAGGAGCAGAGATGGAAGAACCCTCACCTTGGCCAACCTTCCATGCAATCCTCTCCTGTAACTTCAGTCTCCTCGGAGTTCCTGTTGCACTCTTTTGCGTGCCGTTGTTCCTATAAGAACAACATTTACTTCATTAAAGTTTTCACTTAGCTTAACTTGTTATTTACGTCTCTGTTACTCTCACATGTAGTCCATGGTTGCCACAGTGTCACGACCCCCTATCGGACGTCCGTGACTGGCACGGGAGGTAGGAGTTCTCCTATCCCGTAAGCCTCTAATCCCTGATTGACATTCTTATATATGCGTAACTACCTATTTCTATTACAAACAATATATAGTATATATGGTCATCCCTATCCGGTGACCTAAGTAGCAAGCAATCCACGGCTCGCTCAACGCCACTTCAGTCTATACATATACACATAGTCAATCACACGTACATATAATATACATATTGATCACGCGCTTCAGGGCGGGTGATCTATCCTACTCACATGCAGAATTCCTGTGTACAGTCAAGCATGTATATTCAATCACACACCTGCTTAAAATATACATATTGATCACACGCCTCAAAGCGTGTGACCTATCCTATTCACATGCGGAAGCCGTATTTTCACACAATCAAGTATTCAGCCACACATATATATAATTTACATATTGACCACACGCTCAGTGCGTATGATCTATCCTATTCACATGCGGAAGTCACAATCATATATATATATACACATGATATTCATCATATCATAACCTATGATCCCAACAACCAGACCAATCTTTAACTTGTATGAAGCCGACAGTTCTAGAGTGTGACGTATACATATATGCATATAGCAACTGTACAAAACAATGATATACCAAAAGAATCATATACATATACATCCTGTCAAAATACATATAGCAGTACTACCCACGCGAACAATGCGTGCGGTCTTTAAGTCTGTCCGCCTCCCTGAGATGAAGTGGAAGCGCTACCGATGCCTATACCACTTGTGTCTGTAACATGTAACATTGGGGTGAGTCAAACAGACTCAGTGAGAGGCTTTCCCATCCCTGGTGTTGTAGCGGGTACCACTACAACTGGGGAAGAGGAGCCAATCACAAACACATACGCATATAACGGATTAAATTTCCATATATTAAGTGGTCAGGCAAGTAGCTTATATCATATTCACAATAAAGAATTTAAAGCATGGATTTACATACATTTAAATTCACACATACATCATATCATGATTTAACATATAATTCCATGTGGTCCTCTGTATTCAAGTAATCATAATCATAAACTGGCCCGAAGGCAATATCTCCGTTAGGTGAGAATCTGGTCCGAAGGCAATATCTCAAGTGTGCAATATGGGAACCTAGTTGATCATTCTAGGAACCCCTGGTCCCAAGACTTTATTTGGAACAATAATTTGACCCCAAGACTTCACTTGGAGCATAGCCGGCGACTCATCTGACCTCGGTTTACCCAAGGCAATAGCCACAATGTGGGGTACTCATATACTTTGTATTTCTGTGGGTTGACTCAAGACAAGAGACTCAATGTACCCGGACCACCCGTGATAGACTCGGTTCCCGCGTTGTACCATAAATGACCTCTATGGACCACTACTTGTTCATTTACTTCTTCTTAGGCAATTCTAGATTTTCAAGTGGTTTCTAATTCGGACTCTTGGTTCAGAACAAAGTCACCTAGGTCTATCCTCTTTAAAGACTTACATACAAAACCACACCCTTCAGATAGTATTTACTCGATCCTACCCCCGATATCATATAGGTCCCGTGGACCTTCTTTTCATATAAGGCTCCTTGAGCCACCATTGCTTTTACAATTCACATACACACATATAGCACGTTTTCACATATACTATAATTTAGGAACAACAATAGCATGTTATCTAACATGTAATTCCTACAAATAGGCAAGAAGGCAAACCATATATCCATATCCGCAGTCAACCCTATAGGGCAAGGATAGGAAAGCCCCTCACCTGGTTGGCCCCTCGTATCGGCTCTCGGTGTTCCCGAAGGTCCGCTTACTGTATAGTGCCCTATACACATTTATTTGAGAGATTCAGAAGCTTGAAAATTCAACCACTGTCGTGTACATGCAACGCTAGTGCTCATGTTCTCTCTAATTAATTCCATAGGCTAGTTGTTGGCTTGGAAATGCCCTCAACTAGTTTTAGGACACCTAGCACTCTCCTAATCGTGTCCAACCCTTGCTAAATCACACTATTCGGAAGCCTTGAGTTGGGAATGCAAGGTGACCCAATTTCATCTCTAAGTGTCCATATGAAATTCCCATTACCCAAGTCTTGAATTTCTGACTCCAGAGAGTCATAAATCCTACTTGTCTAAAATTTCCATTTACCGAATTAACTTTCAATACTTTACCTACACACGAATACACATATCCGGATACGCGTAAAATTAGGAAAAGTGTCTCTTTTTCCCCGAATTGGGTTCCGGGTGAGACGGGAATTATTCGGGTTTTAATCCTTCGTACATTCCAATAATTTTTAACAATTATATACTTATCATTCAACCTTTCAATGCACCCCAAATCATTCCACAACACCCTTAAACCTTAACAACCACATTTTCCTACACTTTTTCCAACCCGGATAAATTCCATCAATTTGGTTCCGGTTCCTAAGCTTCCAACTCACTTCCTAACATGCATATACTTCAATTTAGGACCCAGAACACTCAGATTGAATCAATTGGGGTCTTTCCAAAAA
The DNA here is from genome assembly GCA_014851425.1 of Senna tora. Classification (NCBI taxonomy): domain Eukaryota; kingdom Viridiplantae; phylum Streptophyta; class Magnoliopsida; order Fabales; family Fabaceae; genus Senna; species Senna tora. The sequence continues at coordinate 12,661,263 of CM026261.1, read as the reverse complement.
TCCCTAAAATTGATAAAATTGGGGTTTGAGAGTTTCGAGACTTCTCACCTCGATTCAACTTGTTAGAAGGATGATATGGAGTAGAGAAGGCTCCCAGCTACCTTCCCCAGTGAAGAGATGGTGTTTTCCGGCGAAAAAGCTCTCCCCCTTTGCTTTCTCTCTCTAACCCGTGCTCTCTCTCTCCTCCAGCCCAAAACGGCGACCAGCCCGGCTTCCTCCGTGCGTCCGGCCACCACCACGAGCTTGCCGTCGTCCACCTTGCTCCTCCGTGCCAAAACGACGATGCTCCCTCTCCTCTCGCGTTTTCCATTTTTTCCTTTTTTCCCTCTCGTACGCGTTGCTCTCTCACTCACGCCTTCTTCTTTTCTTTCTTTACCTTATTTCTATCTTATCAAATATATATATATATATATATATATATATATATATATAAAATATAATACATTAATATACATACCTATCATAAAAGAAACCAATCTGACATAATAATAATTTTAAAAAAATAAATATAAAAAAATATAATTAGGATTTACTTTATTTATATTTAAAAAAAATATAGGTAGTAGGATAGTGGGTATTTTCATCTCATTTTTCCACTTTTATTTTAATAAATTTAATTTAATAAATGATGCCAGTTAAAATATCCTCGGGTATTGCACACAGAGTGAAGCTCTTTGTCTTATCGGACCTCTCTATCCCGATTTATGTGTATCCTTCCCTGGACACTTGACTTACTCGAATATAACACTCTACTTGAGTGTTTCACATACTTGGATTTGAGTATTAGACCTCTATCTAACTTGTTTTCGCATCTAAGGAAGCTTATCTAACTTGGTTGGAAGGCAATCCTAATTTTAGGAAGGTTTAAGCATTGTGCTTCAACTTGTGAAGGAATAAGGTTGAAATTCCTGAAGTTAGGCCCAAATTGGTTCCGCAAGTTTCCATCCTTGAGAAACAAGAAGGTATTTAGAATGATTTAATCCTCAAAAACATGTTTAGGAGTGTTCTAGGATGTTTAGGGTTGAAGAGAGGGGCTTTGGAGGTCTCAATTCGCCCTTAAAGTGGGTTGGGGCAAGCCAGGCAGGGACCTTGCGCTACAGCGCCCATTTTGGCGCTGCCTTGGTAGCCCTTAGCTAACCAGCAAGTGGGCGCTGCAGCGCCAGCTCGCAGCACAACAACGTTTTTGCTGTGTTGTGGCTGGTTTCGGCTCCCTTTTCGGCCATTTTCCGATCCGGCTTCGATTCCACTTTTCACGGGTCTTGCTCTCCTACATATATACTACATTTAGGAAGTCCTACAACTCAAATCCAACTCCAATTCGTCGCCGAATCGTTGGTTGATCGAAATTGAGAAAAATGGGTTTTATAAACCCCAAACTCTTCCAACTTCGAATCCGGCCAAATCCAACGATCTAGCCTCGAATCCTAACCCCGATGAGTGTTCAAGAACACTTTAGAGACATTATTCTACCTTCAAATCCGCCCAAACTCGGATTCTCAACTCAATTCCAAAAAATGAAAGAAATGAAAAAAATGGGAACTTGGAGAGAATCGAGCGTTGTACCGACGTTAACTCGAGAGATTGAGACGAGGATGTTCTCCGGCTCCTTCTCCAACTCTGGTTCGTCGGATTCCGGCGAGATTCCCGCCGGATTCCTCCCCCATCCAAGCCCTAGCTCCCTCTCTCTCCTTTCCTTTCTTTCTTCTCTCGTTTCTTCTCCTTTCCCGTGGCTGACTCCCTCTCTCTTTTTCCTTTTATTTTTCTTTTCCTTCTTTTTTTATTTACTAATTTACATATAATAATAATAATAATAATAATAATAATAATAATAAAAAAATCTGAAAGTGGTACAAAATAATTAAATAAATAACTGACATGTATTTTTAACTTTATCTCTTTCCCTATTTAATTCAAGTTTCCAATTTCTTAAGTCCTAAATTGATCCCAAAACTTATTTTCTTTTATGTCCCAAATTGAATAACAAAAATAGTTCCTACTTCATTTTCTTTCACTTTCTACTTTCCTAAAAAAACCCTTTTTAAATATTTAAAATAATCATAATAAAAATAAATTAATTAATAATTAAACAAATAATAACTAATACTATTTTAATTTAGTTCCCACTCCTATTTATTTTGGGTTTCTATTTTCGTAGGTCTTGAATAATTTCAAAAAAAAAATATTTCATTTCTTTCTTTCATCTTTTAATTTACTTGATATTTCGAAGAATTCCTCGGTTCCTTTTTGGTTTCTCCTAACTTTCATACTTTTCCTATATTCTTTTTAAGGTTTTAATTCCTATCCCTGGAATAAATCATCCTTAAATCCTTGAAATTTTTAAATAAAACATTCTTTAATCCTAGAAATTTTTCGGGGTATTACAATGAGTGTTTCAAAAACTTCATATTCATTTTTCTTTTTTAATCAATTTTTGCCGATGATTGTTTCAAAAACTTTATATTCATTTTTATTTTTTTTAATCAGTTTTTGTAGATTAGTGTTTCAAAAACTTGATATTCATTTTTCAATTTTAATCAGTCTTTGCCGATAAGTGTTTCGAAAACTTGATATTCATTTTTCTTTTTTTTTTAATCAGTTTTCGTCGATTAGTGTTTCGAAAACTTGATATTCATTTTTCTTTTTTTAATCAGTTTTCACCAATTAGTGTTTCGAAAACTTGATATTCATTTTTCTTTTTTTAATCATTTTTCGTCGATGAGTGTTTCGAAAACTTGCTATTCATTTTTCTTTTTTAATCAGTTTTCGTCGATGAGTGTTTCGAAAACCTTATATTCATTTTTATTTTTTTAATCAGCTTTGGTAGATTAGTGTTTCGAAAACTTGATATTCATTTTTCTTTTTTTAATCAGTATTCGCCGATTAGTTTTTCAAAAACTTGATATTCATTTTTCTTTTCTTAATCAGTTTTCAACGATGAGTGTTTCAAAAACTTGATATTCATTTTTCTTTTTTTAATCAGTTTTCGCAGATTAGTGTTTTGAAAACTTGATATTCATTTTTCTTTTTTTAGTAAGTTTTAGCTAATGAGTGTTTCGAAAACTTGATATTTATTTTTCTTTTTTTAATCATTTTTCGTCGATGAGTGTTTCAAAAACTTGTTATTCATTTTTCATTTTTAATCAGTTTTCGCCGATGAGTGTTTCGAAAACTTTATATTCATTTTTATTTTTTTAATCAGTTTTCATAGATTAGTGTTTTGAATACTTGATATTCATTTTTCTTTTTTTAATCAATTTTCGCCGATGAGTGTTTCGAAAACTTTATATTCATTTTTATTTTTTTTAATAAGTTTTCGTAGATTAGTGTTTCGAAAACTTGATATTCATTTTTCTTTTTTTTTTAATTAGTTTTCGTCGATTAGTGTTTCGAAAACTTGATATTTATTTTTCATTTTTAATCAGTTTTCGCCGATAAGTGTTTCGAAAACTTTATATTCATTTTTATTTTTTTAATTAGTTTTTATAGATTAGTATTTTTAAAACTTGATATTCATTTTTCTTTTTTTAATCAGTTTTCGCCGATGAGTGTTTCGAAAACTTTATATTCATTTTTAATTTTTTTAATCAATTTTCGTAGATAAGTGTTTCGAAAACTTGATATTCATTTTTTTTAATTAGTTTTCGTCGATTAGTGTTTCGAAAACTTGATATTCATTTTTCTTTTTTTAATCAGTTTTCACCGATTACTATTTCAAAAAGTTGATATTCTTTTTTCTTTTTTTAATCATTTTTCGTCGATGAGTGTTTGGAAAACTTGATATTCATTTTCCTTTTTTAATCTGTTGGATATATTGGGGTCTTCGGGACTAAATATCTGCCCATGTGGAAGTCCGATCGGGTCGAGTGAGGATCCGTTGGAAAGCTTGCAGAGAGACGAAGAGAACGAAACGAAAATGACTCTCATCGGAGGTCACACGAGCCCGTACTCGTGGCCCAAAGTGGGCTAGATGATCATGATTGAAGTGAATATTTTGTTCACATTCCAAGTCCCACATTGCTTGCGTCAATGATGGGAGCTCTCTCATCCTCCTATAAATAGGAGTGACTCCACCCCTTTCTAGTAGCTCATTCCATGTGTTGGAAAGGGAGGTCCCATTTGGGAAACCCCACACAGTATAAATTTTCTCTTTCTCTTGAGTCCTCTTCCGCGCATCAGTCGTGGACATGTGGCTCTACCTCTCGTAGGTAGAGTCCTCTGTTTGGTGCGGCCCTTTTCGAAGGTCATCGATTGGAGGACAGCCTTGGTAGAGCAGAGGCACTGGCAAGATCCAAGGTCTTAGCATTGGCATCCAGGTTAGTAGCTTCCGCAATATTTATATTTATGCCTGGTTTATTTTTCGATTTTTTCTTTTAGGTCCCTGGGTCGGGTCAGATCATGTGGATCCGGGCCTTTCCCTACATTGGTATCAGAGCCTGGTTATGCTAGAGCTCTGTTCTCCAGGGATTGATGAACCGAAAAGGGTTAGGAACATGTTTAGGTCTTGTATGATTTTTTTTATTTAAAACTTAGGAACATGCTTAGGTTCCCAGTTTTATTTAAATGTTTTAATTTTAATTTAAAACATGTGAAAATCATATATTGTAGGGTAGGGTCCTATGATATTTTGAATTTAAATTATGTGTTAATTTATTAATTCAATATTCATTGTTAATCCATACCCTAAAACCTAGAAACATGTTTAGGTTCCCCTTTCAAAATTAAAGACCCTAATTTGCATGCATGTATATATATTATTTAAGGTATGTCTACCCTACGAATTAGATATATACCTGTGGATGTATGCTACTGTTTTGGGATGGGGAATGATGACTGAAGTGGTTCACCGGCGAACGGCGCCGCCGCTGTCGGAGGTCCGGCGACCGCCATGGGTCGCCGGCGACGGCGGAGGTCCGGCGACCTCCGCCGCTGAGGATCGCCGCCGAGGATCGCCGGTGACGGCAGAGGTCCGGTGACCTCCGCCGCCGATGGTCGCCGGTGACGGCGGAGGTCCGGCGACCTCCGCCGCCGAGGGTCGTCGGCCGGAGAGTCTCCGGCGACTGCCTCCGCCGCTGGTCGTCGGAGGGTCTCCGGCGACAAGCGCCGCCGCCGCGAGTGCCGGTGGTCGGTCGGCGGTGATCCGGCACCGGCCGTCCGTTGACCACCGGCGAGGTCAACGGTTGACCGTTGACTGGTCAGCGTTGACTAGCGTCGCGAAATTTTCTGTCGCGCATAATTTCTCTGTTTTAGCTCCGATTTTGACAATTTTTGAGTCGTTTTTCTCATTTTAGCGAGACAAATCCAATTATGGGGAGAAATTAGGGTGAATTGGAGTCTAAATAGTGGATATGACCATCTCCTGACTCATTCACATACACAACGAGAGAGAAGATTTAAGCGATTTGTGATCGTTTAAATTACCTTAAGTGTTTTACTTGAGTGGGAGCTAAGGGCAGCATGTGGAAAACCCATAACTCGATGTAAATGCTTATCCACGTGGGAATTTAAATAGTAAGTGACTATTTAAATGATCGTAAGCGTTGTAATCAAGTGGAAGTTCGAGGTCGTGCCTGTGGCGACTCGATGTTCTTCTTGATCGCTTACATAGTGGGAATCCAAAAGGGATTTTGAATAGTATGTGACTATTCTATGAAAATTGTTGAGTCAAGCATAAAAAAGTGTACATATATAGGCTCTCTGTGTGATGAGGGTGGTTGACCCTACTTCTCGAATGCAGAGACTGACTATATCTACACTCGTCTTGCGTTGATTACAATTTTCAAGAGTCGTGTGTTGTGTGATAAGGAGCTGTGTAATTAGTGTTAGCGTTTAGGATTGACTGATAGTGTAACTACAAAACTTGTAAACGTAGATCACATTAGAGATATCGTTTTGGTGACACTGTGGTCACCAAACTAAGGCAGCTTACAATCAAGTTTGATGCCTCCAAGATGCGCTCCGACAAGAGAATGAAAACGTATCTAAGGGAGAAATCAAACTTAATTTGGGAGTGTGAGTAAGCCTGAACACTCCCCACTGGTAAACTGTGACTTCAAACTGTTGCCAGATCTCTTCCCTCCTATTGGGAGTGCATATAGGTCATTCCGACCTCCACTAATATCATCAAGTTTCTTGATGATATTAACCACCACCTATTGCTCTAGGATTGTTGGCATAAGGCTGTGAAATCTATCGAGCACGTAGCTTAAGTGGCTAACGTTTCTTAGAGCTCTAGGCTCCAAGAACAAGGGCAATGAGTCCGAGAGATGTGGTACTAGGAAGAGAAAGGGTAAGTGTAAGGTAAGTAGCCTCAGTTCAAAGGAAAAACAAGAGAGGAAAAGAGATTTTGGCAAAGGTCAAATGTTGCTTGTGCCATTCCATAAGGCACTATGCGCAAAAATTGTTTGCAGCAATCATTTTCCTCTCACCCATGAACATTGGTTCATAGAGTTCCGTCCTCTGCCAAATGGGAGCAGAAGTATCCTCGTGGGAACAAAGAATTATTAAAGTTAAGAGGTTGGACAACTACAAAAACGAAGTTGCGTAGTGGCCACTCTTTATCTTTATAAATGTTTTGTGTTCTAGATACTGAACATAACTCATTATTAGATGTTTTTCCGTGAGAGAACTTAGGATATAATATGATCTACATGTTTATCATGACTCCGTAGTGTTAGTTCTGGTTTTATGACATTGGTCGTGTTGTGATACACTTTGAATTACATTCCGTAATTCAACTAGTTGCTTTGTTGCGTCTTCCTATGTGGTTGATACATCTATTTGGCAAATGCGTGTGGGACGCAATTACGTATTAGCAAAGGACAATTTGTGAGGACAAATTCCCAATGCTAGTTTGTAAACGTTGCCTTACAGACAAAGCAACCTGTTGTTGTGTCTTCCTCTGTGGTTGATACACCTATTGGCAAGTGTGTGTGGGACACAATTACGTATTAGCAAAGGAGAATTTGTGAGGGCAAATTCCCAATGCTAGTTTGTAAATGTTGCCTTACAGACAAAGCAACCTGAGAACCATTCAGTCATGAAATCAGAAAACCCGCTTTAATCAAATTAGTCCACTCGGACATTAGTGGTCCGATAAGCGTGGGGGGCAAGGCAAGTGGCCTAGTATTTTCTCACAGTTACGTGATGAAATTGGAATTGTTAGACAACTAACTATTCCACAAACTCCACAACAAAATGAGTTGCTCCTGGAGTTGGTTAAGTTGATAATGACTCAGGTGAACGTTCCCATTGGGGAGACGTTTTACCAACGATCACTTTCGTACTTAACCATATGCCCTTTCAAATTATGTGAATGATTCCTGATGAGTTTTAGTTAGGTAAAAGACCTGATTAGAGTATGCTGAGACCATAAGGGTATACATCATACTTGATCCTTCTTGTGAGTATAGGAAGCTTGACCCTAGAGGCAAGTAGCGTGTCTTGGTAAGATAGCTTGGTCACTCAAAAGGATACGTCTTCATTAGTGAGAATGAAGACACTCCGGTCACATAATTTGAGTCTAAGGATGTAGTGGTCCTTAAGACAAACTTTTCTAGAGCAAGGGAGACGGATTTTGGGATGTGCATCTTTATTGAAAGAAGGTGGACCTACAACACGTTGAGAGGAGCGTATAGACGCATCTCCAGTTGCTGAGTCCAGTGGGAGTAATGCTTATGAGGAGCATATCTCCACGAAGCACAATCCAAGAGAAGTACTAGATGAGTACTAAATTATCAAGTAGAGCCTTTCATAGTTCAAAAGGCTCTCTCCAGCCCTACTAGTAAAAGTTGGACTAAGACGATGGAAGAAGAAAAGACGAAGTCTATAACGACATATCAAGTATAAGACTTGGTGGCTCTACCCTGCGTCACAAGGCATTTTGAGAACAAATGTGCTCTCAAAAGTTAGGGGAGGCAGATGGGTCAATCGACCACTACTAGGCACATTAAGCAGTGAAGAAGAACACACAACAAGAAGGTATCGACTGTGACGAAACCTTATCGTTCATTGTGTGGTCAGAGTCTGATTCTAGCTTTGGTCACCAGTTTAAGTCTGGGGTACACCGATTAGGATGTCAAGACCGCTTTTCTTGTATGGCAAACTAGATGAAAGGATCTACGTGCACGAGCACATAGGTCTCATGGCAAAAGGCCAGGAGCGTAGAGTATGCCGACTCCAAGAATCTGTCAAGATCTCACATACTCATCTAGACTCGTGGAAATTGACCACTTAGTCCATTTCAAGAAAGCTGAGAGTATTTTATTACCCTCATGCTCTATGTAGAAGACATATAGCTAGCTAGAAATGACACAAAGACTGCTTTAGCCAATTAAGGATGTCTATCCTTTCATCTTTTAAGATAAAGGAAAAGGTTTAGGTAGTGGGAGTCAAGATTCATGGAGAATGCTCCAAAAATTGACTCACTATGTCACAAGAATCCTATGAAGAAGAGATTCTTGGTGGATTCCATTTGAGGGGACCTGAACCTGAGTGATGTGCTAGTTGCAAGAGGCAAGAATTTGAGTCTTGCTACATGTCTTTAGACTAAGTCAGAGATGGAGTCATTGTATAGTATTTTGATACATGTGGTTGGTAGCTTGAAGTACAATTAGGATTGTACTCGCTCCAACGTGCTTTTTGTTGTCGGCTTTGTGAGCCGTTATCAGTCAAACCTTGTTCAGACACACTGTTTAGAGTGTTCTGTGATACTTGAAGGGCGATGCTGAAGGGCACTGCTGAAAATCGATTGTTTTCATCATATTGGTGACCTGCAAACGGCGGGCCACACATTGTTGTCGATTGGGTAAGAGACTTGGATGAGAGGACATCCACGTCTTGGTGTGCTTTGCTAAGCACTTGAACCATCTTGCAGAGAAGCAAGTAAGGATTATGCATTTCTCTGCCCACTAGGGACATAGAGTTCATTGCATTATCATCAGCAGTACAGGGCAGTTTGGATTGGAAGATCTAAAGTCACTTATAAATCGCAGAAAGAGCTGTTGACCTAGTGACATTGATCTCATCAAGTCAAACAGCTATGGTTTACACCAAAGAAAGCCCAAGTACCACAAGAGAACGCAACATAACTTTGTATGAGACATCGTTACACAGTAGTTAACTACCATGTTGTGTCAGTCTAAGCATCAAGTGACCGGAGAGAGGGTCCTCACAGTATGACCTGTGATAGAGCATTGGCTCTATACCCTCACGGACCCGCATTGGTGGGTTGGCTGTATAGAGATACAAGCCATAAAACAAGTGTTTTAGATACACTGGATTGCTTAGAACCAGGGTGATTTAACATATTTATGTCATGAGGACAAACTTTGTGAGAGCTCTATTCCTTGATCATAAGTAAAGTGTGATGCCTAGGCTTACCTTTATTTTGTGTGGATCAAGAAACAGAGGTACTTATTACACAATATATAAAGTATGTCGTACAGGCTTGGGAGGTTGGCTCTCTCACACGAGCAACCGCCTTGGACACGCAGGTGGTGTGGGCCAAGATGAGACTTGGGTGCTTTTTCCTTGAACACCAAAATGGGATATAGTGTGAATATCCAGAGGCAGCTGAAAAGCGCCGAGTGTTGGACAGGAAAACACCACTGAGAACTGATAAGTCACCCTAGTAAGTGTACTAGGATGAGATCCGCTAAGATGATGAGGTCTTATGATCGAATTATGAATTCCCGCTATTCATAATGCCTGTAGCCAGACGTGAGTGCTCCACTTGGCGTTATGTGAAGCGAGCGAAGTGTGGTAGCAAACTCAGGTCAGATTCTAAGTGAGTCTGGACTAAGGTCTGTGTGGTGTAAGTGATTGAAGATCAAAATCGACATACGCTCGAGAATACCACTACGTGCGTTTCATACCGCATGTGCTTTAAGAACCGCAAGGGAAGCATGTGAAAGAATCCCTGCTTCAATGCTGTGTGAGTCCCTGAAAGGATGCATCAATCCTTTCAAAGGGTACCCTTATGCACTTTGACTCTGTCATGAAGAGATGAGGTAATGTATGCTACTTTGATACCTTTCCAAGAGGCTATGGAAAAATACGGCCCGATGGAAGACTGTCAGGAAAGCAGCTATCTTTGATTGAACTGATAAGAGGTCGAAAGGAAGATTGTGTTGACAAATGCATGTGCGATAGTATCCTGAGGTCGACCCATTATGTGATCCCTTTGAGGTTCTCATGGATGTGGATACCTATCGCAACTGAGTGTGGCTGAAGTCCTAGTCTTATTGTAGACTTAGAGGGATTGGACTAGCCATGTATATGAACACGTCTAGGGAACCCATGGCACTATTTTTTGGTGAGACATGTGATCACATCATCAGACACTTGGGTTGTAGCATCACTTATAGCTGGGCCCTAACAAGCTTCTAGTATAAGGCTCCCACATATCGTGCCAAGCGGTCACGACTGACACGGAGTATCAAAGAAGACGACGAGAGAAAGAGAAATAGAGAAGTCCTTTGTGATAAGGATAGTCATGGGCCTCCCACCATGTGCGAGTGGGAGTATGTTGGATATATTGGGGTCTTCGGGACTAAATATCCGCCCATGTGGGAGTCCGATCGGGTTGAGTGAGGATCCGTTGGAAAGCTTGCAGAGAGACAAAGAGAACGAAACGAAAATGACTCTCATCGGAGGTCACACGAGCCCGTACTCGTGGCCCAAAGTGGGCTAGATGATCATGATGGAAGTGAATATTTTGTTCACATTCCAAGTCCCACATTGCTTGCGTCAATGATGGGAGCTCTCTCATCCTCCTATAAATAGGAGTGACTCCACCCCTTTCTAGTAGCTCATTCCATGTGTTGGAAAGGGGGGTCCCGTTTGGGAAACCCCACATAGTATAAATTTTCTCTTTCTCTTGAGTCCTCTTCCACGCATCAGTCGTGGACATGTGGCTCTACCTCTCGTAGGTAGAGTCCTCCGTTTGGTGCGGCCCTTTTCGGAGGTCATCGATTGGAGGACAGCCCTGGTAGAGTAGAGGCACTGGCAAGATCCAAGGTCTTAGCATTGGCGTCCAGGTTAGTAGCTTCCGCAATATTTATATTTATACCTGGTTTATTTTTCGGTTTTTTCTTTTAGGTCCCTGGGTCGGGTCGGATCATGTGGATTCGGGCCTTTCCCTACATAATCAGTTTTCGCCGATGAATCTGTCGAAAACTTTATATTCATTTTTATTTTTTTAATTAGTTTTCGTAGATTAGTGTTTCGAAAACTTGATATTCATTTTTCTATTTTTAATCCGTTTTCGCCGATGAGTGTTTCGAAAACTTGATATTCAATTTGCTTTTCTTAATCAGTTTTCAACGATTAGTGTTTCGAATACGTGATATTCATTTTTTTTAATCAGTTTTCATAGATTAGTGTTTCGAAACCTTGATATTCATTTTTCTTTTTTAATCAGTTTCCGCCCATGAGTGTTTCAAAAACTTTATATTCACTTTTATTTTTTTAATCAGTTTTCATAGATTAGTGTTTTGAAAACTTGATATTCATTTTTGTTTTTTTAATCAGTTTTCGCCGATGAGTGTTTCGAAAACGTGATATTCATTTTTTTAAAATCAGTTTTCATAGATTATTGTTTCGAAAACTTGATATTCATTTTTTTAATCAGTTTTCGCAGATGAGTGTTTCGAAAACTTGATATTCATTTTACTTTTTTCAGTAAGTTTTAGCTAATGAGTATTTCGAAAACTTGATATTCATTTTTCTTTTTTTAATCATTTTTCGTCGACGAGTGTTTCGAAAACTTGATATTCATTTTCTATTTTTAATCAGTTTTCGCCCATGAGTGTTTCGAAAACTTTATATTCATTTTTATTTTATTAATCAGTTTTCGTAGATTAGTGTTTTGAAAACTAGATATTCATTTTTCTTTATTTAATAAGTTTTCGCCGATGAGTGTTTTGAAAACTTTATATTCATTTTTATTTTTTTTAATCAGTTTTCGTAGATTAGTGTTTCGAAAACTTGATATTCATTTTTCTTTTTTTTTAATCAGTTTTCGTCGATTAGTGTTTCGAAAACTTGATATTCATTTTTCTTTTTTTAATCAATTTTCACCGATTACTGTTTTGAAAACTTGATATTCTTTTTTCTTTTTTTAATCCTTTTTCGTCGATGAGTGTTTCGAAAACTTGATATTCATTTTTCTTTTTTAATCAGTTTTCGCCGATGAATGTTTCGAAAACTTTATAATCATTTTTATTTTTTTTAATCAGTTTTCGTAGATTAGTGTTTTGAAAACTTGATATTCATTTTTCTTTTTTTAATCAGTCTTCGTCGATGAGTGTTTCGAAAACTTGATATTCATTTTTCTTTTCTTAATCGGTTTTCAACAATAAGTGTTTCGAAAGCGTGATATTCATTTTTCTTCATTTAATTAGTTTTCAATGATAAGTGTTTAGAAAACCTTATATTCATTTTTCTTTTTTTAATAAGTTTTCGTAGATTAGTGTTTCGAAAACTTGATATTCATTTTTTTAATCAGTTTTCACAGATGAGTGTTTCGAAAACTTGATATTCATTTTTCTTTTTTCAGTAAGTTTTAGCTAATAAGTGTTTCTGCCACGACCCCAATTCGGGAGTACGTGACCGGCACGAGAATAGATTTTTATCTCTAAACCCGTAAGCCTTATCCTGTAAACATGACTATAACTACCCTGTTATACATTCAATATATATATATATATATATATATATATATATATATATATATCATACTAGTGGTCACACCTCACTGGTGGCCTAATTAACCTGCAATCCGCGGTTCGCTCAATACCTCTTCAGCTCAATCCAGTGTATAGATATATTTATCAGCACTCATAATGTAAATATTAATATCATATTGACCGTTCGTCTCAATACGTACGATCTATCCTATTCACATGCAGCAAGCACACATATTATATATATCCATATCATATTGACCGTACGCCTCAATGCGTACGATCTATCCTATTCACATGCAGAAGTTTATATACTCAAAAAAATATCCTAGTTTATCCCCAACTGGACCCTGTCTTTAAATACATGTGAAGCCGAAAATTCTAGAGTGAACGTACGTCAAAGGCTGTAAATATTTACAAGATTTACAACTTTAAAATATGTACAACAAAAGAAAGCAAAATAACCAAAAGGAGTCCACCCACGCGAACAAGAGCGTAAGGATGGTCTGATGTCCATATCACTGTCCGGACGTCGATGCCTGCCCGATCCCTATATTTGAAACATTAAAGCAGAGGGAGTGAGTCAAACAGACTCAATGAGAAGCTTCCCATCCTCGGCGTAGCGTCGGGTACCACTACAGGTGGGAAAAGGGAAACACCCACAATCACATGCACATGAAAGTCCAGTTTATCAAATGTTATATTACGATCAGGCAATATTAATACAACATTAAAATCACAGATAAACCTACGGATCATGCTTTTCTATCATGCTACTCGTAAACAAGCAATCACATTTTAACATATAATATGAAAACTGTAAATCACTTAACTGACCCTAGTTCCAGGCTAGGGCAATGGCCTCAACGGGCAAATTCTTTTAATGTTTAACTGACCCTAGTGCCAGGCTAGGGCAATGGCCTCAACGGGCAAATCTTTTAATCTTTTACTGACCCTAGTGCCAGGCTAGGGCAATGGCCTCAACGGGAAAATGCTTTACTCTTTAACTGACCCTAGTACCAGGCTAGGGCAATGGCCTCAACGGGCAATTGTTTTAATTTGTTTCTCTTTCCAAGCTTTCAGCTGGGATCCTGACCCTAACTACCCATTACTATCCTAAACTGACTTTACCTAGGTAGTGTGAACATCCCTACGACTCACTATTCAATTAAGAGATCGTATTAATCCTCATATTGTTCCCAAACCCTCGGTTTAGATCATAACCTAGCTCTAAGGTCTTCCCTAAGTTCAATTACCGTGAAACGTCGACGTATACTAACAACTTCTATACGATTTCTTTAATGAGTTTCTAATTAATAGGGTAAAACAAACCTTGGAGTCAATCAACAACTTACCCCCTTGCTTGTACTGTTCGGCGTATCTCATGTCATCACATGGATACCCTCCAGTACCTCTTTACCTGTAGTCAAACACACATATACAAATACTTTCATAGATAACTGTTTAGGAACAACAATAGCATGTTAACCACTAACCAATTCTTATAAATAGGCAAGTAGGCAAACCACATATCCACATCCTCAATCAACCATGTAGGGCAAGGATGGAAAACCCCTCACCTGGACGGCTTCCTTGCGCTTGTCCTGGAGTAACTCCCGCTCCGGATGAGTTGTGGTTTCCTAACGAATGCATTCAAGTGGTTAACATCTCATCTATACGCAATTCATATGCACACTACATGCTCATGCCTAAAGTGCATCTAGACGTTGCCAAGAACCGAGTCCTTGGTCTTATCTGTCTTCCCTCTCTTCTATGAGAGTCTCAAGTGCCTCGCACTTGGTTTCGTACCGCTATCGCTCTCCTTGAGTTACTTTTGGGGCCTTGGATTTGAGTTACTAAACCTAAACGTGTGTCTAAGCTATCCTACTTAAGGTTTCCTAAGGTTTGTGTAGAAGGAATTTAGAAATTCAAGAAGTTGGGCTTAGCTTGTTCCGTAAGTTGCTATTCTTGAGGTACAAGAAGGCATTTGAAATGATTTTGATCATTAAAAAATGGTTGGGGGTGTCCTAAAATGTTTCGGATTGAAAATAGGAGGTTTGGACGCCCCGGATTGGCTTAAAAACGAATGTTGGGCATGCTGGGCAGAGACCGGGCGCTGTGGCGCCAAGCTGCTGCCCAACAGCTCTTGTACACCCGAGAGCAGGCGCTGCAGCGCCAGCTCGCAGCACAGCAATTCGTTTGCTGTGCTGTGGGCTACCTTGGGCCCGTTTCGGCCCCCTTTCGACCCCGGCTTCGACTCCGCACCTCACGGGTTTTGTTCACCTACATTCCAAAAAACATAAATCCAATCCTAACTACTCAAATCCAAGCCCGATTCCAAATTTATCAACGAATCCCTAAATTGGGACTATTTAGAATTATCAACCCCAAACCCTTTCAAATTCTAATTCGGCTAAACCCGAGGGTATAGCCTCGATTATTACCCTAACTAAGTGTTCAAGAACACTTCCTAGGTCTCAATCTACCCTCGAAACAACCCAATCAAAGGTGGATCGAAGAAATCCCTAAAAATGAAGAAATTGGGGTTACCAACCTTTGATTCGATTGGTGGAAGGTGTAGGAGACGTCGTACCCGAGCTCCGGTAACTTTTCCGGCGTCGGCTAGCTCTCCCCGATCACTTTTTCGGCGAACCCCAACCCTTCCTCTTCTTCTTCTTCTTCTTCTTCTTCTTCTCTCTTTCTTCCCTTAAATACCTTCCTCCTCCTTTTCTCTTATTTCTTTTTATTCTTATTTCCTTAAGTCACACCCCCACCCCAACATTTAAAATAATTAAATAATCAAAATAAATAAATAATTATTATTATTATTATAATAAAGATTAGGTGGAAAATATCCCCAATTAAATCCTCCTCTTTCCAATTAAAATTTTCATTTCCTCTTATATCCCAAATTAAATAGCCAAAAATATTCCCTACTCTCTTTTCACCATTTAATTCAGGTTTTCAATTCCTTAGGTCCTGAATTAAATCCAAAAATTATTTTCTACTTCTTTTCTTTCCCTTTCATTTCATTTTAATCTTTGAAAAAAATTTCCCGGGTATTACAATCTTCTCTCCTTAAGAAATTCGGTCCCCGAATTTCAATTAACATACTAACCTTAGTCTTGAAATAGGTGAGGATATGTCCTGTGCATCTCCGCCTCAACTTCCCACGTTGCTTCCTTAGCCGAATGGTTTCGCCACAGGACTTTCACCAAGGGTATCTCCTTTGACCTCAGCTTCTTCAACTGGCGATTTAGGATTTCCACTGGCATCTCCTCATAAGTTAGACTCTCAGCTAGTTGTACTTCCTGGGGTTGGATTACATGAGAGGGGTCTGGCAGGTACTTGCGAAGCATAGACACGTGAAACACCGGATGAACTCCTTCCAACTCTGTTGGCAATTCTAGACAGTAGGCAACATTTCCCACGCGCTCTAGAATCTCAAACGGTCTGATGTATCTTGGACTTAGCTAGCCTTTCTTGCCAAATCTCATCACGCCTTTCATCGGTGAAATTTTTAAGAACACCTGCTCACCCACAACAAACTCTAACTCTTTTCTCTGGTTGTGGGTCTTGGAAAGTGTTGCTCAACCCTCGTTCCACCAAGACTTCCACCTATACTTAACCTGTCTCTGTGTAGTAAAAATGAGGTGTGAGTCTTAACCACGCGACTCAGTGAGGACTCTCCCATACCCGGTGGAAGGCGGGTACCTTATCGCTGGGATTGGGAGTCATACACAACCACATGCATAAACAACTAGTTACTGTGAGTTAGCATGCATTCTTGGTGATCACACAATAACAGAAATTTCACCCAAACACTCACATGCATTTAGCAGATATAAGCATGCAGCAGTTTAATTCACATCATCACTCAACAAGTAAACATATAACATATAATGCCGGCATTTACTTACCGGTCTTCTCAAGTTCAACATGTTTGAATCAACCAAGACGTTGTGGTGATGTAATCCTGTACGTCACTACTACGCTGCACAATCAGAAATCATACGCAAACACAGACAATTTGTATATACACACAGATACTATAACATACATTTACTTAATCTCCCCAACTCTGGGGTTTCTACTAGCCACTACGTGGGTTTCCCACTTTGAACTCGTGCACTCGGGTTGCTGGCCACCACGTGGCAAATATACTTAATCCATTCACTCGGGTACTGGTCACCTCGTGACAATTATGTTAATTAAACAATACTTAACCCATTCACTTGGGTACTAGTCACCTCGTGACAATTCTATTAATCAAACACAATCAACTTCTATCTATCAAATAACTGATACGTAGCCACCACGTGGCACGTCCTGACCCCTTGCTACGGGGCAATAGCTTGAGCCCACTCGTCCATTACCCAACCAGGTCACATGGCGGGCACGACACGATGTCTCGAAGCACAGTCACTGTCACACCCTGGACCAACTCCACAGGATGATTTCTCTTTTACTAGGTTGGGCTCACGGTTCACCCGTAGGTTCATCCCATGTCTCCTTACCTTAGTCTCACATATTAATAGAATTCTTTGTATCTTTCTCGAAGGATCAACAATTCTTCTCCTTATTAATATGGACGAGTATCTTTTACAGGATCTAACTCATATACCCATCCAGATACACTCTCTGAGCCTCAAGCTATCGTCATAGCAATATAAAACCTTTCTGACCCTATTACCAGGATAGGGCAATGACCATCGTCATGGTGATTATAAAACTTAGGTCTCAAGTGCCATCTGACGTTCTTCTAGTCGATGTCTCACATCGCTAGCATAACCAAATCCGAAACCCACCAATAACTCCCTTTGCATGATTATCATTTAAGTCACCGTCGTGACGAGTTTCCAAAATAAAAGCTTAGTCCTTCCGTACAAGGACTCTTGCCACCGTCGTGGGAAAAGATTTAATAAAATACTCATCATGCCTCCGGAGTGTATGAGTTGGATTTGTAACACACCAATCATAACAAACAATTACACTCTACTCCTATGTCTTCCTATCCAAGCTATTTTCCACAACCTATTTTCTAGTTCCATTATTCTTTTAGCATTCTATACCTCTAGCTAACACATACCAGACAAGCAGAGAATATACATACTCATGTAATCCACATAAGCATACAACCCTAGGATCAGAGATGAAAGAGCCCTCACCTTGGCCAACCTTCCATGCAATCCTCTCCCGTGACTTTAGTCTCCTCGGAGTCCCTGTTGCGCTCTATTGCGCGTCGTTGTCCCTATAAGAACAACATTTACTTCATTAAAGTTATTACTTAGCTTAACTTGTTATTTATCTCTCCATTACTCTCACCTGTAGTCCATGGTTGCCACAGAGTCAAGCTCTTGGTCTTATCGGACTTTTCTATCCCAATTTATGCGTATCCTTCCTCGGACACTTGACTTACTCGCTTATAACACTCTACTTGAGTGTTTCACATACTTGGATTTGAGTATTAGACCTCTATCTAATTTGTATTCACATCTAAGGAAGCTTATCTAACTTGATTGGAAGGAATCCTAATTTTAGGAAGGTCTAAGCATTTTGTTTCAACTCGTTCTTACTCGGGTTCTAAGAAATCTAGTTTCTAAACCTCAATATACCTCCAATTTATCCTATTTAAGGTTTCCTAAATATTTATGAGGGAAGAAGGTTGAAATTTTAGAAATTGAATTTCATTGTTCCGCATGCTTCCACTCTTGGGAAACAAGAAAGTACCTAAATTAATTCTTGATGCTTGATAGCATATTGAGAATTATTCTAGGGTGTTTAAGATTGAAAAGATGAAGTTTAAAACTCCCAACATCACCCTTAAAGCATATTTCGGCAAATCGAGCAGGGACCCGGCATGTTAATGCCAAGGTCCGGCCTTAGTAACCTCGGGTGTAATACCCCAGAAAATTTTGAGGATTAAAGAATGATTTATTTCGGGGCTAGGAATTAAAACTTAAAAAAAAAAGAATATAGAAAATGTATGAAAGTTAAAAGAAATCGGAAAGGAATTTTTTTTCGAAGATTGTAATACCCGAGGAGTATTTTGGGAATCAAGTCAAGTATATAGTAAGACTTAGAATGGTCATCATTTGGAGTTAGATTGTAAGAAAAAAACACAACTAAATAATATATAAACAAGTAAATAAATAGAAAAATGTGTATATATATATATATATATATATATATATATATATATATATATATAGATAAATAATCTTAATTAAGAAATAATGCGATAATATGAAGTTGATAGATTTTTTAGGTTGAGGTTGGACATTTTGACTAAATAAAATAAAAATAATTTTTTCGGAATGAAATAAGATTTTTGGGTTATTATTAAGATTTTAATTACTTTAGATTTGAGAATTTAAGAAATTAAAATAAATAATAAATTCAAATAGAAAAATATAAATTGGTGAAATATGAATCATATAAATTATTTCGAGCTTATAGTTTAAATTTGAGAATTTTTCAAAAATAAAAGTTGTACTGGGTAGAAAATTTTATTTGTTCGAGACTTAGTGATAGATATTTTTAATAGGTCTATGATTACCCAAAATTTTCTAAACTTTCCTATTCTTACCCAACAATAAATCTAGATGAGAAAATCCAATCAAAACTCTATTTTACCATATCCCAAAACAAAGTCAAATATCCAAATTTTCTTTAAACCCAAATTGCAATTTAAGAACAAGTCAGACCACGCCTCTTCTTCCTATCTTCTTTCTTCTTCCTCTCTTCTTCTCCATTCCTCATTCACTCTAGGGCATCAAGAACAAATGGAAGGATCCACTCACTTCCATCAAATTTCTTGCTTCCTCCCATCAATTTCATGCCTCATCAAGCTCCCTCCACCATTGTTAAGTATTAACAAGTTTGGGCAACCTCCATGGATTTCCAAATTCGGACTTCCCCAAAGGTAAGCATCAAAATCTTGTTTTCACCTCTTAAATCATAGGTTTCTTGAGGAGAATGAGTTACCTATCAATAATATATCACCTTAGGATCATTTTTGAACATAGAGATCACCCAAATATTGAGTTCTATGGAGATTTCTACCCTAGGGTTTCTAACCTAAGAATTTTGGCAAAATTTATGGAATTTATAATTTTCTTAAACTTGATGGCATGTATGGAGTTCAAATGAATTATTTAGGTATTCCAAATGATTTGTATGAATGCTCAATAATTGGAATAATGATATGTGAACATTTGGTGAAAATGAGAACTATTCATATTTGGCAAATTCTCCATTGATGGAGGTTGGAGAGTGGACAAGTTTGTAAACTTGTTTATTTATGAATTAATTGAGTTGAACTAAAAGAGAACACCAAATGATGACCATAGGCCAAGTAAATGAACTTAGGGGTTGGATAAAATGTAAGAAGTCATAAGAAAAGAAACGAGGAAATTGTATGAAATTTGATATCGATTGAATTGGTTGTATGTGATAGGGTTCAAGTACTTTCTTGGAGACCAGAGTGCTCAAAGGGAATGCTAAGTGAAGCAGCCAAGGTGAGGGTACTTCCATCTCTGCTCCTAGGGTTGTATGCTCATGTGGATTACATGGGTATGTATATTCTCTGCTTGTCTGATATGTGTTAGCTAGAGGTATAGGATGTTAAAAGAATAAAAGAACTAGAAAATAGGTGGTGGAAAGTAGCTTGGATATGAAGACATAGGAGTAGGGTATAATTGTTTGCTATGATTGGTGTGTTACAAATCCAACTCATACACTCCGGAGGCATGATGAGTAATTTATTAAATCTTTTCCACGACTGTGGCAAGAGTCTTTGTACGGAAGGACTAAGCTTTTATTTTGAAAACTCGTCACGACGGTGAATTAAATTATAATCATGCAAAGGGAGTTATTGGTGGGTTTCAAATTTGATTATGCTAGCGATGTGATACATCGACTAGAACAACGTCATATGGCACTTGAGACCTCAGTTTTATAATCACCATGACGATGGTCATTGCCCTATCCTGGCAATAGGGTCAGAAAGGATTTATATTGCTATGACGATAGCTTGAGGTTCAGAGAGTGCATTTTGACGGGTATATGGGTTATATTCTGTTGAGGATACTTGTCCATATTAAAAAGGAGAGGAATTGTTGATCCTTCGGGAAAGATACAAAGAATCCTATTAATATGTGAGACTAAGGTAAGGAGACACGGGAGAAACCTACGGGTGAACCGTGAGCCTAACCTAGAAAAGAGAAATCATCCTGTGGAGTTGGTCTAGGGTGTGATAGTGGCCATGCTTCGAGACGTCGTGCCGTGCCCGCCATGTGGCCTGGTTGGGTAATGGACGAGTGGGCTCAAGCTATTGCCCCGTAGTGAGGGGTCAGGACGTGCCACTTGGTGGCTACGGATCAGTTGTGTCACGATCCCCGTTTAGAGGACCGTGACCGGCACAGACACAGGGAATACCCCTATGCCTGTAAGCCTTATCACGTAATTGACAGAATAGCTATTATAGAAAAAAATACATTCACACGCATTATAATACCTTGGCTACACCGAAATGGTGGCCTATCCTAGGCAAGCAAATTCGCGGCCAGTGCCGGTTCAGGATATAGATATAGGAAAACACACATAATATATATAACCTGTATACTGGCTACACATCTGAAAATGCTGCCTATCCTATTCACATGCAACAGACATGTGTATATATATATATTTTGAAAACAAGTTTTTCCTGCATCGTAATCTAATGGATCCAGATCTTTAAGGTGTGTGAAGCTGACAGTTCTAGATTTTGTAATACAGTCTAATTGGGTACATCTACCCTTTACTTTATGATACAATAATAAAGTAAATAAAAGTACAATTACAATTTATTCACCCACATGAACAAGTTGTGGGTCTTGGAAAGTTTTGCTTGTCCCTCATTCCACCGAGACTTCTTCCACCTGTACTTAACCTGTCTCTGTGTAGTAAATATGAGGTGTGAGTCTTAACCACGCGACTCAGTGAGGATTCTCCCATCCCCGGCGCAAGGCGGGTACCTTACCGCTGGGACTGGGATTCATACACAACCACATGCACAAACAACTAGTTACTATGAGTTAGCATGCATTCTTGGTGATCAAACAATAACAAAAATTTCACCCAAACACTCACATGCATTTAACAGATATAAGCATGCAGCAGTCTATTCCAGGTCATCAATCAGCAAGTAACATGTAACACATAATGCCGTCTTTTACCTACCGGTCTTCTCACGTTCAGCATGTTTGAAACAACAAGACGCGTGGTGACGTAGTCCTGTACGTTACCACTACGCTGCACAATCAACAGTTATATGCAATCACAGACAATTTATACATACACACAGATGCTAAACATACATCTACCTAATCTCCCCAACCCTGGGGTATCTACTAGCCACTACGTGGCTTTCCCACTTCGAACCCATGCACTCGGGTTGCTGGCCACCATGTGGCAAAACATACTTAACCCATTCACTTGGGAACTGGTCACCTCGTGACAATTCTGTTAATCAAACAATACTTAACCCATTCACTTAGGTACTAGTCACCTCGTGACAATTCTATTAATCAAACACAATCAATCTTTATCTATCAGACAACTGATGCATAGCCACCAAGTGGCATGTCTTGACCCCTTACTGCGGGGCAATAGCTTGAGCCCACTCGTCCATTACCCAACCAGGCCACATGGCGGGCACAACACGACGTCTCTAAGCATGGCCACTGTCACACCCTGAACCAACTCCACAGGATGATTTCTCTTTTACTAGGTTGGGCTCACGGTTCACCCGTAGGTTCCTCCCATGTCTCCTTACCTTAGTCTCACATATTAATAGGATTCTTTGTATCTTTCCCGAAGGATCAACAATACTTCTCCTTATTAATATGTACAAGTATCCCCAACAGGATATAACTCATATACCCATCCAGGTGCACTCTCTGAGCCTCAAGCTATCGTCATAGCAATTTAAAACCTTTCTGACCCTATTTCCAGGATAGGGCAATGACCATCGTCATGGTGTTTATAAAACTGAGGTCTCAAGCAAGGTAATCAAGATCGAGATTTTAAGTAGGATCGACAGAGGCATAAGATAAATCGAATCGTAAGATCGGATCGAGGATCGTAAGATCCTATCAATTTTAAAAAATAATTAATCTATATATTTAATATTATATATTTTAAATAAATATATAAAATTATCAAAACTTGATGACATTTTCATAAATTAGTTCATAAGTCACCAAAGTGAAGGTATCTATACATCAATTCAACAAACAAAATATCAAAATTCATAGTCATAAATATCTAGGACTAAAGCTGCATTTTGGGCCTCTGTTTTTTTTTTAAAAATTAACTTATACGATCTTATGATCTTTTTTTACGATCTTACGATCCTTTCCTACGATCTTACGATCAAGATCGCGATCTTATCTTGATCCTGGAATTTTTCGATCCTAAGCACGATCCAGATCGAAATTACGATACAAGATCGCGATCTTAAACGATCTTACTATCTAGATCGCGATCTTGATTACCTTGGTCTCAAGTGTCATCTAACGTTGTTCTAGTCGATGTCTCACAGAGCTAGTATAACCAAATCCGAAACCCACCAATAACTCCCTTTGCATGATTTTAATTTAAGTCACCGTCGTGACGAATTTTCAAAATAAAGTTTAGCCCTTCCGTACAAGGACTCTTGCCACCGTCGTGGAAAAAAAAAATTTAATAAAATACTCATCATGCCTCCGGAGTGTATGAGTTGGATTTGTAACAAACCAGTCATAGCAAACAATTATACTCTACTCCTATGTCTTCCCATCCAAGCTACTTTTCACAATCTATTTTCCAATTCTTTCATTCTTTTAGCATTCTATATCTCTAGCTAACACACACCAGACAAGCAGAGAATATACATACCCATGTAATCCACATGAGCATACAACCCTAGGAGCAGAGATGGAAGAACCCTCACCTTGGTCACTTTACCTAACATTCCCTTTGAGCACTCTTGTCTCCAAGGAAGTACATGAATCCTATCACATACAACCAATTCAATCCATATCAATTTTTATACATCAACTTCTATTTCACCACATAAGTCCTATCACATATAATCATTTCCACCATATTCTAAATTCATAATTACATAGCAACTTAAAACTACATTCAAGGCTAACCCAAAACCCCTTATTAAGCTAAGGTCATCATTTAGAGTTCTTTTTAAGTTAAAAACAATTTATGCTTAAGTAAACAAGTCTTGCCACTTGCTCACTCTCCAAGCTCCTTCAATGAAGGACTTTGCCAAATATGGAAACTTGTCATTCTCACCATGGGTCCACACATAAAAAAAAATCCAACCATTGGGCAATCTCTCATTTCATTTAAAAAGTGTAAGCAATTCATTTGGAACCCAAACAAACCAACAATTCTTTATCTAGGATGTTGTTTGATCTTTGAAATGACACTTAAAAGTTGGTTAAACTCATTTTAGTTGAAGGAAAAGGAACCATTCAAATTAAGGAAGAAATAACAACTTTTTCAAAAACTAGAAACTTGGTAGTGTGTAAAACAGAACCGCTAACTTTCAAGAAACTTCCAAGAAAATCTAACCGTTGGACTTTTTAGTAAAAATACAAATTAGAAGGCTTAGTATGTTAGCTTTCATATGGCTTTGGAATCACTCAAATCCATTAAGTAACGAATTCAGAAAACACATTTAAACAGAGCAAGATCAGATTCAAAATAGCATGCAACATTTGGCAAACTTCATTGAAATGGTCATATCTCCTTCCATACTTAACGAAATTATTTGATTCTTCTTTCTAAATCAAGCTTAGAGATAAAACATTCTAATTATCAATTCATTACAGAAAGGATTTGAGCCATTTAAGAGCAGCAATCTAAAAACAGTAGCCAATCATACCAAAATTCCGCATCAGTTTAGAAAATAGAACCGCTGACTTTCGAGGCAATTTCCAGAAGATCTAACCGTTGGAATATTTTGGAAAAATACAATTTAGAAAGCGTGGAATGTTAGTTTTCATATGGTCTTGGAATCAGTTAAACCCATCAAGTAACCAATTCAAAAAAAAACGTTTAAACAGAGGAAGGTCAAATTCAAAATCTCAGTTTTTGACAATAAACATGTTTCACGAATTTCTTGTGTCTTATACCATCAAAGATGGGTGTTTTTTGAAGAAGATGATGAACAAACTCAAACCCTAAACTCAAATCTCTAACCCAGCAAAATCTCAGCACATCTAACACTTCGTGCTGTTTCTTTTTCTTGAGCCTCCATTGTTCATAAATTTAAGAAATGGTGAGGATGAGAAAATTATAGATGGAGGAGATTACTAAACCTACCTCAAGAGAGTAAAACAAGATGAAGAGAAGGTTGAGAAATCACTCGCTTGGAGTGATTAAAGTTAAGTAAACATCGAAAAGCACTAGAGAGTGCTAAAGTGCCATGGGAGTATACAGGTAAACCTACGGGTTACCAATTAAGGAGCCATAGGGTGATTATGGACCCGAAAGCATTAGATCGAAGTAGGTCTAGAAGTGGAAATGGGCGTAGACCTTCGGCTACCGTCCAGAGATAAGAAAATGAGTGCTATTGCGGTAGATAGCTCTTGAACAAGATAACATGAGAGATAAACCCCAAAGGGACTCGTGGAGGCCCGAGGGGGGAGAAAGTAGACCGGGATATGTAGTCCCATAAAGGGGGAAGAGTGGAAGCATATAGGACCCCATAGGATAAGAGGCAAGTAGGAGGTGGAGAACCAACTACTACCGTAAGTGTTTGTATAGTACACAGATTGTAGTGGACATAGCTAGGTAAGCTAGTTCCACAGGTTGGTGAATCGTAAATCCGTTAGTCTGAAGCTCGTGTATGGGTGGAGACTGAGTGGACAAACCAAACGTATAAATGGCCATGTGGGTGCCATAAAGGGAAAATTTACCGTAAGGACAGTTAATCGAGGAGGAGAATTTAGTGAATAACGAGTATTGAGAAATACTCGAAGAAAGAGTACCACGTAGGTACGAAATCGAAAAGAAGAGAGTGAATACGGGAACGGAGTCGGGTAAGCATCTGGGGATGCGAGCCAAAATCATAAAACAAGTATGCTACCGTTGGGGGCAATTGGAACCCAACGGGTAACACACTTGCAAGAGGCGGTGTATGTTCGTGAACATATGCCACACCGTAAGAAAGGAAAGAGTCAAACCATGGGAGCGGATCTCATTTGGTCAAGGGGAGTAGAGCATGTCCGGAAAGGTTCATATTGGAGTTAACGGATCAAGTATTCCAAGTAGGAATACAGGATTTAAGTGAGTTGAGGAGTCCGAGTGCGCCAAGTTGGGGTAAAAGCCAACGGAAACCCAACGAGTAGAGTTAGCATAGGATGTGCAAGTCTAAGTGGACTAACCTGAGGATGGTATAGATCCATAGTCATAGTCGTGTTAAGCGAGGTCTTCGGATGTGAAGATCGAACTGAGCCTGAGGCAGAGTAATAAATATGATGGTAAGGAGGAGACTGACGAGTTTCCATTATAAACAGAAATGACTACAAGTAGTAGTCAAAGCAGAGTCTAAGTCAGTCAGACATAGGATATCGACAGGGAGTAACCGGAAGTGGTTATGGCACTACAAAAAATAGGGTATCTAACAGCGGTTAATTGCCCACAGTTACCGTTAACCGTGGTTAGATTCAATCTTGCAATTTTTTTAACCACGGTTATCTACCTACAGTCATAACCATGGTTAAAATCATTTGGCGCTTCTTACTTTTTTACTAGGTGCCATTTCTTTTTCCTAAACCCGCCAAGCGCTCCACGCTATTCACCAAACGCTCTGCTTGTTCTGACCTAAACCTCCTCAAGCAACAATGATGGAGAACGGCTACTGTGAGCATTGTGGTTAACCCACTGAATCTCTCTCTGAACGGCACAGTAGCGAACGGCCCACCGAATCTCTCTCTGAACGGCACAGCGGCGAGCAGCCCACCAAATCTCTCTCTGAACGGCACAGCAGCGAACGGCCTTCCGAATCTCTCTCTGAACGGCATAGCGGCAAACGACAACAGTGATTGTGGTGGTTAACCCTTTCGATCTCTTTCGACCTCTCGTGCCTTTCTTTGAATCTTCAGGTATCGATCTCTTTCGCTCATCTTGCTGCTATCCCGAAGCTATGTCTTTAATTGAAGGATAAGACAAATTTGTGAGAATAATTTGTTGTTCCTTCTCATAGCTAGCAGAGTATCGTCTATTTTAAAATTTAAGTGAATATTATTTTTCACTGGCTAGGACTAGGCTGGATGGCTATTATTACACCTATACTTGTTTTCGATAATTTAGTTTTGATTATCTCTGTCAGGTCAAACTTCAACCGCCTGAACCATAGTGGATTCATCACTGCCATTCCAGAGAGAGGAGATGAAATTATTTGTGCTGCATCTATTAGGTAAATGCCTGTTAATTTTAACTTTTCTTATAAAGCAATCTATAAGTGAAAAAATTAAGTTTTATATGCAAAAAACAGGATTTGACTTCCCCTCAGGTAGCTATTATCGTTTTTTCATGTGAATGTATAAATCTGAAACTAAATTGATCTGATCATTTTCACTGTATTGGGTTATGTATACTTAATTATCATATATAAATCCAAGGATTTGAAAGCTAGGCGATAAAATTGCTTTTATGCTTAGTGCATCTAGCTACAGTCTTCCATTTTTGTGCTAATGGCTTTAATTAATTTGACAGGTCTTGGGTTATCCTAGAAAAGGTGTTGGGCTCTGTATAAGACGTTCAATTATTTTTCGATCGGACTCCAATGGTGAAGATCTTGAAGGTTATGCTGGTGCTGGTCTTTATGATAGGTAAACTTATCCATCTTTAATTTTCTAAAATGAGCAGTGCAGCTTTTGCTACTGAAGTTAAAATTGCTGTATAAAATCAGTTTATGTTGTTAGTTTGTATTGATTGGTTAATAAAGTTTCCATTGTACAGTGTGGCAATGGATGAGGAAGAGAAAGTTGTTGTTGATTATTCATGTGATCCACTTATCCTGTTTTGCTCAATGGTTAATAATAAATAATAATTCTACATGTATTATGGTTATTACTTATTAGTGCTTCACTAGGGATGAAATCATTATCTTAGAAGTTCTCAGTCCGAGGTAAAAAGCCAATTGTCATTATTTCCATTAGATTATAATCACAACTATTCTAAAATTATATATTACAACTATTTTATCACATATGGAAGAACATCATGCCCAAGATGTTATGGTGGTATCATTTGTGAACTCTCCAGAAGCAGAAGAGAGTAGTCTTCAATAGTTTGCTATATTTCTAATTAATCTAAATATATTTCTAATGATATGGTAATTCACACTAGAAGCAGCAATTATAATTTGATAGTTTCTAAAAGGGATTTTCTAGTAAAATAGTTATGTAATGGAAGACTTCTATAATATAAGCACCAAGTCCAGTATAACCTTGGTGCTATACATTAAGTTTAAGATAGAACAAAAGTAAAACAGAGGCACAAATATTATTTTAAAGAGGAACTTGCACATTAACGCACATGAAATAGAATACTATGCTAGTTCTACTTGAAATATTTGGATAAAACGCAGCTAATTTTATGCGTTCTCATTCTCTAAAACGAAATATTACTACCCTAATAATGTTAGTCTCAGTCACTCCAGGATCTCTTCTCTGAATGAAAGAAAGAAGAACAAAACTAGGATCCATCTCCTTATTTCTTTTCTACGCCAAATTTGATTCTATATGTTGGAATTTGTTGTTCATTAATTAAATTAATTTCAGAATGGGATTATATATATATATATATATACAAGTTGTGCCAGCTTTGAGATAGATGTGAAGTGTGTAGAGTTATGAAATAGCAGAATTTATGAAGATGTTGAAACTATGTGCTGTGATGCTTGGCTGTATAGCATTTGGTCCTTTTTGGCTAAGATATCAACTAGTACTGATTCAATTGTGTGTGGTTGTTTCTTTCTCTCTTGGCTGTAGGGGTACTTACATTTTCTTTTTGGATAAATGGAGTACTTACATTTAAATGGGTTGCTCTATTTAACTTGTTTTTTTTTTGAAAAAATTAAATATGTGGATTAAATAGTTTTTTTGGGCTTTAGGTGGATTAAATAGGTTGAACAGCAAGAGATTTATTCATTGTTTTTGGCTCATTAACTATTATTTATTCCTCTAAATCAAACATAAGTTATACAATTTGATTGATTTAAGTTGAGTAGGTGAGCAACTTTGGGTTTAAATATATTTTTTTTAATTCATCACAAATGGTTTGAGTTCATAGTTGAAAAAAAATTGTTTCAATTCAAACGAATCCGCCCAAGTTGAAACATTGGATATTTTAATATATATATATATATATATATATATATATATATATATATATATATATATATATATATATATACACACACACACGTGTAAGTTAAGCTTTTATGTTGTTCATTTTAAGTTTCTTTTTTTAATTTTTTCACATTTGTTAATTAATCTTATTCAGTCACATCTTTCTACAAAAAAAAAGTATCTTTCTTTCATATTCTTTAATGAGCAACAACTGAGATTATAGTTTCTTATATATTTATCATTATCCTTAGCCCATTATGACTTCTTCCTATTTTTTTCTCTTGTGAAAACTTATTTTTCGTAGGTTCAATTGCGGCTTGACTAAAGTTGTGCTTTCATTTCCAACTACATCAATATAGTCGAAACTTGAAAGTAAGTATGATAAAAGTAAACATTTTATTATTAAACTCTTTGATTGAAATATGATCATATTTTCCTGCATTGCTATTTTGCTACATTTAGTTCTAAGTTGACCTTTAGCTCAAAAAATTTGTTGACATGTTTTAATTCTAATATAGTTCTATTGTTGTGTTCACTTTGCAAAAATTATGCATTTTTATTAAACTTTCAATTTTATGCCTTGGAGGATGGCAGAACTTGATTGTATAGCACTAAAAAATTGCTTATATATACTCATATTGTTTTATCAAGCATTTTTTTAATTTATATTGTTACGTTCTTTATCTATTTTTCCTTCAAATTTAAGTGTTATACAAGGTTAGGTTATGGAATAAGTAGATTAATCTTAGGTTAAACATTGAATTGGTTTCTTATTTTGAATTAGGTGTGGTTATGGATAGAAGTTGGATTAGTAGGCCGCGCTATTCACCAGAATATGTTGCTGGTGTAGAAGGTTTTCTCGATTTTGCATTCTCTAGGCCTTATGTGAAAGGGATTGTGAAATGCCCATGTCTCTCATGTGGTTTTAAAAAGTGGTTTACGAGGGACGTTATGTTTGATCACTTGATATGCAATGGGTTCCCATTGGGGTACACTACTTGGATTAGGCATGGTGAACGGGTAGAGGAAGATGCTCCTACTACTCCTTTGGTACAAGTGGAGCAAGTAGGTGGGGAAATGCAAGATTTATTATACGATGCCTTTGGGGTCTTTAGAGAAAGAAATATTGATGAACCAGGGTCATCCCACCATCCAAATAGTGAGGTGCACATTGGTTCCACTAGTGGAACAAATGAGGAAAATTGCAAATTCAATGACTTGATGAATGATGAAAATCAAGAATTGTATGAAGGTTGTACGAAGTATTCAAAGCTTTCCTTTTTGGTTAAGCTTTATCACATTAAATGCTTATGTCAAGTGAGTGATAAAGCTATGGACATGATTTTGGAATTGTTGAGGGATGCATTTGAAAATGCAAGGCTTCCGAAATCGTTTTATGATGCCCAAAAGACCATAAACAAGTTGAGTCTTAATTATCAAACTATCCATGCTTGTCCAAATGATTGTATGCTATATTGGGGGGATGATGCTGAACATGACAAATGTAAAACATGTAATACTTCTAGGTGGAAGACAAATACAAGGGTGGATAGTAACAATGGACGTGGTGGAAATAAAAAACGAAAAAAAAGACCTGCAAAGGTGTTACGCTATTTTCCACTTACTCCAAGATTGCAAAGATTGTATATGTCCACTAAAACAGCTGAGCATTTAAGGTGGCACGCTATAGATCGAAACTTAGATGGTCTTCTTAGACATCCAAGAGATGGTGAAGCATGGAAGTCATTTGATGCTCAATACCCAGGATTTGCTGAAGAACCTAGAAATCTTAGACTTGGGTTGGCTAGTGATGGTTTTAATCCTTTTGGAACAATGAGCACTAACTATAGCATTTGGACGGTTATTTTGATTCCATACAACTTTCCACCATGGATGTGTATGAAGCCAACATCTTTAATGTTGTCTATGATCATACCTGGGAAAAAATGCCTGGAAATGACATTGATGTGTATCTACAACCACTAATAAAAGAATTAAATGATTTGTGGGTCGAGGGCATTGAAACATTTGATTCTTCAACTAACCAGAAGTTCAAAATGCGGGCTGCATTGTTATGGACTATAAGTGATTTCCCAAGGTTAGGTAATCTATCTGGATGGAATACCTACACCGGCTATGCTTGTCCATCATGCAATTTTGATCAAAAGCCTATGAAACTCACCAATTGGAAAAAATCCTGCTTCATGGGTCATCGTAGATTCTTGCCAGCACAACATAGTTATAGATTTAATCGAAATCGTTTTGATGGGACAACAGAAAGACGGGATCCTCCAATTCAACAAGATGGTGCCATGATACTGAATCAAACAGAAGGCATTAATGTGACATTTGGTATGCCTCCAGAGTCAGATTTAGAATGAAAAAGACCACATGCAAGAGAGACCCAACAATGGAAAAAAAGAAGTATTTTTTTTAATTGCCATATTGGGTTAATCTTAAGTTGCGATACAATTTAGATATGATGCACATTGAAAAAAATGTAAGTGACAATGTGTTGTATACTTTGTTGAATGAAGCTGGAAAGACAAAAGATAACTTGAATGCTCGAAAAGATTTGCAATGTTTAGGAGTGAGACCAGAGTTATGGCCAGATGCAAATGGGAAATATAAATCTGCTTGTTTTGCTATGAATAATTAGCAAAAGGATGTTTTCTTACAAACATTAAAGGATGTGACAGTGCCAGATGATTATGCATCCAACATTTCTAGATGTGTTGACATGAAGAATCGTAAAATCTCAGGCTTGAAAAGTCATGACTCTCATGTACTCATAGAGCAGCTACTTCCAGTAGCATTGCGAAATGCACATAGTGACCCTAAGGTTACTGCAGTTGTGGTGGACTTGTGTGTGTTCTTTAGGAAATTATGTTCTCCCGTGTTAGATATCAAAGAGCTTGACCAACTTCAAGAAAACATTGTGGTCACAATTTGTCAACTAGAGATGTTATTCCGACCTTCTTTCTTTACAATCATGGTGCACTTGGTGGTTCACTTGGTTGATGAAGCAAAACTTGGAGGTCCAGTTCAAAATCGATGGATGTATCCTATAGAACGGTATTCTTTAATTTAATTTAGTTTTATCAAAATTATTGTTTTTATTTTTTATTTTCTTTTGTTTTGACAACTGTATATATAGGTACCTTGGACATTGTAAGACATATGTAAGAAATAAGGTTCAAGCAGAAGGCTCTATTGCTGAGAGTTATCTAGCTGAAGAAATATTGAACTTTTGTTCAAGGTATCTAGATGACATAGATACAAGATTTAATAGGCCGAGTCGTATTGACGATAATGTTTGTACCGAGAACTCAGGGTCACAGATGTTCCCGCAATTAGGGCGTCCAGTTGGTAGCATCTTAGACTTTGAACTAACTCCTACTGAAAGATTACAAGCGCATCGTTGTGTCTTATTCAATTGTATAGCAATTGATGGGTTTGTTCAGTAAGTGTTACACATTAATCAATCTCTTTTTAGTTTATAAAATAATGTGGCTACGTAACTAACCTAATAAAAAATCTTGTAGACAATATAGAGAAGACGTGAAAGCTATGCTTCGCCGTCATACCAGATCTGCGTTGGCGATTGACAAGCATGTCACAAAAAATTTTGCTAATTGGTTTAAAGATTATGTAAGATTTAATTTGTTGTAAGATATATATTTTATTAAAGCACCAAGTGTATGTTGTTAAAATATTTTGTTAATTGTTTTAGATTGGCAAGAATGACAATGCAAATGTGTCGGATGATATCAAATTCCTTGCACGTGGTCCTCAATCAATGTCTAGGAGATTCAGTGCAATAAATATTAATGGCTTTAGGTTTCAAACACTAGTAAGAGAAAAAGGATTGAAAACCCAAAATAGTGGTGTATGGGTGTCATCACAAACTAGATGCTATGCAAGTGCAAAAGATGCGAATGTAGCACTTGCAAACCTCTTATACTATGGCAAGTTAGTAGATATCATTGAATTGAACTACTATGGTCATATGAAAGTTATGCTTTTCAAATGTTTGTGGGCTAACACTACAGGGATAAAGAAGGATGAGTTTCAGTTTAATTTGGTTAATTTTTCCCGATTGATTCATACTGGAGATCATGTACACGATGAGCCTTACATATTGGCTTCAGATGCTCAAATGGCTTTTTATGTGGATGACAAAACAAACTTGCCATGGAGTGTTGCAATCCATGTGAAGCCTCGAGACTTATATGAAATGGGTGATGAAGTAGAAATTGATGAAGAAGATAATGGTCGTCAAATTCAACAGACACATATAGAGCAACAAATAAATTCAATTTTTCCTGTGGACATTGATAACTTACAATTGTTAAGGGGTGATGATGTCACGACCCCCTATCGGACGTCCGTGACCGGCACGGGAGGTAGGATTTCTCCTATCCCGTAAGCCTCAAATCCCTGATTGACATTCTTATATATGCGTAACTACCCATTTCTATTACAAACAATATATAGTATATATGGTCATCCCTATCCGGTGACCTAAGTAGCAGGCAATCCACGGCTCGCTCAACGCCGCTTCAGTCTATACATATACACATAGTCAATCACACATACATATAATATACATATTGATCACGCGCTTCAGGGCGGGTGATCTATCCTATTCACATGCAGAATTCCTGTGTACAGTCAAACATATATATTCAATCACACACCTGCATAAAATATACATATTGATCACACGCCTCAATGCGTGTGACCTATCCTATTCACATGCGGAAGCCGTATTTTCACACAATCAAGTATTCAGTCACACATATATATAAACTTACATATTGACCACACGCTCAGTGCGTGTGATCTATCCTATTCACATGCGAAAACCACATTCATATATATATATATATATATATATATATATATATATATATATATACACATGATATTCATCATATCATAACCTAGGATCCCAACAACCAGACCAATCTTTAACCTGTATGAAGCCGACAGTTCTAGAGTGTGACATATACATATATGCATATAGCAACTGTACAAAACCATGCTATACCAAAAGAAACATATACATATATATCCTGTCAAAATACATATAACAATACTACCCACGCGAACAATGCGTGCGCTCTCTAAGTCTGTCCGCCTCCCTGAGATGAAGTGGAAGCGCTCCCGATGCCTAAACCACCTGTGTCTGTAACGTTTAACATTGGGGGTGAGTCAAACAGACTCAGTGAGAGGCTTTCCCATCCCTGGTGTAGTAGCGGGTACCACTACAACAGGGGAAGAGGAGCCAATCACAAACACATACGCATATAACGGATTAAATTTCCATATATTAAGTGGTCAGGCAATTAGCTTATATCATATTCACAATAAAGAATTTAAAGCATGGATTTACATACATTTAAATTCACACATACATAATATCATGATTTAACATATAATTCCATGTGGTCCTCTGTATTCAAGTAATCATAATCATAAACTGGCCCGAAGGCAATATCTCCGTTAGGAGAGAATCTGGTCCGAAGGCAATATCTCACGTGAGCAATATGGGAACCTAGTTGATCATTCTAGGAACCCCTGGTCCCAAGACTTTACTTGGAACAATAGTCTGACCCCAAGACTTCACTTGCAGCATAGCTGACGACTCATCTGACCACGGTTTACCCAAGGCAATAGCCACAATGTGGTGTACTCATATACTTTGTATTTCTGTGGGTTGACTCAAGACAAACAGACTCAATCTACCCGGACTATCCATGATCGACTCGGTTTCCAGGTTGTACCATAAATGACCCCTACGGACCATTGCTTACTCATTTCTCTTCTTCTTAGGCAACTCTAAATTCCCAAATGGTTTTCTAATTCGGAAGCTCTCGGTTTAAAACAAGTCACCTATGTTCATCTCCTTTAAGAAGCTACATACACAACCACCCTTTTCAAGTGATCAGCAATGAGGTTGGTTTACAATATCACAAGACTCTCACAAATAAAGTTGACTCGATCCTACCCCCGATATCATCTAGGTCCCGAGGACCTTCTTTCCATATAAGGCTCCTTGAGCTACCATTGCTTTTACATTTCATATACACATATATAGCACGTTTTCACATATATTGTAATTTAGGAACAACAATAGCATGTTATCTAACATGTAACTCCTACAAATAGGCAAGAAGGCAACCCATATATCCATATCCGCAGTCAACCCTATAGGGCAGGGATAGGAAAGTCCCTCACCTGGTTGGCCCCTCGTATCGGCTCTCGGTGTGCCCGAAGGTCCGCTTACTGTATGGTGCCCTATACACATTTATTTGAGAGATTCAGAAGCTTGAAAATTCTACCGCTATCGTGTACATGCAACGCTAGTACTCATGTTCTCTCTAATTAATTCCATAGGCTAGTTGTTGGCTTGGAAATGCCCTCAACTAGTTTTTAGGACACGTAGCATGCTTCTACTCCGTGTCCAACCCTTGCTTAATCGCGCTATTCGGAAACGTTGAATTTGGGAATGCAAGGTTACCCAATTCCACCTCTATGTGTCCATGCGAAGTTTCAATTGCGCTAGTCTTGAATTTATGGCTCAAGAGAGTCATAAATTCTCATTGTCTAAAATTTCCATTTATCAAACTAACCTTGAAAATTTCACCAACACATGAATACACATACCCGAACACACGTAAAATTAGAAAATTGTCTCTTTTTCCCCGAACGGGGTTCCGGGTGAGACGGGAATTACTCGGGTTTTAATCCCTCGTACACTCCAATAATTTTTAATAATTATATAATTATCATTCACCCTTTCAATGCACCCCAAATCATTCCACAACACCCTTAAACCTTAACAACCACATTTTCCTACACTTTTTCCAACCCGGATAAATTCCATCAATTTGGTTCGGGTTCCTAAGCTTCCAACTCACTTCCTAACATGCA
This sequence comes from Senna tora, assembly GCA_014851425.1. NCBI lineage: Eukaryota > Viridiplantae > Streptophyta > Magnoliopsida > Fabales > Fabaceae > Senna > Senna tora. The sequence continues at coordinate 12,625,235 of CM026261.1, read as the reverse complement.
AATACTTCATTTTAAGACCTAGAATACTCAGATTGAATCAATTGGGGTCTTTCCAAAAATCCCTAAAATTGATAAAATTGGGGTTAGAGAGTTTCGGGACTTCTCACCTCGACTCAACCGGTTAGAAGGACGATATGGAGTAGGGGAGACTCCCAGCTACCTTCCCCGGTGAAGAGACGGTGTTTTCCGGCGAGTTTTCTGGCGAGAAGGCTTTCTCCCTCTTGTTTCTCTCTCTAAAACCGTCACTCTCTCTCTCTTCCAGCACCAAACGGCGACGAGCTCCGGCTTCCTCCGTGCGTCTGGCCACCACCACGAGCCTGCCGTCGTCCGTCCGTGAGCTCCTTCCCGTGCAAGACATTGGCCAGCACTTCCTCTTCTCCATTTTTTTCCTCTGCGTCGTGGTCTCTCTCTCACGCCTTCTCCTTTTTTTCTTTCTTTATCCTATTACCCACTTACATATTATATATATATATATATTTATATATATATATATATATTACAAAAGAAAAAGTCTGATCTCTTTTTTCTACTTTTTTATTCTTTTTCCTTTATTACATATATATTTATTTATATGATTAATATATATATACATACCCAACATAAAGAAACCAATCTGATATGTTAATAATTAAGAAAATAATTAGATAAATAAAAAATATAATTAGGATTTACTTAAATTTATATTTTAAAAATATAGGTAGTAGGGTAGTGGGTATTTCTATCTCATTTTTTGCCACTTTTATTTTAATTAATTTAATTTAATAAATAATGCCAGTTAAAATATCCTCGGGTATTACAGATGAAGAACATATTTCTGATCAACCAGCTAACAATGTTGATGGAGTGTTTGATAATAGTGATGAAGATGACATGGTTTGTTTATTACTTTGTTCTACATATATAGTCTATCATAGTTTTGTTTATATTTTACATGGTTTTGCTACTATATTATTCTAATCATATCTTTTTTTTTGTCTTTTAGGATGCAACATAATAAGTGTAAACAATCATCTAGAACTAGACTAAATGTTGATGCATTGCTACAAAAAATATATGAGGCCCCTCCTGCACCAGCTGCTCCTCCTACACAACCACTTGGCACATCTTCCCAATAGGAAATGACTATGAATTCTGCTCGAGTTGAGGCCCCACCTTCAATAGCTGCTCCTCCTACACAACCCGTTGGTACTTCTTCCCAACAGGAAGATGTGGATTCTACTGAACCTGCATCTGTACAAGTTCCCAGTGAAGAGCAAGGTTTGAACAAAGACTGGATAGTGGACATTATTCGTAAGTATCCAGTTTGAATTTATTTTTATTGATCTATTACAATATATATATATATATATATATATATATATATATATATATTTTTTGTTATTGTCTTATTTTATGTTATGCATGAAAGATGAAAATGGACTTATTACACAAGAGAGGATGAAAGCAAAGAATGTGTGGAATTTACTGAGGGGAAAGAAGGTGATTTGTCAAGTTAATGAATTTGGGCAAGGGCTTGGTGCTGCTGGAGGTTTAATTGGATTCTGGTTGGGAAATATGGCTACGGATTGTGAGCTAATTCCTCTAAACTTTTGTAATTGGAAGGAAGTGCCTGAACAATATTTTAATGATGCAGTTTCACTCATTGAGGTAAGAAGTGGATTTTCCGTTGTTCATATTTATTTGTTTTTATCCACTTGCTTGTAATTAACGTTTCAATAGTTTTAAATTCAGAGTAAGATTGCATTTTCAGAACGCAATGGATTAAAGTGCGCTTGGAGATCGTTAGGGGAGAAAAGAAGGGACTATAGAAGTAAGCTATCCGGGAGAATAAAAAAACTTCAAGTAAGAGACAAGATCATGAAAGCGCGTCCTCCAAAAGTACCCCAAGACCAGTGGAATAGCTTTGTCGACTACCGACTAAGTGACAAATGCATTGTAAGATTTCATATATAATTTGTAATTTAATTTTTTTTATAAAATATGATTAACTTTATTTGTCTTTCATGTATAGGAGATGTGCATTCAGAACCAAGAGAATAGGAAGAAATTAAAATTTCCTCACACGGGTGGTTCCAAAAGCAATGCTAGAAGAAAGAATGAAATGGTGATTTAAAATTTTGTTCGTTCATATATTAGTTGCTAGTTTTTTTAAAAATGTTAAACAATGTGATTATTTCTTGTTTTTTAGGAAGTAAAAAAAGGCCGACCTGTGAGCCGAGCTGAGTTATTCATTGCAACCCACACAAAAAAGGATGGGAGCTATGTTAATGAGGATGCCAGAGCAACTATGGTAATGTATTTTGAGTTTTATTCTTTTTCCTTTAATATGTTTTTTACTTTAGCTTTAGGTTTAGTTTATGAGTATTTGTAAGAAATATTTGAGTTGGTGTTAGATATAGTTTTATTAACTTTTAGCTTTGATTAGGTAACTACAAATGGTCATAATCTGTTAACTCAATGCATTATCTGGTTTGCATATAATGGTTTGTTACAAAGAAGATTGTGTAATGGTTCAGGTAGTTTTTAGAACATTTGGATTAAGGTTGTAGAATAGATCCTTTGATTTAATTTGAATATAGTTTCTGAAATGTTTATACCTTGCTATAAGCCTATAACTTCATCTTGTACATTAGGCTCTAAAGGCTGGAAAGTGAGGATTTATGTTGGAAATTTGAATGTTTGTATGTTGCTTTTTATCATTATAATTCTAAAGGCTGGGAAATGAGGATTTATGTTGGAAATTTGAATGTTTGTATGTTGAATCTATGTTGGAAGTTCAACATATGGTGAACCATGTACACAATCATTTATATTGTTATTAATATACTTATTGAACTACTTTTATTTTTCCATCATGCTTCTGCGTGCTGTTAGAATATGTCTATTGGATATGTTGATGGGTAAAATAATCCATGTTTTAATTTTCAGGAAAATGTTTCAGAAAAGATTCGTGAGCAAGAATCTTTAGAGTCATACACTGGTGTGGTTTCATCAGATGATGCATTGGGGCAAGTGCAAGGCAAGGAGCATTCTGGACGAGTTCGAGGGTTAGGACTAGGTCCATGCCCTTCTCAAGTTTTTGGACTACCCAAATATCGGTTCAACGACTTAAATTTCAGTTCTACAAGTAGTGCACATTCAAATGAAGGATCCTTGCAATCTGAGCTAAGTTCAGTGAAAGAAGAGTTAGAAGCTCTAAAAAAGGAGCGTGAAATGGAGCAAGCTCGTATGAAAGAAAAGTTTGAAGCTCTAGAAAAGGAGCGTGAAATGGAGAAAGCTCAGCAATATCACATGGTCAAATATTTAGTTGATCACATGGGAGTAACAATACCATCTGTGATTGTTGGCGAGGTACCATGTCCTGCAACACAGGTAACATAAATGTTTCTTCTCTTTACAACAATGTTAAAATAGACACTACGCGTTTTTATAAAATCTAATTGTCTTTCTTTTTCTAATTACAGGCACCTGATGTTGGCAGCGCAGAAGCATCACGTCGACGATCATCTGGAGCTAGTCATGATCCATGATCTTATATATTTATGTAGTTCTATTTTGATGTTAGTTAAATTTAATTAGTTTTATTTTGTTGCTAGTACTAAACTTTTTAATTGCTATTAATGTATCCTTTATATTTTGAGATTGATAATTATGTTGTGAAGACTTTATTTTATACAGTTGAAACTTTATTAGTAGTTGTTGAAGTCATCTCAAATTCTATTATGTTGTCAAGACTTCATTTTGAATTTATATGCAGATGAAACTTTATTAGTAGTGTTGAATTTATCTTAAATTCTATTAGGTTTGATTTATTTATTGTTATTGTTGCTGGAGTTTATTTATTGATGTCTAAACTCTTGAATAGGTTGAGTATAAATGATACAAAGGGACAAAAAAATTTAAAAAAAAAAATTGTAAAAAAAATGATTCTAACGGCGGTTGTAACCGTCGCCAAAGGAAGCATAAACACCACACATATGGCGGCAGTTGCAACCGTCGCTAAATCAACCGCCGTTAGGTCAAAAACATGGGACATGACATATGCCCTCTAGCGACGGTTATAACCGCCGTTAGGCCAAAAATTTGCCTAACGGCGGTTATTCCAACGTTTGTCTTAACCGTCGCTAGAAGAGGTCTCGACGCTGCGTTCGGCGACGATTGCGCAACCGCCGCTAGAGTTCTAGCCACGGTCACAACCGCCGTTAGAGGCCTGTTCTAACCGTGGCTAGATGCCTATTTCCTTGTAGTGTGGAAACCACTAAGGGTAAGTGTAGAAGTTCGGAAAAGCTTTGGAAACACGAGTCATAAATTTAAGATCCTTTACCGTTTGGTGGAAAAACGGTAAGTGTAATACATAGTTGTGCTAGTGCCATGGCATTTAGCTTCGTTAGGACACGAGTAGGGTAAACCGAATCGGTGGTGAGTGTAACAACCTCGAAAGGGTTGGGTACATTGATGGCATAAAGTATGAACACCTACGTAGGGTGTATGCCGTGTAAGCGGTAAGTCTAGATGTAGAGTAAAGGAGATAGTAAAATGTAAACGAACTTTTCTGAAGAAGTCGTTTACAAAGATTATATCGGGGGAACACCGGCAGAAGGGTAGCTGCTTGGTAGTAGAGGATACTTAAGTACGGGGACTCCAATGTAGGGGAGTACTTCGCCAGTTAGAGTTTATAGAAATAGAACCTAGTGTGCTATGCAAATAGCTAGTGTTTTAGTGTGTTCCAAGACGGATATAAGAAGTCACTACGAAGGTAGCTAGTCGGACAAGCAGATTGAGTCAAGGTAAGCCTCACTAGAGAAGGCAATAGTTAACTCCTTGGAGAACTAAATTTGAGCATGGCATGTGGTACGTGCCAGACACTCCATTGCAAAAAAAAATTAGTAGCACAAAGTGAATTGAAACTAGGAAAGTTAGGTATCCTCGGGGAAGGATACGACGACAGATGGAGTCTATCAGTTAACACCTCACGAAGGGTTGGTTAACTACGAAACTAGAACTGCAAACGATCACAGAAGGAATACGTAGAGACCAGATAGAGACCTCGAGCCTCTAGGAAAGAAAGATGAACCGTAGGGTAAAACGGTAAAACTTCCACATTGAGGGAAACCATAGATAAAATTGAGCCAAGGGAGGGCAACAAGCCAACAACCCCACGAAAGAGATGAAATTCGGGGACCGAATTTCTTAAGGGCGGAAGAATGTAATACCCCGAAAAATTTTGAGGATTAAAGAATGATTTATTTCGGGGCTAGGAATTAAAAATTAAAAAAAAGAATATAGAAAATGTATGAAAGTTAAAAGAAATCGGAAAGAAGATTGTAATACCCGAGGGGTATTTTTAGAATAAAGTCAAATATATAGTAAGACGTAGAATGGTCATCATTTGGAGTTAGATTGAAAGAAAAAAAACACAAATAAATAATATATAAACAAGTAAATAAATAGAAAAATGTGTGTGTGTGTGTATATATATATATATATATATATATAATCTTAATTAAGAAATAATGCAGTAATATGATGTTGATAGATTTTTGAGGTTGAGGTTGGACATTTTGACTAAATAAAATAAAAATAATTTTTTTGGAATGAAATAAGATTTTTGGGTTATTATTAAGATTTTAATTACTTTAGATTTGAGAATTTAAGAAATTAAAATAAATAATAAATTAAAATAGAAAAATATAAATTGGGTGAAATATGAATCATATGAATTATTTCGAGCTTATAATTTAAATTTGAGAATTTTTCAAAAATAAAAGTTATAATGGGTAGAAAATTCTTATATGTTCGAGACTTAGTGACAGATATTTTTAATAGGTCTATGATTACCCAAAAATTTCTAAACTTTCCTATTCTTACCCAACAATAAATCTAGATGAGAAAATCCAATCAAAACTCTATTTTACCATATCCCAAAACAAAGTCAAATATCCAAATTTTCTTTAAACCCAAATTGCAATTTAAGAACAAGTCAGACCACGCCTCTTCTTCCTATCTTCTTTCTTCTTCCTCTCTTCTTCTCCATTCCTCATTCACTCTAGGGCATCAAGAACAAATGGAAGGATCCACTCACTTCCATCAAATTTCTTGCTTCCTCCCATCAATTCCATGCCTCATCAAGCTCCCTCCACCATTGTTAAGCATTAACAAGTTTGGGCAACCTCCATGGATTTCCAAATTCGGACTTCCCCAAAGGTAAGCATCAAAATCTTGTTTTCACCTCTTAATGTGATTCCCGAGAATATCCTAATTAGCACCATTAATTAAATTAAATTAATTCATTTAAAAGTGGAAAGTGAGATAAAAAGACACACTAGCTTATCACTTATTATGTGGTAAATATAAATTTTTGTAAAATCCTAATGCTTATATATATATTTTTTTATTAAATCAAATTTCTTTTTTTTGTTTTATTTTTTTTTCTTAAGTGATATATATATTAGTTATTATATATATGTGTGTGTAATAAAAAGAAAAAAAAAGAGAAGCAGATTCGTTTAGGTGATATATATATATATATTAATATAAGGAAAGAAAGGAAAAGAAAGCAGAGTGGAGAAAAGAGAACCCGTGAGTGAGGGAAGAGGGCCAATGCGTGAGGAAGAGAGGAAGGAAAGAGGGAGAACGCGAGAGAGAGGGCTGAGCTCGGACGGACGACACACGGGAAGGGAGCACACGTGGGAGGTGGCCGGAGTACGCCGTGCCGTCCGCCGGAGCTAGCTGGTCATCGTCCGTTGTGCTAGAGAGAGAGAGTTCAGGCTAGAGAGAGAAAGCAAAGGGAGAGAGCTTTCTCGCCGAAAAATTCGCCGGAAAACGCCGTCTCTTCACCGGGTAAGGTAGCCAGGAGTCTCCTCTACTCCATATCGTCCTTCTAACCGGTTGAATTGAGGTGAGAAGTCCCAAAACTCTCAAACCCCAATTTTATCAATTTTAGGGATTTTTGGAAAGACCCCAATTGATTCAATCTGAGTATTTTGGGTCTTAAATTGAAGTATTTGCATGCTAGGAAGTGAGTTGGAATGTACGAGGGGTTAAAACCCGAGTAATTCCCGTCTCACCTGGAACCCGGTTCGGGGAAAAAGAGACACTTTCCTAATTTTACGCCTATCCGGATATGTGTATCCGTGTGTAGGTAAAGTATTGAAAGTTAATTCGGTAAATGGAAATTTTAGACAAGTAGAATTTATGACTCTCTTGAGTCATAAATTCAAGACTTGGGTAATGGGAATTTCATATCGACACATAGAGATGAAATTGGGTAACCTTGCATTCCTAACTCAAGGCTTTCGAATAGTGTGATTTAGCAAGGGTTGGACACGATTAGAAGCATGCTAGGTGTCCTAAAGACTAGTTGAAGGCATTTCCAAGCCAACAACTAGTTTATGGAATTAATTAGAAGGAACATGAGCGTTAGCGTTACATGTACACTATAGTGGATGAAATTGCAAGTTTCTGAATCTCTCAAGTAAATGTGTATAGGGCACCATACAGTAAGCGGACCTTCGGGCACATCGAGAGCCGATACGAGGGGCCAACCAGGTGAGGGGCTTTCCTATCCCTGTCCTATAGGGTTGACTGTGGATATGGATATATGGTTTGCCTTCTTGCCTATTTGTAGGAATTACATGTTAGATAACATGCTATTGTTATTCCTAAATTTCAGTATATGTGAAAACGTGCTATATGTGTGTTTGTGAATTGTAAAAGCAATTGTGGCTCAAGGAACCTTATATGAAAAGAAGGTCCACGGGACCTATACGATATCGGGGGTAGGATCGAGTAAATACTATCTGAAGGGTGTGGTTTTGTATGTAAGTCCTTAAAGAGGATAGACCTAGGTGACTTTGTTCAGAACCAAGAGTCCAAATTAGAAACCACTTGGAAATCTAGATTTGCCTAAGAAGTAAAATGAACAAGTAGTGGTCCATAGGGGTCATTGATGGCACAACGCGGAAACCGAGTTTATCACGGGTGGTCCAGGTAGATTGAGTCTCTTGTCTTGAGTCAAACCACAGAAATACAGAGCATATGAGTTCACCACATTGTGGCTATTACCTTGGGTAAACTGAGGTCAAATGAGTCGCCGGCTATTGCTCCAAGTGAAGTCTTGGGGTCAGACTATTGTTCCAAGTATAGTCTTGGGACCTGGGGTTCCTAAAATGATCAACTAGGTTCCCATATTGCTCACGTGAGATATTGCCTTCAGGCCAGATTCTCTCCTAACGGAGATATTGCCTTCGGGCCAGTTTATGATTATGATTACTTGAATACAGAGGACCACATAGAATTATATGTTGAATCATGATATGATGTATGTGTGAGTATAAGTGTATGTAAATCCATGCTTTAAATTCTTTATTGTGAATATGATGTAAGCTAATTGCCTGACCACTTAATAAATGGAAATTTAACCCGTTATATGTGTATGTGTTTGTGATTGGGTCCTCTTCCCCAGTTGTAGTGGTACCAGCTACTACACCAGGGATGGGAAAGCCTCTCACTGAGTCTGTTTGACTCACCCCAATGTTACATGTTACAGACACAGGTGGTATAGGCATCGGGAGTGCTTCCACTTCATCTCAGGGAGGCGGACAGACTTAAAGACCGCACGCATTGTTCGCGTGGGTAGTACTGCTATATGTATTTTGACAAGATGTATATGTATATGATTCTTTTTGGTATAGCATTGTTTTGTACAGTTGCTATATGCATATATTTATATGTCACACTCTAGAACTGTCAGCTTCAATAGGATAGGTCACACGCATTGAGGCGTGTGATCAATATGTATATTTTATGCAGGTGTGTGATTGAATATATATGCTTGACTGTACACAGGGATTCTGCATGTGAATAGGATAGATCACCCGCCCTTGAGCGCGTGATCAATATGTATATTATATGTACGTGTGATTGGCTATGTGTATATGTATAGACTGAAGCGGCGTTGAGCGAGCTGTGGATTGCCTGCTACTTAGGTCACCGGATAGGGATGACCATATATACTATATATTGTTTGTAATAGAAATGGGTAGTTATGCATATATAAGAATGTCAATCAGGAATTAGAGGCTTACGGGATAGGAGAAATCCTACCTCCCGTGCCGGTCACGGACGTCCGATAGGGGGTCGTGACAAACTTGGTATCAAAGCCAGGTTTACTTTAAACTGTATGAAGCCATAGGTATGACCGGGTGTCGGTTTACCCCTCTTTGTGTACCCGGGCCCAACGTGGGAGTAAAAAGACACTTGTGGAAGTACCCAGGAAATTGTGTCTGCCTTTCTTTCTACTCTCTTTGAAATGAAATGTCAACAACCACAGGAAATGCCTCGTGAACCACGGGCAGCACCCCGAGAGCTGCCAATTTCAAAATTTCTAAAGCTTCATCCACCCACTTTCTGCGGAACTAGTGAGAAAGAGGATCCGTAGTACTTTATCAGAGACGTGGTCAAAATTGGGCGAATGTTGAGGTGCTCAAGCCATGAATTAGTGGAACTAGCTTCATTCCAGCTGAGGGGAGCGGTTAGAGTATGGATAGAGTCCGTACAGACGAGGTATTCACGCAGAGTGGGACCGATGACCTGGGAAGATTTTCAGAGGGAATTCCTGGGTCGGTTTCTACCTGAAGGCACCAAAGATGCAAAGCGTCAGCAATTCGAGGAATTGTGGATGACGCCTCACATGACCGTGACGGAGTATGAGCTACTTTTTACAAAACTGGCCCAATTCTCACCCGAGTTAGTTCCTGATGAAGAGGCGAGGATCAAGAGATTCATACACCGACTCACGGAGCTGTTGTTTACTGCTTTATTACCTCAGAGGAGACAGTTTGAGACTTTAGCTCAAGCAGCAGACTGTGCTAGAATGATTGAAACCAGGAAGAGGTATGGGACGTTTGTTGATCCTAAAGTCAAGTTAATTACAGGCAGTGACAACCAAGGAGGTGGAAGTAAGAAAAGGAAGACAACAGGTGGAGGTGCAGGATATTCAGGGTCCGCAGGAGGACAATCCTCAACTACCACCTATGAAACAGGTACAAGAGGTAATGTTCAAGGGGGACAGAGGGAACAAGGGGGTGGAAATTCCGGGAAGACAAAGCCCCAATGTGTGACTTGCGGCAGATTTCATTTTGGTATATGTCGGAGACTGACAGGTGGATGCTACCATTGCGGCCAGATGGGCCATATGGCTAGAGAGTGTCCAAAGAAGAAAGAGGGTACAAGTGTGACAAGCAATCCGACGCCGAGGAGTACACCTATTCTAGCTCCACCAGTGAGAACCGTGCCACCACAGGTAGCAAGTACAGGTGCAGCTAGAGGCCGTCGTGCAGGGTCTAGTGGCCGAGGGCCAGGGGCAGTAGGTGGAGGACAAGCGCGGGTATTTGCACTCTCTCAGCAGGATGCTCACGCATCAATTGCAGTTGTGACAAGTACTCTTATTGTCTGCTCTCTTGAAGCACGAGTTTTATTTGATTTCGGCTCCACTCATTCCTATGTGTCGCATGGATTCGCCTCTAAATTCAACAAAAGTCCATCTAGAATGGCAGAAACAGTACTGGTCTCTACACCAATGGGAGAATCAGTACAAGTAGAATATGTGCATAAGTCTTGCATTGTGGAGGATCTTACAAAAATTTATATTTACCACAAAATAAGTGATAGGCTAGTGTGTATTTTTCATCTCATTTTCCTCTTTTAAATTAATTAATTTAATTTAATTGATGACGCTAGTTAAAATGTTCTCGTATATTACAATCTTTCCCCTTAAGAAATTCGGTCCTTGAATTTCAAACAAAATACTAACCTTAGTCTCGAAATAGATGAGGATACCTCCTGCGCATTTCACCCTCGACCTCCCATGTAGCCTCTCCGGTCGAGTGGTTTCTCCACAGAACTTTAACCAATGGAATCTCTTTCGTTCTAAGTTTCTTCAACTGTCGATCTAAGATTTTCACTGGCTCCTCTTCGTACGTCATATTTTCGGTTAGTTGCACGTCTTGCGATTGGATCACATGCGAGGGATCGGGAAGATACTTCCGAAGCATCGATACATGAAAGACAGGGTGTACCCCCTCCAATTCCGTAGGCAATTCCAACCGATACGCTACATTCCCAACATTTTTCTAAGATTTCAAACGGTCCGATATACCGAGGACTCAACTTCCCCTTCTTACCGAACCGCATCACGCCTCTCATCAGTGATATTCTGAAGAACACCTAATCACCAACGGCAAACTCCAGTTCTCTCCTTCGATTGTCTGCATAAGACTTTTGCCTACTCTGAGCCGTCAGCAATCTCTCCCTTATACACTTTACTTTCTGCAAGGCATCTTGTAACAATTTCGGGCCGACTAGGCTAGCTTCTCCGACCTTGAACCACCCAATCGGGGATTTGCATCTACGTCCGTACAGAGCCTCGAAAGGTGCCATTTGAATACTTGCTTGATAATTGTTATTGTACGCAAACTCAGCCAAAGGTAAATACCTTTCCCAACTTCCGCCGAAATCCATAATACACGCCCGAAGCATGTCCTCAAGAATCTGAATGGTTCTTTCTGATTGCCTGTCGGTCTGTGGGTGAAACGCAGTACTCAGATCAACTCTAGTTCCCAACACTTCCTGCAATGACTTCCAAAACCTGGAAGTGAACTGTGGACCTCTATCAGATATTATGGATACTGGCACACCGTGCAATCTAACGATTTCTGATAGGTAAATCTGTGCATATTGACTCACTCCGTAAGTGGTCTTAACTGGCAGAAAGTGTGCGGACTTAGTCATACGATCCACTATTACCCAAACCGAATCAAATCCCCGTTGTGGTCTTGGCAACCCTGTTACAAAATCCATCGTTATCCTCTCCCATTTCCACTCAGGTATTTCTATCTGTTGTAATGTCTCGGCGGGCTTCTGGTGTTCAGCCTTGACTTGCTGACACACTAAAAACCTGGCTACATAGTTTGCGACATCCTTCTTCATGCCATTCCACCAATACAACTGTTTCAGGTCATGGTACATCTTATTAGCTCCCGGATGGATTGTATACGCTGTCAGGTGTGCTTCTTCAAGAATTCTTTCTTTTAAGTTACCAACCATAGGGACACACAACCGTCCCTCCAAGCGAAGTATCCCAAAATCATCTATAGAGAATCGGACGTCGTCTCCTTTCCCTTTAGTTACGGTATCCCTGATTTGTTTGAGGTCGGTATCTTCATCCTGTCTAGCCTTCACCTCTTCTACCAAAGAGGACTTAGCTTGCAAATGGGCTAAAAGTGAGTTAGAACTTCCAATCTCAAACTGATTTCCCGTTTGCTCTAGCTCGTGCAGTTCTCTAATTAACGGTCTCCTTTCTTCACTTATATGAGCAAGACTGCCCATGGATTTCCGACTCAGAGCATCGGCTACCACATTAGCCATTCCTGGATGATACAAGATCGTGCAGTCGTAGTCTTTCAACAACTCTAACCATCAACGTTGTCTCAAGTTCAAGTCTTTCTGCTCGAAAATGTATTTGAGGCTTTTGTGGTCTGTATAAATTTCACAAGTCTCACCATATAAGTAGTGTCTCCATATTTTCAAAGCGAATACTACAGCCGCCATTTCGAGGTCGTGAGTCGGGTAGTACTTCTCATGCTTCCTCAGTTGTCGCGATGCATACGCAATCACCTTGCCATGTTGCATCAAGACACACCCTAACCCGATCCTCGACGCATCACAGTATACCACATACCCTCCTGTGCCTTCAGGTAATGCCAGCACCGGAGCGGTAGTGAGGCTGTCCTTCAGCTTCTGAAAACTCTGCTCACACTTGTCATCCCATACAAACTTCACTCCTTTCTGAGTCAATTTAGTCATAGGTGCAGCAACCTTAGAGAAGTCCTGCACAAATCTTCTATAATATCGCGCCAAACCCAAGAAACTGCGAATTTCAGTAACAGAGGTAGGCTGGGACCAATTCTTCACTGCCTCTACCTTACGTGGATCAACGTGGATTCCCTCTGATGATACCACGTGACCCAAAAAGGCAACTCTGTCAAGCCAGAATTCACACTTCGAGAACTTGGCATACAGTTTTTCCTCTCTCAACCTCTGCAATGCTAATCTCAAGTGTTCAGCATGTTCCTCAGAATTCTTTGAATAAACCAATATGTCGTCAATGAAGACAATGACAAATCGGTCCAGAAATGGTTTAAAGACCCTGTTCATCAAGTCCATGAACGCTGCAGGAGCATTAGTTAATACGAAAGACATCACAAAGAACTCGTAGTGCCCGTATCGGGTTCGAAATGCGGTCGTAGGTATGTCTGATTCTTGAATCTTTAATTGATAGTACCCAGATCGCAAATCAATCTTGGAAAACCGCTTCGCACCCTGCAACTGATCAAATTGGTCATCTATCCTCGGCAGTGGATATTGATTGCGAATCGTCACCTTGTTTAACTTTCGGTAATCGATACACAACCGCAACGATCCGTCCTTCTTCTTTACAAAAAGGACCGGTGCACCCCAAGGAGAGAAACTGGGTCTTATAAAAGCCTTGTCAAGCAACTCTTACAATTGTGTATGTAGCTCCTTCAGCTCTTTCGGAGCCATACAGTAGGGTGGTGTGGAGATAGGCTAGGTGCCAGGTTGCAGCTCAATCTCAAATTCAATCTCACGATCGGGCGGCAACCCCGGCAATTCATCTGGAAATACATCCAAGAACTCTCGCACTAACGGTACTTGAGTCGGTGAAAGTACTGCTTTCGTAGTATCTTGGACGAATGCCAAATACCCTTTGCATCCCTTTGCCAGTAACTTGGATGCCTTCAAAGCCGAGATCAAGCTTGGATACGGTGCAGCTCCGTCACCCCGTATCACAAAAGGCTCCTCATTTGGCATATTAAATTTCAAGCATTTAGCCCTGCAGTCCACAACCGCATGGTAAGACGACAACCAATCGATCCCGAGGATCACATCAAGATCAACCATACACAACAACCGAAGGTCTACCACAGTCTCATGACCATCGACCTCCACAATGCAAGACTTGTGCACATACTCTACTTGTACCGATTCTCCCATTGGAGTAGAGACCAGTACCGTTTCTTCCATTCTAGATGGACTTTTGTTGAATTTAGAAGCAAATGCATGCGACACATAGGAATGAGTGGAGCCGGAATCAAATAAGACTCGTGCTTCAAGAGAGCAGACAATAAGAGTACCTGTCACAACCGCATTGGATGCATGAGCATCCTGCTGAGTGCAAATACCCACGCTTGTCCTCCACCTACAGCCCCTGGCCCTCGGCCACTAGATCCTGCACCACGGCCTCTAGCTGCACCTGTACTTGCTGCCTGTGGTGGTACGGTTCTCACTGGTGGAGCTGGAATAGGTGTACTCCTCGGCGTCGGATTACTTCTCACACTTGTACCCTCCTTTTTCTTTGGACACTCTCTAGCCATATGGCCCATCTGGCCGCAGTGGTAGCATCCACCTGTCAGTCTCCAACATATAGCAAAATGAAATCTGCCGCAAGTCGCACACTGGGGCTTTGTCTTTCCGGCATTTCCACCCCCTTGTTCCCTCTATCTCCCTTGATAATTACCTCTTGTACCTGTTTCATGGGTGATAGTGGAGGATTGTCCTCCTGCGGACCCTGAATATCCGGCACCTACACCTATTTTCATCGATGAGTGTTTTGAAAACTTGATGTTCATTTTTCTTTTTTTAATCAGTTTTCGCCGATAAGTGTTTCGAAAACTTATTATTTATTTTTCTTTTTTAATCTGTTTTTGCCGATGAGTGTTTCGAAAACTTGATATTCATTTTTCTTTTTTTAATCAGTGTTTCGAAAACTTAATATTCATTTTTCTTTTTTTAATCAGTTTTAGCCGAGGAGTGTTTTCGAAAACTTGATAATTATTTTTCTTTTTTTCATCAGTTTTCGCCGATGATTGTTCTAAAAACTTGATATTCATTTTTCTTTTTTTTACTCAAGTTTCGCCGATGAATGTTTTGAAAACTTGATATTCATTTTTCTTTTTTTAATCAGTTTTCGCCAATAAGTGTTTCGAAAACTTAATATTTATTTTTCATTTTTTAATCAGTTTTCGCCGATAAGTGTTTCGAAAACTTGATAGTAATTTTTCATTTTTTAATCAGTTTTCGCCGTTGAGTGTTTCGAAAACGTAATATTCTTTTTTCTTTTTTTAATTAGTTTTCGCCGATGAGTGTTCTGAAAACTTGTTATTCATTTTTCTTTTTTTAATCAGTTTTCGCCAATTTGTGTTTTGGAAACGTAATATTCATTTTTCTTTTCTTTTTTTTAAATAGTTTTCGCCGATAAGTGTTTCGAAAACTTGATATTTATTTTCTTTTTTTTAAAAAAAATAGTTTTCCCCAATGAGTGTTTCGAAAACTTGATATTCATTTATCTTTTTCTTAATCAGTTTTCGCCGATGAGTGTTTCGAAAACTTGATATTCATTTTTATTTTTTTAATCAGTTTTAGCCGGCGAGTGTTTTAGAAAACTTGATATTCATTTTTCTTTTTTTAATCAATTTTCGCCGATAAGTGTTCTGAAAACTTGATATTCATTTTTCTTTTTTTTTAATCAGTTTTAGCCGATGAGTGTTTCAAAAACCTTATATTCATTTTTCTTTTTCTTAATCAGTTTTCGCCGATTAGTGTTTCGAAAACGTGCTATTCATTTTTATTTATTTAATTAGTTTTCATCGATTAGTGTTTCGAAAACGTAATATTCATTTTTCTTTTTTTTTTAAACAGTTTTCCACGATAAGTGTTTCAAAAACATGATATTCATTTTTCTTTTTCTTAACCAGTTTTAGCCGTTGAGTGTTTCGAAAACGTGATATTCATTTTTCTGTATTTAATTAGTTTTTCACCGATGACTGTTTCGAAAACTTGATATTCATTTTTCTTTTTTTAATCAGTTTTCACCGATAAGTGTTTCAAAAATTTGATATTTAATTTCTTTTTTAATCAATTTTCGCCGATTAGTGTTCTGAAAACTTGATATTCATTTTCTTTTTTTAATCTGTTTTCGCCGATGAGTGTTTCGAAAACTTAATATTTATTTTTCTTTTTTTAATATATTTTTGCAGATGAGTGTTTCGAAAACTTGATATTCATTTTTCTTTTTTTAATCAGTTTTTGCCGATCAGTGTTCCGAAAACT
This sequence comes from Senna tora, assembly GCA_014851425.1. NCBI lineage: Eukaryota > Viridiplantae > Streptophyta > Magnoliopsida > Fabales > Fabaceae > Senna > Senna tora. Next base: position 12,609,047 of record CM026261.1, on the reverse strand, counting down.
TAATATTCATTTTTCTTTTTTTAATCAGTTTTCGCCGATGAGTGTTCTGAAAACTTGATATTCATTTTTCTTTTTTTTTTACTCAGGTTTCGCAGATGAGTGTTTTAAAAACTTTATATTCATTTTTCTTTTTTTTAATCAGTTTTCGCCGATAAGTGTTTCGAAAACTTGATATTCATTTTTCTTTTTTTAATCAGTTTTAGCCGATGAGTGTTTTCCGAAACTTGATATTCATTTTTCTTTTTTTAATAAATTTTTGCCGATTAGTGTTCTGAAAACTTGATATTCAATTTTCTTTTTTTTAATCAATTTTCGCCGATGAGTGTTTCGAAAACTTGATATTCATTTTTATTTTTTTAATCAGTTTTAGCGGATGAGTGTTTTCGAAAACTTGATATTTCTTTTTCTTTTTTTAATCAATTTTCGCCGATGAGTGTTCTGAAAACTTGATATTCATTTTTCTTTTTTTAATCAGTTTTTGCCGATTAGTGTTTCAAAAACTTGATTTTCATTTTTCTTTTCCTTAATCAGTTTTCGCCGATGAGTGTTTTGAAAACGTGATATTCATTTTTCTTTATTTAATTAGTTTTCATCGATTAGTGTTTCGAAAACGTAATATTCATTTTCCTTTTTTTAAAACAATTTTTCTCGATGAGTGTTTCGAAAACATGATATTCATTTTTTTTCTTTTTTTAATCAGTTTTCGCTAATGAGTGTTTCGAAAATTTGATATTCATTTTCCTTTTTTAATCAGTTTTCGCCGATGAGTGTTTCGAAAATTTATATTTATTTTTATTATTTTAATCAGTTTTGGTCGAATAGTGTTTCAAAAACTGGATATTCATTTTTCTTTTTTTATTAAGTTTTCGCTGATGAGTGTTTCGAAAACTTGATATTCATTTTTCTTTTTTTAATCAGTTTTAGCCGATGAGTGTTTTCCAAAACATGATATTCATTTTTCTTTTTTTAATCAATTTTCGCCGATGAGTGTTCTGAAAACTTGATATTCATTTTTCTTTTTTTAATCAGTTCTCCCCGATGAGTGTTTCGAAAACTTGATATACATTTTTCTTGTCATGACCCCAAATCGGGAGTACGTAACCGGCACGGGAATAGATTTTTACCTCTAAACTCGTAAGCCTTATCCTGTAAACATGACTATAACTACCCCTGCTATACAACCAATATATATATATCATACTAGTGGCCACATCTCACTGGTGGCCTAATTAACCTGCAATCCGCGGTTCGCTCAATACCGCTTCAGCTCAATATAGTGTATAAATATATTTATCAGCACTCATAATGTAAATATTAATATCATATTGAACGTACGTCTCAATACGTACGATCTATCCTATTCACATGCAACAAGCACACATAATATATATCCATATCATATTGACCGTATCCTATTCACAAGCAGAAGTTTATATACTCAAACATATATCCTAGTTTATCCCCAACTGGACCCTATCTTTAAGTACGTGTGAAGCCGACAAGTCTAGAGTGAACGTACGTCAAAAGCTGTAACTATTTACAACACTTACAACTTTAAAATATGTACAACAAAATAAATCAAAATAACCAAAAGGAGTCCACCCACGCGAACAAGTGCGTAAGGATGGTCTGATGTCTGCATCACTGTCCGGACGTCGATGCCTGCCCGATCCTTGTATCTGAAACATTGAAGTAGAGGGAGTGAGTCAAACAGACTCAGTCAGAAGCTTCCTATCCTCGGCGTAGCGGCGGGTACCACTACAGCTGGGTAAAGGGAAACACCCATAATCACATGCGCATGAAAGTCCAGTTTATCAAATGTTATATTACAATCAGGCAATATTAATATAACATTAAAATCACAGATAAACCTACGGATCATGTTTTTCTATCATGCTTCTCATAAACAAGCAATAACATTTTAACATATAATATGAAAACTTTAAATCACTTAACTGACCCTAGTGCCAGGCTAGGGCAATGTCCTCAACGGGCAAATTCTTTTAATCTTTAACTGACCCTAGTGCCAGGCTAGGGCAATGGCCTTAACTGGCAAATCTTTTAATATATAACTGACCCTAGTGCTAGGCTAGGGCAATGGCCTCAACGGGCAAATCTTTTAATATTTAACTGACCCTAGTGTCAGGCTAGCGCAATGGCCTGAACAGGCAAATCTTTTAATATTTAACTGACCCTAGTGCCAGGCTAGGGCAATGGCCTCAACGAGCAAATCTTTTCTGACTCGTTCCTCTCCCTGAGCTCTCAGCTGGGATTCTGACTCTATCTACCAATTTCTATCCTAAACTGACTTTACCTAGGTGGTGTGAACCTCCCTATGACTCACTAATCCATTTATGAGATCTTTTTAATCCTTATTCAATGCCCAAACCTTTGATTAGATCATAACCTAGCTCTAAGGCCGTTCCTAAGTTCAATTACCATAAAACTTCGACGTTTACTAACAACTTCTATATGATTTCTTTAATGAGTTTCTAATTAATAGGGTAAACCAAACCTTGGACTCAATCAACAACTTACCCTGTAATATCCGAGATATTTAGATTTGATTATTTTCATTATTATTAAATTTATTTTTCTTTTAGAAAGAAAAATAAATTAAATTAAAGATAAAATAAAATTAAGGGGAGAAAAAAATAGGAAATCTAAGTATTCTTTTTAGGACCTAAAAAAAAGGGAAATATATATATACATATAATATAGATATATACTAGTTTTGAACCTGTGCGTTGCACGAGATTAATTTACAAATTGTTGTAGTAGTATGGTTGTTAAAATCTAGATTTAAATCTTAAAATCTTACGATTTTACGATTTTACATCATCAAATCTTGTTAAATCTTGTACAAAATCGTGTTGGTGCAAAATCGCGGTAGAATCGATAAAATCAGGTAAAATCCCATGAAATCTCGATTTTACCAGCGATTCTACGATTTTACCGCAGCCCAAAAAATGGTTCATTTGTAGTTATTTTTTTATAAAAAAAATAGTATGTTTGTCTATATATCCATAACTTGTCCCAACTAAAAAAAATCCACCTATTTCCTAAAAACCTAATGTCTAGATCGGACTCCCCTACCCCACATAACTCATTCCCTTTCCATTGTTTCTAGGTTTTAATGTTGATGATATCTGAGTTGATAGTACTTCATATGATGTATGTGTTTGAGTTTACATAACATTAGAAATGAAATACCAAGTGGTGTTGATGGTAATAGTAATTGTGGTGTTGAAAATGAATAAAATGAATTTGATGAACTTAGTTGACAATGTAGTTTAATTTCTTCAATTTAATTGTGCGTCTATAAATTATTCAACTATTAATTATGTATTGAACTATGGATATTGAATGATAAATGTTTAATTTTTTATATAACTAAGATATAATATTTAGGTGTGTGTATATATATATATAAATTCATAAGATTTTGTCATAGGTAAACTCTTACGATTTTACGATACGATTTCACGATACGATTTTATCCCCCCTTTCACGATTTTACCTAAAATCTAGATTTTGACAACCTTGTGTTGGACTAATTGATATAATAGATCAAATTGAGAATAAAATTACATACTATTTTAAAAATCGAAATTAAATAACTATGCTGGGAAATATATAAAGCATAATTGTAGTTAGATTAAATATATAATAGTATCCGACCTGTGCGATGCACGGGTTACCTCTATATATTTATATATTAGTTTGAGTTAATTTCTAATAAATAGACGATTAACTTTCGAATTATAGAGTGAAAAATAATATAGTGTTAATCGGAAAAATAAATATATATGAGATTAAGGTAAAAAAGAAATGGATAGTATGATTCACCCCACAATCCATCTTAATCATCGTCAAGTCCGATTTACCCAATTTATTTATAAACCCTATACATGCATTATCATATATGCAATATACCTTAAGCTAGAGAGTAATCCGTGCGCCTAGATTACGTTTATAGATAGTAATATATATATATGTTTGGTTATACTTAGTTATGTGTATGTAATAATTGTTTACTTCTTACTGAAGTAAACAAAATATAAATATGGAATATAATAAACGGATAAATGCGATAATGTATAAGGTTTATATATTGCATTTATGATTGGGTTTTGAATATATTGTACAGGAAACATAATAATTACAATGAAATTAATTGTATTTAACATAGAACTTCGTAAGAACTACCCAAGCTTCATTATTTCATTAAGATTTCAAAATACAACAATTTTCGAGTGATCAATATATTATCAAAATGGGCTTGGGCCCGCGGGTTAGCCCGGTTCGGCCGCTAAATGACAGGCTTGGATATTAAAAAAATAGGTCCATTTAAGTTCACATGCTAGCTCGTGGGTTCCAGCGGGACGACGCGCAAAAAATTAAAAAATATAAAATTAATATATATTTGTTTATAATATATATAGTTTAGGTAATTTTATGTGTTAAATAATAGTTTTATTCTAACAATTTGTATAAATTATTTAAATAATAGTTAAAATTAATAAAATATTAATTTAAAGTAAAAAAAACTAATTTTAACTAAATACATTATTTTATAATTAGTTTTTTTAAATATATCTTAAAAAAATTGGCATGTCTGTGGGCCAATACGGGCAGATTTGAGCATCACTTCCCAAGCCCACCAAATAAACGGTTCGGCCCGATTTGACAATGCTAGATGACATATAACCATGTATATATGTCCATAACGTTTGATACAGTGTTGTTTGGACCGGACCGGATGGTCCGACTGCTAACCGGATACAAAGCTAGTCGGTTGGACCCAAAAAACCGTTTTCGTAGTTGGACAGGATTGGACCAAATTTAACTGGGGTTCAACCGATCAACCGGGTTGGACCGTCCAACCGGCCCAATTTTTTTATTAAAAAAATAAAAAATAACATAAAAAAGAAATTAGAAAAGTCTTGAAAATTAAAATTTAAGAAGTCATGATTATAAAAAATTTCATGTTTAGTTTGATCAAGTTTTTTTAGAGTTTTACAAGTCTTAAAAATTAAAATTTGAGAAGTCATGTAATTTAAAACATTAAAATTATGTATGTTGAAACCTAAAATCTGAGTAATGTCATTTATATATTAAGAATAATTAATATTTATTATTTATTATGTCATCCGGTTCAACCGACGGTTCGACCGATTAAACCGATCAGACCATGAACCGAACACTTGCCCGAGTCTTTGTCCGGTTCGATTCTTACAATATTGGTTTGATAATTCAAGCTCAAGTTCTTAATACATGGAAATAAAAATTAATATCCACAATAAAAGAGTAACTAATAATAGTAAAGGTAAAATACATTTTAGTCTCTAAATTGTTGGTCAAACTACTATTCAGTCCTGAATTAAAAAAAATACTATTTCTTGAATTATCGCCTTTGTCAACTATTTAGTCCCTGAATTTTAGAAATATACAATTTGGTCCCTGAATTTTGGAAATAGACTATCTGATCCCTAAATTTTCACCTCAGTCAACTATTTAGTCTCTCGGATGTTAGTGATTACTTAAATGAGTGATGTGACCATTAAATGCTAGCATATCATTGTTTACGTGCCACTCATATTTGGTTAAAGTTCTACCACTATCTTCAGAACTCTAAGATTGATTAGAGTTAATTCTTTCACAGTTGCAACTCATCGAAATGTTTTGATTAAGCTAAAGAAGATGAAACTTCGATTTGAAAGAGTGGAACAAATAACAATAGCTATTGAATATGAACGTCGATTTATCTGTTTTAATCTAAATCACAGTTACCTCCACGTTTTAATCTAAGTTTGATTTACCAGTAGCATTAACAAAGCTGAAGATGATGAAGCATATTTGTGTCATTTTTTTTAATTTAAAAGGTTTTTTAAATAAAAAATAAATTACTCTAAATTAATTAAAGCCTAGTCAGATAAAAAAATTGCCGAGTTACAACATAACTTGACATGTCATCAAGTTAATTAACGGAAGGACCAAATTGCTAACAGTTTGATCTGTGGGGGACCAAATTGACAAAGGAGGCATCTGTGTAGGACCAAAACAGTGTTTTACTCAATAAAATAATATATATATATATATATAATATGTTAAGTGCCAAAACGTGAAGCAACAAACGCATAAAAAAAATTAGAACAGAAGCAGACTCACGCACACGGCCACGCACGAACCGAGAGCAGTAGCCAACGGACCGAGACGGAGAGGAAGCCACGGGAAACGGCCGGAAAATCCACGCCGGTGCTGGAGAAGGTGACCGGACTTCGTCTTTCATCACCACCAAGCTCCCCATCCGATTGAAATTAAGTAAGAAAGCCCCAAACTCCCAAAACCCCAATTTCTCCAATTTTGGGTATTTTAGGAATTCTTCGAATACTTCCAATCGGGGCATTCCGGGGTTAAATTTGAACTTAGTGGATGTTATATAAAGCTTGGGGAGGTTCAAAATCGAAGTTAAACCGTAGGAATTGACCGAGTATGGAAATTAGGAAAATTGGGTTAGGAAATTGCTCTAAAATTCGAAATTGATAGTTTGATGCATGTTTAGGCTTGGATTGGAGTAGTATAAGTGTTATAAATGCTGGAAATAATTAAGGGAATAAAGCCCGAGTATTTACCGTCTCAACCGGAACCCAATCCGGTGAAAAAGAGGCAAAATACTAAGTCACAGTACCGTAAAGAGCTGTGCGGTGGGTTGGACACCTCGGTCTATGTCCGTGGTGGACACCTAAGACCCGTTAAATTGGTCCTAAGGCTCTAAGTATACCCAATTATATTTTTATATATAATTAAAGAGGTAATATTTAAGCTTTTACTCGGCGAATAAGGGAGACGGTGGAATGAGTAAGCTAGAGCCTCTTTTGAACCATGAATTTAATTCTTTAATTAGTTAAATACCCATATGAACACATGAAGGGAAATTTAGACAAGTGGGAATCTCTAACCTAAGCAGTTAGAGGTTCTAAATGGCTCGAAAGTGTGAAAGTCGAATATGAGACATTCTGGACTTTCAGAAAGAGTAAATAAAACGACGTAACGAACTAAATAATTAGTTCTTAGAAATATCTAGAGGGTACATGAGCATTAGCATGACACGCGCATTTTTAGATGCTTAGTTACACGTTCTAAATTTCCTAAATATATATGTGTATAGGGCACCACAGAGCGATTGGAGCTTCAGGCACTCCGAGGACTGAACAGGAGGGCCAACGAGGTGAGGGGCTCTCCCATCCCTGCCCCACAGGGTTGGATGACTACGTGGAGAATGTGGTTTGCTCTATTTTGTGCAAATTGATTTATGGAATATATTTATATGAATAGATTTATGTTACGCGTATATGGTTAGTGAGTAAACAGTAGACGTGCAAACTATTTATATGTTTATATGTTCGTTCTCAAGTGAATATGCGATATTGCGGCTCACCGAGCCTTATATGATACCGTGGGTAGGATTGAATCGGAATTTCATATGTGAGGGTTCATTAATATTAGAAACCAATTTAAATTGATCATCGTGCAAAGGTTTTGACCGTATGATACATTGAGGAAAATGAACCTAGGTTGTTAAGTGTGAGTGAGAGTGATGCATAATTAAAAAGGGGGAAACTAGGCCTAACTAGTAATCACGTATAATATTCAACTAGTTCTCATAGGGCGTCTTTCAAGGTTAAATATGTTAGTTGAGTTTGTTTAGGTTGTCCGGGTAGATCGAGTCGGTTATCCTTGTCGGACAGACAGGATTCAATTAACAATAAGTATGCCGCATAGTGGCCATTACCTTGGTTTAATCGGGGTCAGACAAGTTGCTGGCTATTACTCTAAGCGTGCCTTGAAGTCATAATGTTCCTAGTTTGATCAACTAGGTTCAAATAAGACATTGCCTTCGGGCCAGTATTTCTCTTAGCGTAACGCGGGGGACAGAAAGTGAATGCCTTCGGGCCAGTATTTCTCTTAGCGTAATGCAGGAGACAGAAAGTGAATGCCTACGAGCATAACTATGTATGACTTATGAAAAGATATGATATATGTTTATGATTGGTTTACATGCGGATTAATAAACATGTTAGGAGCATGAATTAGGATTTTTAATTGTGAATATGATATATTGATTGCCTGATCATATTTAAGGTCACAATATAAATATGTTTCATGTGCATGTGGTTGTGGTAGCTCCCTTCCCCCAGCTGTAGTGGTACCCGCTGCTACGCTAAGGATGGGGGAGCTTCTCACTGAGTCTATTCGACTCACCCCCTGTTTACATGTTTCAGATACAGGTGGTTCAAGAGTCGGGAATGCGTCCACTTCTTCTCAAGGAGGCGGACAACTCTGAAGACCGCACGCTTTGTTCGCGCCGGTAGTTATTTTGATTATGTATATGTGTTGTGATGTATATATATATATATATGAATCCATTTTGGGCGTGGCATATGTACGTCTACACCTGCTGCATATATATATGTCACACTTGAATTCTAGCATTGTCGGCTTCATACAGATTAAACTTAGGTCTTGGTGATGGGAATATAGGCTATGATATAATATATATCATGTATATACGTATATGACTTCTGCATGCGACTAGGATAGGTCACACGCATTGAGGCGTGTGATCAATACGTAAATTATATGTATGTGTGATTGAATACCTGTTTGTGTGAAAATATGGCTTCCGCATGTGAATAGGATAGATTACACGCATTGAGGCGTGTGATCAATATGTAAACTATATGTAAACGTGTGATTGAATATATGTATGACTGTATACAGGACTTCTGCATGTGAATAGGATAGATCACTTGCCCTGAAGCGCGTGATCAATATGTATATTATATGCACTTGTGAATGAATATGTGTATATGTATAGACTGAAGCGGCGTTGAGCGAGCCGTGGATTGCAAACTGCTTAGGTCACCGGAAACGGATGACCATATATGTTATGTATTGTTAGTATTAGAAAAGGGTTGTAATACCCGAGGGGTATTTTTTTGAATCAAGTCAATTGTGTATAGTAAGACTTAGCATGGTCATCATTTGGACTTGGAATGTAAGGACAAAATAAATAAATAAATAAATGGACAATAGAAATAAATAATAATTTTGTGTATACATATAGATAATTTTGGGATAATATGAAATTGATAAAATTTATGAAATTGAAGTTAAGCATTTTGGCTAAAGAAAATAAAAATAAATTTTTTTAGAGTGAAATAAAAATTTTTGGGATATAATTAAGATTTTAATAGTTTTAGAGTTGAGAATTTAAGAAATTAAAATAAATATGAAAATTAGGTAAAAAAATTATAATTTTGTTTAAAAGTGGTCATATGAATTATTCAAAGCTTATAGTTTAAATTTGAGAATTTTTCGAAAATAAAAAAATTATACTGGTAGGAAATTTTCATCTGCAAGACACTCAATGACAGATATTTTTAATAAGCTTATGATTAGCCAAAATTTTCAAAATTTTGTTATTCTTACCTAAAAATAAATATAGAAAAGAAAATCCATTCAAAACTCTATTTTACCGTACTCTAAAAGAAAAATGTCAAATACCAAGTTGCCCTTAAAAGCCCCTTACCCATATGAACCCACGATTTGCTCTGCTTCTGCGTTTTTTTTTTCTGCTGCTCCTTCCACTTTCTTTTCCTTCTCTTCACCACATTGTTCATCCTTTCCAATCTCAAGCCTCCACCCTCACTTAATTCTTGTTCCCACATCAATCTAAGATTCCCTCAAGTTTCTCTATTCTTTTGGAACATCAAAGAGCTTGGGTTACTCTTCCAAACCTCCATTTTCGGATTTTTACAAGGTGAGTTCCCAAAAACATGTCTCCACCACTTGAATCATGATTTTCTTGTTAAGAATGAGTTACCCAATGATAGTATACCACCTTAGGTTCATTCTTGTGTATAAGAATCACCCTAATAATGAGTTCCATGAAGATTTGTACTATAGGGTTTATGACCTACGAAATTTGGGGAAATTTATGGAATTGGAGGATTTTCTTGAACTTGATAATATTTATAAACTTTGAATGATTTGTTTGGATATTCTAAATGGTTTGGATAATGCCCAATAGTTGGGTTAGTGATATGTGAACTCTTTTGTGAAGGTAAGAATTTTCCATAATTAATTGATTTTCTATTGGTGGGGCTTGGAGAGCAACCAATGGAATGAATTTAATTGTTTATACATTTCATTATTTTAAAGCTAGAGAAAACACCAAATGATGACCATAGCTTAGGTAGTGGAATTTAGGCATTGATATGTGTAGAAGTGGAAAATTGGTTAATATGGAGTTTATGGAAAGTTTGCTACACACATGTGTAGATAAGTAGTTTAATTGGTGTGGTTCTATTTGTTAGGACTCAAGTGCTTCCTTGGAGACAAGAGTTCTCAAGGGTTACTAAGTAAAACGGCTAAGGTGAGGGGTTTCCCATCCTTGCCCTACAGGGTTGATTGAGGATGTGGATATGCGGTTTGCTTACTTGCCTATTTGTAAGGATTGTTTAGTGGTTAACATGCTATTATTGTTCCTAAATTGTTATCCATGAAAGTATTTGTATATGTGTATTTGACTACAGGTAAAAAGGGTACTGGAGGGTATCCATGTGATGACATGAGGTACGCCGAACAGTACAAGCAAGGGGGAAAGTTATTGATTGAGTCCAAGGTTTGGTTTACCATATTAATTAGAAACTCACCTAAGAAATCATAAAGAAAGTGTTACTAACATCGACGTTTTATGGTAATTGAACTTAGGAAAGACCAAGAGCTAGGTTATGATCTAAACCAAGGGTTTGGGAACAATATAAGGATTTATACGATCTCTTAATTGATTAGTGAGTCGTAGGGATGTCCACACTACCTAGGTAAAGTTAGTTTAGGATCATAATGGGTAGATAGAGTCAGGATCCTAGCTGAAAGCTTGGGAAGAGAAACAAGTTAAACCAATTGCCCGTTGAGACCATTGCCCTAGCCTGGCACTAGGGTCAGTTAAAGAGTAAAGCATTTGCTCGTTGAGGCCATTGCCCTAGCCTGGTACTAGGGTCAGTAAAAGACTAAAAGATTTGCCCGTTGAGGCCATTGCCCTAGCCTGGCACTAGGGTCAGTTAAAGATTAAGAGAAATTGCCCGTTGAGGCCATTGCCCTAGCCTGGTACTAGGGCCAGTTGAGTGATTTATAGTTTTTATATGATATGTTAATTATGATTGTTTGATTATGAGAAGCATGATCTGTAGGTTTATCTTTGATTTTAATGTTATATTAATAGTGCCTGATCGTAATATAACAACTTAACAAGTGATAAACTGGAGTTTCATGCGTATGTGATTGTGGGTGTTTCCCTTTCCCCAGCTGTAGTGGTACCCGCTGCTACGCCGAGGATGGGAAGCTTGTCACTGAGTATGTTTGACTCACTCCCTCTGCTTCAATGTTTCAGATACAGGGGTCGGGCAGGCATCGACGTCCGGGCAGTGATACGGACATCAGACCATCCTTACGCACTTGTTCGCGTGGGTGGACACCTTTTGGTTATTTTGATTTCACTTGCTGTACATATTTTAAAGTTGTAAGAGTTGTATATATATATTTACAGCTTTTGATATTTACCTACTCTAGAATTGTCGGCTTTACATGTACTTAAAGACTGGGTCCAGTTTGGGGAAGACTAGGATATATGTTTGAGTATATAAACTTCTGCATGTGAATAGGATAGATCGTACGCATTGAGGCGTACGGTCAATATGATATGGATATATATTATGTGTGCTTGCTGCATGTGAATAGGATAGATCGTACGTATTGAGACGTACGGTCAATATGATATTAATATTTACATTATGAGTGCTAATAAATATATCTATACACTGGATTGAGCTGAAGCGGTATTGAGCGAACCGTGGATTGCAGGTTAATTAGGCCACCAGTGAGGTGTGGCCACTAGTATGATATATATATATTGATTGTATAGCAGGGTAGTTATAAACATGTTTACAGGATAAGGCTTACGGGTTTAGAGGTAAAAATCTATTCCCGTGCCGGTCACGTACTCCCGATTTGGGGTCGTGAGATGGTGGGTTTCGGATTTGGTTATGCTAGCGATGTGAGACATCGACTAGAACAACGTCAGATGGCACTTGAGACCTCAGTTTTTATAATCACCATGACGATGGTCATTGCCCTATCCTAGCAATAGGGTCAGAAAGGTTTTATATTGCTATGACGATAGCTTGAGGCTCAGAGAGTACATCTGGACGGGTATATGAGTTATATCCTGTTGATGATACTTGTACATATTAATAAGGAGAAGAATTATTGATCCTTCGGGAAAGATACAAAGAATCCTATTAATCTGTGAGACTAAGGTAAGGAGACACGGGAAGAACTTACGGGTGAACCGTGAGCCTAACCTAGTAAAAGAGAAACCATCTTGTGGAGTTGGTCCAGGGTGTGTTAGTGGCCATGCTTCGAGACGTCGTGCCTTGCCCGCCATGTGGCCTGGTTGGGTAATGGACGAGTGGGCTCAAGCTATTGCCCCGTAGTAAGGGGTCAGGACGTGCCACATGGTGGTTATGCGTCAGTTGGTTGATAGATAGAGATTGATTGTGTTTGATTAATAGAATTGTCACGAGGTGACCAGTACCCAAGTGAATGGGTTAAGTATTGTTTGATTAACAGAATTGTCAAGAGGTGACCCGTACCCAAGTAAATGTGTTAAGTATGTTTTGCCACGTGGTGGCCAGCAACCCGAGTGCATGGGTTCGAAGTGGGAAAGCCACGTAGTGGCTAGTAGATATCCCAGAGTTGGGGAGATTAAATAGATGTATGTTTAGCATCTGTGTGTATGTACAAATTGCCTGTGTTTGCATATAATTGCTGATTGTGTAGCATAGTGGTAACATACAGGATTACATCACCACACGTCTTGTTTGATTCAGACATGCTGAAACGTGAGAAGACCGGTAAGTAAAAGCTGGCACTATATGTTACATGTTTACTTGCTGATTGATGACGTGGAATATACTGCTGCATGTTTACAGTTATTAAATGTATGTGAGTGTTTGGGTGAAATTTCTGTTGTTGTGTGGTCGCCAAGAATGTATGCTAATTAACAGTAACCAATTGTTTTTGCATGTGGTTGTGTATGACTCCCAATCCTAGCGCCATGGTACCCGCCTTGCGCCGGGGATGGGAGAGTTCTCACTGAGTCGCGTGGTTAAGACTCACACCTCATTTTTACTACACAGAGACAGGTTAAGTATAGGTGGAAGAAGTCTCGGTGGAACGAGGGACAAACAAAACTTTCCAAGACCCACAACTTGTTCATGTGGGTGAATAAATTGTAATTGTAGTTTTATTTACTTTATTATTGTATCATAAAGTAAAGGGTAAACGTACCCAATTAGATTGTATCACTAAATCTAGAACTGTCAGCTTCACACACCTTAAAGATCAAGATCCGTTAGATTACAATGCAGGGAAAACTTGTTTCCAAAATATATATCTATACATATATCTGTTGCATGCGAATAGGATAGACAGCATCTTCGGATGTGTAGCCAGTACACAGGTTATATATTATGTGTGTATTCCTATATCTATATCCTGAAGCGGCACTGGCCGTGGATTTGTTTGCCTAGGATAGGCCACTATTTCGGTGTAGCCATAGTATTATAATGCATGTGAATGTATTTTTTCAATAATAGCTATTCTGTCAATTAGAAGATAAGGCTTACAGGTATAGGGATATTCCTTGTGTCTGTGCCGGTCACGGTCCTCTAAATGGGGGTCGTGACATACGGCATATGGTTTGGCCACTTTGCCCTTCCATATACCGTGTCCTGATTTTCTAGACCGTAGACTTCTACTTCTATACTGTGGCATACACCACCTCTTTTCTGTTTACTTTCTAGGAAGGATAACTCATTTCCTTCAGCCATAGCATACCGCACAGTCGTGACCCATTCTCGTGGTCATCTTCCTGTCGATCCCATGCCCCTTGGCCCTGTTTATTCTTCTTTGTAAACTTTTCATTTCAATCGCCCCATGGGCTTACTTTCTTTTCTACACGCCAAGCGTATCTCTTCTTTCACTTTACAAACCATTCCTAGCCTAATCTACCATTCACTGCATATTTCTACTCTACTTGCATTCCACACGATAATCAAACAACTTGTTCTTATACCATAGCACACAACGCGCCACTAACAGAGCAGACGCATCGTCTCATTTAACACCTGCAAAACAATCACACACTGTAACGCATTCCTGCCGACAATTCAACCAAACGTGTCTGTGTCTAGGTAGCATCCTCCATGGATGTCTCCTTTCCCTATTATGGCCTAAAGTTCCCGGGGTCACTGCCACCCCACCTTACGCCTTAGTGCTCATCGGCACTTGTGTATTGTACAGGTTATATGCTTTGCATAGAATTTCACATACAAATTCTATGCCTGAAGCGATGACTCGAAAGAATTTATGACTCAACCTCCTGAGCAACCTCACAAGTGCCCGTCGAAACTACCGTTACGTCCGGATTCGTAATGGATAGCCCGACTGACACCTGAGACTACTAGTTAGCTTCACACCCTTAAAGAATAACCAGGCTTTGATACCAAGTTTTGTCATGACCCCCGTTTAGAGGATCGTGACCGGCACAGACACAGGGAATACCCCTATGCCTGTAAGCCTTATCACCTAATTGACAGAATATCTATTACTGAAAATACATTCACATGTATTATAATACCTTGGCTACACCGAAGTGGTGGCCTATCCTAGGCAAGAAAATCCACGGCCAGTGCCGCTTCAGGATATTTATATAAGAAAAGACACATAATATATAACCTGTGTATTGGCTACACATCCGAAGATGCTGCCTATCCTATTCACATGCAACAGATATATGTGTGTATATATATATATATATATATATATATATATATATATATATATATATATATATATATTTAAAACAAGTTTTCCCTGAATCGCAGTAAAATAAATCCTAATCTTTAAGGTGTGTGAAGCTGACAGTTCTAGATTTAGTAATACAATCTAATTGGGTACGTCTGCCCTTTACTTTATAATACAATGATAAAGTAAATTAAAATACAATTACAATTTATTCACCCACATCAACAAGTTGTGGGTCTTGGAAAGTGTTGCTCAACCCACGTTCCACCGAGACTTCTTCCAGTTGTACTTAGCCTATCTCTGTGTAGTATAAATGAGGTGTGAGTCTTAACCACGCGACTCAGTGAGAACTCTCCCATCCCCGGCGCAAGGCGGGTACCATGGCGCTGGGATTGGGAGTCATAGACAACCACATGCAAAAACAACTGGTTACTGTTAATTAGCATACATTCTTGGCGACCATACAACAACAGATATTTCACCCAACCACTCACATGCATTTAACAGATACAAGCATGCAGCAGTTTAATTCACATCATCACTCAACAAGTAAACATATAACATATAATGCCGGCTTTTACTTACCGGTTCTCTCACATTCAACATGTTTGAACCAAACAAGACGTTGTGGTGATGTAATCCTGTACGTCACCACTACGCTGCACAATCAGCAATTATATGCAAACACAGACAATTCTTTAACTACACGCAGATACTATAACATACATCTACTTAACTCCCCCCACTCTGGGGTATTTACTAGCCACTACATGGCTTTTCTACCTCGAACCTGTGCACTCAGGTTGCTGGCCACCACGTGGAAAAGCATACTTAACCCATTCACTTGGGTACTAGTCATCTCTTGACAATTCTATTAATCAAACAATACTTAACCCATTCACTTGGGTACTAGTCACCTCGTGACAATTCTATTAATCAAACAATACTTAACCCATTCACTTGGGTACTAGTCACCTCGTGACAATTCTGTTAATCAATCACAATCAACTTCTATCTATCAAACAACTGCTACATAACCACCACGTGGCACGTCCTGACCCCTTGCTGCGGGGCAATAGCTTGAGCCCACTCGTCCATTACCCAACCAGGCCACATGGCGGGCACGACACGACGTCTCGAAGCATGGCCACTGACACAACTTGGACCAACTCCACAGGATGATTTCTCTTTTACTAGGTTAGGCTCACGGTTCACCCGTAGGTTCCTCCCGTGTCTCCTTACCATAGTCTCACATATTAATAGGATTCTTTGTATCTTTCCAGAAGGATCAACAATTCTTCTCCTTATTAATACGTACAAGTATCCTCAACAGGGTATAACTCATATACCCGTCCAGATGCACTCTCTGAGCCTCAACCTATCGTCATAGCAATATAAATCCTTTCTGACCCTATTACCAGGATAGGGCAATGACCATCGTCATGGTGATTATAAAACTGAGGTCTCAAGTGCCATCTGACGTTGTTCTAGTCGATGTCTCACATCGCTAGCATAATCAAATCCGAAACCCACCAATAACTCCTTTGCATGATTATAATCTAAGTCACCGTCGTGACGAATTTTCAAAATAAAAGCTTAGTCCTTCCGTACAAGGACTCTTGCCACCATCATGGAAAAGATTTAATAAAATGCTCATCATGCCTCCGGAGTGTATGAGTTGGATTTGTAACACACCAATCATAGCAAACATCTATACTCTACTCCTATGTTTTCCTATCCAAGCTACTTTCCACAACCTATTTCTAGTTCTTTCATTCTTTTAGCATTCTATACCTCTAGCTAACACATACCAGACAAGCAGAGAATACACATACTCATGTAATCCACATAAGCATACAACCCTAGGAGCAGAGATGGAAGAACCCTCACCTTGGCCAACCTTCCATGCAATCCTCTCCTGTAACTTAAGTCTTCTCGGAGTTCCTGTTGCACTCTATTGCGTGCCGTTGTTCCTATAAGAACAACATTTACTTCATTAATGTTATTACTTAACTTAACTCGTTATTTATCTCTCCATTACTCTCACATGTAGTCCATGGTTGCCAAAGAATCAAGCTCTTGGTCTTATCGGACTTCTCTATCCCGACTTATGTGTATCCTTCCTCGGACACTTGACTTACTCGCATATAACACTCTACTTGAGTGTTTAACATACTTGGATTTGAGTATTAGACCTCTATCTAACTTGTATTCGCATCTAAGGAAGCTTATCTAGCTTGGTTGGAAGGAATCCTAATTTTAGGAAGGTCTAAGTATTTTAATTCAACTTGTGTTCCTACTTGGGTTCTAAGAAATCTAGTTTCTAAACCTCAATACACCTCTAATTCACCCTACTTAAGGCTTCCTAATAATTATCAAGGAATAAAATTACCATTTTAGAATTTGGACTTCATTGTTCCACAAGTTTCCATCCTTGAGAAACAAGAAGGTACCTAAAATAATTCTTAATAAATATTCATAATTATCCTCGAGTGTTTAAGATCGAAGAGAGGAGGTTTAAAACTCTCAACGTCACCTTAAAGTGTATTTGGGCAACCCGAGCAGGGACCCGATACGTTAACGTTAAGGTTCAACCTTAGTAACCTCGGACCAGCTCTTCACGGGTCTTGTTCAACTAATATTCCAACCATATAATTTTAATAATACCAATTCAAGCCTATTTACTCAAATCCAAGCTCAATCCTAATTATAAACAATTTTCCCCAATTTGGAAATAATTATAATTTCAACCCCAAATCCTTCCAAATTCGAATTTGGCTAAATCCGAAGATATAATCTCGATTCCTACCCCAACTAAGTGTTCAAAAACGCTTTCTAGGTCTCAATCAACCCTCGAAACAACTCAATCGAAGGTGAACCGAAGAAATCCCCAAAAATGGAGAAATTGAGGGTTTTGAATGAAATTGGGGTTACCAACCTTGATTCGATTGGTGGGAGGTGTGGAAGATGTTGGAGTCGAACTCCGGTGGTCGTGGCCGGCGTCAGACCGCTCTCCTCAAGCCGGTTTCCGGCGAACCTCCTCCTCTCTCTCTCTCTCTACCTCTCGACTCTTTCTCTCTCTTCCTTCTTCTTCTCACGGCACTCACGGCCGGTTTCCGGCGTTGCTCCGTCCGGCCACCGTCCCCTGCAAGCTCCTTCGTCCATCCCCTTCTTCTTCCCAATTCGGTCCGCTCCCTCTCTTCTCCGTTTTCCTTCGGTTCTTTCCCATCCCGTTCTCTCTCTCTCTCTCATATCTCCCTTTCTCTTTTTTTTCTTTCTTTTAATCTCATGCCACACACACGGTTCCCCTCTTAACTAATTAAAAATAATATATATAAAATAATAAAATACTTAATTAATTAATTAATTAATAAATATAATTAAAAATAAATTAATTAATAATTAAATAAATAATAACTAATATATATTTTTAATTTAATCCCTCTTTCCTATTTATTTCAAGTTTCCAATTTCTTAGGTCCTGAATTAAATCCAAAAAAATTATTTTTTACTTCTTTTTCCTTCTCCTTTTTATTTTATTTTAAACTTCGAAAAAATTTTCTTGGGTATTACAATCTTTGAAAAAAAAATTTCCTTTCCGGTTTCCTTTTAACTTTCATACTTTTTCTATATTCTCTTTTTTTAAGGTTTTAATTCCTAGCCCCGAAATAAATCATTCTTAAGTCCTAGAAATTTTAAATAAATCATTCTTTAATCCTCGAAATTTTCCGGGGTATTACAATATTCATTTTTCTTTTTTAATCAGTTTTTGCCGATGAGTGTTCTGAAAACTTGATATTCATTTTTATTTTTTTAATCATTTTTCGTCGATGAGTGTTTTGAAAATTAGATATTCATTTTTCTTTTTTTTAATCAGTTTTACCCGATAAGTGTTTCGAAAACTTGATAGTCATTTTTCAATTTTTAATCAATTTTCGCCGATGAATGTTTCGAAAACGTAATATTCATTTTTCTTTTTTTTTAAAAAAATAGTTTTCGCCGATAATTGTTTCAAAAATATGATATTCATTATTCTTTTTTTAATCATATTTCGTCGATTATTGTTTCGAAAACTTGATATTCATTTTTCTGTTTTTTAATCATTTTTCGCCAATTAGTGTTTCGAAAACTTGATATTAATTTTTATTTTTTTTAATCAGTTTTCATTGATGAGTGTTTCGAAAACTGGATATTGTTTTTCTATTCTTAATCATTTTTCGCCGATGAGTGTTTCGAAAACTTTATATTCATTTTTATTTTTTTAATCAGTTTTCGCCGATGAGTGTTTCGAAAACTTGATAGTCATTTTTCAATTTTTAATCATTTTTCGCCGATGAGTGTTTCGAAAAAGTAATATTCATTTTTCTTTTTCTTTTTTTAAATAGTTTTCGCCGATTATTGTTTCGAAAACGTGATATTCATTTTTCTTTTTTTAATCATATTTCGTCGATGAGTGTTTTGAAAACTTGATATTCATTTTTCTGTTTTGTAATCAGTTTTCGCCGATGAGTATTTCAAAAACTTGATATTTATTTTTCTTTTTTTTAATCAGTTTTCGCCGATAAGTGTTTCGAAAACTTGATATTCATTTTTTTTAAATCAGTTTTCGCCGATGAGTGTTTCGAAAACGTTATATCCATTTTCCTTTTTTAATCAGTTTTCCCCGATGAGTATTTCGCAAACTTGATATTCATTTTTCTTTTTTTAATCAGTTTTCGTCGATGAGTGTTTCGAAAACTTGATATTCATTTTCCTTTTCTAATCAGTTTTCGCCGATGAGTGTTTCGAAAACATGATATTCATTTTTATTTTCTTAATCAGTTTTTGCCGATGAAGATTTCGAAAATTTGATATTCATTTTTCTTTTTTTAATGAGTTTTCGCCGATGAGTGTTTCGAAAACTTGATATTCATTTTCCTTTTTAATCAGTTTTCGCCGATAAGTGTTTCAAAAACTTGATATTCATTTTTTTTAATCAATTTTCGTCGATGAGTGTTTCGAAAACTTGATATTCATTTTTTTAATCAGTTTTCGCCGATGAGTGTTTTCAAAAACTTGATATTCGTTTTTCTTTTTGTAATCAATTTTCGCCGATGAGTGTTTCGAAAACTTGATATTCTTTTTCTATTTTTACGCATTTTTCGCCGATGAGTGTTTCGAAAACTTTATATTTATTTTATTTTTTTTAATCAGTTTTTGCTGATGAGTGTTTCAAAAATTTCATATTTATTTTTCTTTTTTTTAATCATTTTTCGCCAATGAGTGTTTCGAAAACTTGATAGTCATTTTTCAATTTTTAATCATTTTCCACCGATGAATGTTTCGAAAACGTAATATTCATTTTTCTTTTTTTTTTAAATAGTTTTTGCCGATGATTGTTTCGAAAACGTGATATTCATTTTTATTTTTTTAATCTTATTTCGCCGATTAGTGTTTCGAAAACTTGATATTCATTTTTCTGTTTGTAATCAGTTTTCGCCGATGATTGTTTCAAAAACTTGATAGTCATTTTTCGTTTTTTAATCAGTTTTAACTGATCTGTGTTTCAGGAACTTGATATTCATTTTTCTTCTTTTAATCAGTTTTCGCCGATGAGTTTTTCGAAAACTTGATTTCTTTTTCATTTTTTAATCATTTTTCGCCGATGAGTGTTTTGAAAACTTGATATTCATTTTTCTTTTTTTAATCAGTTTTCGCAGATGATTGTTTCAAAAACTTGATACTCATTTTTCATTTTTTAATCAGTTTTAACTGATATGTGTTTCAGGAACTTGATATTCATTTTTCTTCTTTTAATCATTTTTCGCCGATGAGTGTTTCGAAAACTTGATTTTTTTTTCTTTTTTTAATCATTTTCGCCCATGAGTGTTTCTAAAACTTCATATTCATTTTTCTTTTGTTAATCAGTTTTTGCCGATGAGTATTTCGAAAACTTGATATTCATTTTTCTTTTTTTAATCAGTTTTCGCCGATGAGTGTTTCGAAAACTTGATATTCATTTTCCTTTTTTAATCAGTTTTCGCCGATGAGTGTTTCGAAAACTTGATATTCATTTTTATATTTTTTAATCAGTTTTCGTCGATGAGTGTTTCCAAAACTTGATATTCATTTTTCTTTTTTTAATCAATTTTCGCCAATGAGTGTTTCGAAAACTTGATATTCATTTTTCTTCTTTTAATCATTTTGGGCCGATGAGTGTTTCAAAAACTTGATTTTTTTTTTCATTTTTTAATCATTTTTCGCCGATTAGTGTTTCGAAAACTTGATATTTATTTTTCTTTTCATAATCAGTTTTCGCCGATGAGTATTTCGAAAACATGATATTGAGTTTTCTTTTTTTAATCAGTTTTCAGCGATGAGTGTTTCGAAAACTTGATATTCATTTTCCTCTTTTAATTAGTTTTCGCCGATGAGTGTTTCGAAAACTTGATATTCATTTTTATTTTTTTTGTCAGTTTTCGTCGATGAGTGTTTCGAAAACTTGATATTCATTTTTCTTTTTTTAATCAATTTTCGCCGATGTGTGTTTCGAAAACATTATATTCATTTTTCTTTTTTTAATCAATTTTCGCCGATAAGTGTTTCGAAAGCTTGATATTCTTTTTCTATTTTTAATCATTTTTCGCCGATGAGTGTTTCGAAAACTTTATATTTATTTTTATTTTTTTAATCATTTTTCGCCGATGAGTGTTTCGAAAACTTTATATTCATTTTTATTTTTTTGAATCAGTTTTCGCCGATGAGTGTTTCGAAAACTTGATATTTATTTTTTTAATCAATTTTCGCCGATGAGTGTGTAATACCCAAGAATATTTTAACTAGCATCATTAATTAAATTAAATTAATTAGTTTAGAAGTAGAAAATGAGATAAAAAAAAATACACACTAGCCTATCACTTATTATGTTGTAAATATAATTTTTTTTTAAATCTTAATATTTCTATATTTCTTTTTAATTATTATTACATCAAATTTCTTTTTCTTTTTTTTGTGATATGTATATATTAATTATATATATATATATATATATATATATATATATATATATATATATATATATATTAATAAAAGAAAAGAAAAGGGGAATAAGAGGAAAAAGAAAAGAAGGCGTGAGGGGGAAGACGCACGGCGAGAGAAACACAAGAGAGGGGAAGAGCCAGCATCGTTCGCACGGAGGAAGCAAGGAGGAGGACGCACGGAGGAGACGGAGGCCGGACGTGCGAGGAGAGTCGGAGTCGCCGTTCGCCGGAAAACGCCGTCGTTGTGGCCGGAGGAGGGAGAGTGACGGGCTAGAGAGAGAAACCAAGAGGGAGAGAGTTTCTCGCCGGAAAACGCCATCTCTTCATCGGGAAGGTGGCTGGGAGTCTCCTCTACTCCATATCGTCCTTCTAACCGGTTGAATCGAGATGAGAAGTCCCGAAACTCTCAAACCCCAATTTTATCAATTTTAGGGATTTTTGGAAAACCCCCAATTGATTCAATCCGAGTATTCTGGGTCCTAAATTGAAGTATTTGCATGTTATGAAGTGAGTTGGAAACTTAGGAACCGGAACTAATTTGATGAAAGTTATCCGGGTTGGAAAACTAGTAGGAAAATATGATTGGTAATGTTTAAGGGTGTTGTGGACTGATTTGGGATGCATTAATAGATGGAATTGTGATTATATAATTGTTAGAATTATTAGAATGTACGAGTGAGTAAAACCCGAGTAAGCACCGTCTCACCCGGAACCTGGTTCGGGGAAAAAGAGACAATTTTCTAATTTTACGCGTATCCGGATATGTGTATTCATGTGTAGGTAAAGTGTTGGAGGTTATTTGGTAAATGGAAATCTTGGACAAGTAGGATTTATGGCTCTTTTGAGCCATAAATTCAAGATTTGGGTAATGGAAACTTCACACGGACACATAGAGGTGGAATTGGGTAACTTGGCATTCCCAAATCAAGGCTTCCGAATAGTGTGATTAAGCAAGGGTTAGACACGAATAGAAGCATGCTAGGTGTTCCGAAAACTAGTTGAGGGCATTCCAAGCCAACAACTAGTCTATGGAATTAATTAGAGAGAACATGAGCATTAGCGTTACATGTACAGGATAGTAGTGGAATTTCAAGTTTCTAAATCTCTCTAGTATATGTGTATAGGGCACCATACAGTGAGTGGACCTTCGGGCACACCGAGAGCCGATCAGAGGGGCCAAACAGGTGAGGGGCTTTCTCATCCTTGTCCTATAGGGTTGACTGCGGATATGGATATATGGTTTGCCTTCTTGCCTACTTGTAGGAATTATATAATAGATAACATGTTATTGTTGTTCCTAAATTATAATATATGTGATAACGTGCTATATGTGTATATGTGAACTGTAAAAGCAATGGTTGGTCAAGGAGCTTTATATGGAAAGAAGGTCCTCGGGACCTATATGATATCGGGGGTAGGATCGAGTCAATTTTGTTTGTGAGGGTCTTGTGGTACTAGAAACCAACTTCATTGATTATTACCTGAAAAATGTGGTTGTGTATGTAAATTCTTAAAGAAAATGAACATAGGTGACTTTGTTTTAAACCGAGAGATTCCGAATTAGAAAACCACTAGGAAATTTAGATTTGCCCAAGAAGAAGTAAAATGAATAAGTAGTGGTCCATAGGGGTCATTTATGGTACGACGCGGGAACCGAGTCTATCACGGATGGTCCGGGTAGATTGTGTCTGTTATCTTGAGTCAAACTCACAGGAATACAAAGTATATGAGTACACCACATTGTGGCTATTGCCTTGGGTAAACCGAGGTCAGATAAGTCGCCGGCTATGCTCCAAGTGAAGTCTTGGGGTCAGATTAATGTTCCAAGTAAAGTCTTGGGGCCAGGGGTCCCTAGGATGATCAACTAGGTTCCTATACCGCTCACGTGAGATATGCCTTCGGGCCAGATTCTCTCCTAACGGAGATATGCCTTCGGGCCAGTTTATGATTACGGTTATTTAAACATGGATATCCACATGAAGATATATGTTGAGCTATGATATGATGAATGTATGAATTTGAACGTATGTAAAACCATGCTTTAAATTCTTTATTGTGAATATGATATATGCTAATTGCCTGACCACTTAATATATGGAAATTCAAAATCTGTTACATGCATATGTGATTGTGATTGGCTCCCTCCCCCCAGTTGTAGTGGTACCCGCTACTACGCCAGGGATGGGAGAGCCTCTCACTGAGTCCGTTTGACTCACCCCAATGTTAAATGTTACAGACACATGTGGTATAGGCCTCGGGAGCGCTTCCACTTCATCTCAGGGAGGCGGACAGATTTAGAGACCGCACGCATTGTTCGCGTGGGTAGTATTGATATATGTATTTTGTCAGGATATATATGTATATGATTCATTTTGGTATAGCATTGTTTTTGTACGGTTGCTATATATATATATATATATATATATATATGTATATGTCACACTCTAGAATTGTCGGCTTCATACAGGTTAAAGATTGGTCTTGTTGTTGGGAATATAGGTTATGATATGATGAATATCATGTGTATATATATATATGAACGTGACTTCTGCATGTGAATAGGATAGATCACACGCATGGAGCGTGTGATCAATATGTAAATTTATATGTATGTGTGACTGAATACTTGATTGTGTGAAAATACGGCTTCCGCATGTGAATAGGATAGATCACACGTATTGACACGTGTGATCAATAAGTAAATTATATGCAGGTGTGTGATTGAATATATATACTTGACTGTACACAGGAATTCTGCATGTGAATAGGATAGATCACCCGCCCTGAAGCGCCTGATCAATATGTAAATTATATGTACGTGTGATTGCCTATGTGTATATGTATAGACTGAAGCGGCGTTGAGCGAGCCGTGGATTGTACGCTACTTAGGTCACTGGATAGGGTTGGCCATAAATACTATATCTTGCTTGTATTAGAAATGGGTAGTTATAAACAGGTGAAAATGTTAATCAGGGATTAAAGGCTTACGGGATAGGAGAAATCCTACCTCCCGTGCCGGTCACAGACGTCCGATATGGGGTCGTGACAGAGTGTGTCGAAAACTTGATAGTCATTTTTCAATTTTTAATCATTTTTCGCCGAAAAAAGAAAAATGGATATCAAGTTTTCAGAACACTTATCGGCGAAAACTTATTAAAAAAATAAAAATGAATATCAGGTTTTCGAAACACTCATCGGTGAAAACTAATTAAATAAAGAAAAATGAATATCACATTTTCGAAACACTAATCGGCGAAAACTGATTAAGAAAAAGAAAAATGAATATCAAGTTTTCGAAACACTCATCGGTGAAAATTGATTAAAAAGAGAAAAATGAAAATCAAGTTTTCGAAACACTCATTGGCGAAAACTATTTAAAAAAAAAAAGAAAAATGAATATTATGTTTTCGAAACACTCATCGGCGAAAACTGATTTAAAAAAAGAAAAATGAATATCAAGTTTTCAGAACACTCATCGGCGAAAACTGATTAAAAAAAGAAAAATGAATATCAAGTTTTCAGAACACTCATCGTCGAAAACTGATCAAAAAAAGAAAAATGAATATCATGTTTTCGAAAACACTCATCGGCGAAAACTGATTAAAAAAAGAAAAGTGAAAATCAATTTTTCGAAACACTCATCAGCGAACACTTACTAAAAAAAGAAATATAAATATTCAATTTTCAAAACACTCATTGTCGAAAACTGATTAAAGAAATAAAAATGAATATAAAGTTTTCGAAACAGTCATCGGCGAAAACTGATTAAAAATGGAAAATGAATATCAAGTATTCGAAACAGTCATCGGTGAAAACTGATTAAAAAAAGAAAAATGAATATCAAGTTTTCGAAACACTCATCGGTGAAAAATGATTAAAAAAAGAAAAATGAATATCAAGTTTGCAAAACACTCATCGGCGGAAACTTATTAAAAAAAGAAAAATGAATATCAAGTTTTCAGAACACTCATCGGCGAAAACTGATTTAAAAAAGAAAAATGAATATCAAGTTTTCGAAACATTCAACGATCAAAAACAAATTATATAAAGAAAAATGAATATCACGTTTTCGAAACACTAATCGGCGAAAACTGATTAAGAAAAAGAAAAATAAATATCAAGTTTTCGAAACACTCATCGGCGAAAACTAGTTAAAAGAAAGAAAAATGAATATTGCGTTTTCGAAACACTCATCGGCGAAAATTGATTAAAAAACGAAAAATGACTATCAAGTTTTCGAAACACGCATCGGCGAAAATTGATTTAAAAAAAGAAAAAATTAATGTCAAGTTTTCGAAACACTCATAATCGAAAACTGATTAAAAAAAAGAAAAATGAATTTCAAGTTTTCAGAACAATTATCGGCGAAAACTTATTAAAAAAATAAAAATGAATATCAAGTTCTCGAAACACTCATCGGTGAAAACTAATTAAATAAAGAAAAATGAATATCACGTTTTCGAAACACTAATCGGCGAAACTGATTAAAAAAAAGAGAAATGAATATCTAGTATTCGAAACACTCATCGGTGAAAATTGATTAAAAAAAGAAAAATGAAAATCAAGTTTTCGAAACACTCATCGGCGAAAATTATTTAAAAAAAAGAAAAATGAATATTATGTTTTCGAAACACTCATCGGCGAAAACTGATTTTAAAAAAGAAAAATGAATATCAAGTTTTTAGAACACTCATCGGCGAAAACTGATTAAAAAAGAAAAAAGAATATCAAGTTTTCAGAACACTCATCGGCGAAAACTGATTAAAAAAAGAAAAATGAATATCAAGTTTTCGAAAACACTCATAGACGAAAACTGATTAAAAAAAGAAAATGAATATCAATTTTTCGAAACACTCATTAGCGAAAACTTACTAAAAAAAGAAAAATGAATATCTAGTTTTCGAAACACTCATCGACGAAAACTGATTAAAAAAATAAAAATGAGTATAAAGTTTTCGAAACACTTATCGGCGAAAACTGATTAAAAATGGAAAATGAATATCCAGTATTCGAAACATTCATCGGTGAAAACTGATTAAAAAAAGAAAAATGAATATCAAGTTTTCGAAACACTCATCGGTGAAAAATGATTAAAAAAAGAAAAATGAATATCAAGCTTTCAAAACACTCATCGGCGAAAACTTATTAAAAAAAGAAAAATGAATATCAAGTTTTCAGAATACTCATTGGCGAAAACTGATTAAAAAAAGAAAAATGGATATCAAGTTTTCGAAACTCAACGGTGAAAACTAATTATATAAAGAAAAATGAATATCACGTTTTCGAAACACTAATAGGCGAAAACTTATTAAGAAAAAGAAAAATAAATATCAAGTTTTCGAAACACTTATCGGCGAAAACTATTTAAAAGAAAGAAAAATGAATATTACGTTTTTGAAACACTCATCGACGAAAATTGATTAAAAAAAGAAAAAATGAATATCAAGTTTTCGAAACACTCATCGGCGAAAACTGATTAAAAAAGAAAAGAAAAGTGAATATCAAGTTTTCAGAATGCTTATCGGCGAAAACTTATTAAAAAAAAGAAAAATGAATATCAAGTTTTCGAAACACTCATCGGTGAAAACTAATTAAATAAAGAAAATGAATATCACGTTTTCGAAACACTAATTGGCGAAAACTGATTAAGAAAAAGAAAAATGAATATCAGGTTTTCGAAACACTCATCGGCGAAAATTATTTAAAAGAAAGAAAAATGAATATTACGGTTTCGAAACACTCATCGGCGAAAATTGTTTAAAAAACGAAAAATGACTATCAAGTTTTCGAAACACTCATCGGCAAAAATTGATTAAAAAAAGAAAAATGAATATCAAGTTTTCGAAACACTCATCGACGAAAAATGATTAAAAAAAATAAAAATGAATATCAAGTTTTCAGAACATTCATCGGCGAAAAATGATTAAAAAAGGAAAATGAATATCAAGTTTTCGAAACACTAATCGTAGAAAACTAATTATGTCACGGCCCCAAATTGGGAGTATGTGACCGGCACAGGAATAGATTTTTACCTCTAAACCCGTAAGCCTTACCCTGTAAACATAACTATAACTACCTTGCTATACAATCAATATATACAATCATAAAAGTGGCCACACCTCACTGGTGGCCTAATTAACCTGCAATCCACGGTTCGCTCAAGACCGCTTCAGCTCAGCCTAGTGTATACATATATATATCAACACTCATAAATATTCATATCATATTGACCGTACGTCTCAATACATACGATCTATCCTATTCACACGCAGCAAGCACACATAATATATATATATCCATATCATATTGACCGTACGCCTCAATGCATACGATCTATCCTATTCACATGCAGTAGTTTATATACTCATACATATATCCTAGTTTTTCCCGCAAACTGGACCCTGTCTTTTAGTACATGTGAAGCCGACAAGTCTAGAGTAGGCACATATCAAAAGCTGTAAATATATATACACAACTCTTACAACTTATAATATGTAAAACCGAAAGAGTCAAAATAACAAAAAGTGTCCACCCACGTGAACTAGTGCGTAAAGGATGGTCTAATGTCCGTATCACTGTCCGGACCTCGATGCCTGCCCGATCCCTCTATCTGAAACAATGAAGCAGAGGGAGTGAGTCAAACAGACTCAGTGAGAAGCTTCCCATCCTCGGCGTAGCGGCGGGTACCACTATAGCTGGGAAAGGGAAACACCCACAATCACATACGCATGAAAATCCAGTTTATCAAATGTTATATTACGATCAGGCAATATTAATATAACATTAAAATCAAAGATACACCTACAGATCATGCTTTTCTATCATGCTTCTCATAGTCAAGCAAACACTATTAACATATCATTTGAAAACTGTAAATCACTTAATTGACCCTAGTGCCAGGCTAGGGCAATGGCCTCAACGGGCAAATCTTTTAGTCTTTTACTGACCCTAGTGCCAGGCTAGGGCAATGGCTTCAACGGGCAAATCGTTTAGTCTTTTACTAACCCTAGTGCCAGGCTAGGGCAATGGCCTCAACGGACAGATCTTTTAGTCTTTTACTGACCCTAGTGCCAGGCTAGGGCAATGGCCTCAACGGGCAAATGTTTTAACTTGTTTCTCTTCCCAAGCTTTTAGTTGGGATCCTGACTCTATCTACCCATTACTATCCTAAACTGACTTTACCTCGGTAGTGTGAACATCCCTATGACTCACTAATCAATTAAGAGATCGTATTAATCCTCATATTGTTCCTGAACCCTTGGTTTAGATCATAACCTAGCTCTAAGGTCTTCCCTAAGTTCAATTTCCATAAAACGTCGAAGTTTACTAACAACTTCTATACGATTTCTTTAATGAGTTTCTAATTAATAGGGTAAGCCAAACCTTGGACTCAATCAACAACTTACCCCCTTGCTTGTACTGTTCAGCGTATCTCATTTCATCACATGGATATCCTCAAGTACCTCTTTACTTGTAGTCAAACACACATATACAAATATTTTCACATATAACAGTTTAGAAACAACAATAGCATGTTAACCACTAGGTAATTCTTACAAATAGGCAAGTAGGCAAACCACATATCCACATCCTCAATCAACCTTATAGGGCAAGGATGGGAAACCCCTCACCTGGACGGCTTCCTTGTGCTTGTCCTGGAGTAACTCCCGCTCCAGATGATTCGTGGTTTCCTAACAATTGCATTCACGTGGTTAACAATCTTAACTATATGCAACTCATATGCATATGGAATGCTCATGCCTAAAATGCACCTAAACGTCGCCAAGAACCGAGTTTTTGGTCTTACCCGTCTTCCTTCTCTTCCATGAGAGTCTCAAGTGCTACACACTTGGTTTCGTATAACTATCGCTCACCTTGAATTGATTTTGGAGCCTTGGATTTGAGTTACTAAACCTCGATATGCTTCTAAATTATCCTACTTAAGGTTTCCTAATAATTACGAAGGAATTAAATTGCCAGTTTAAATTTTGGACATTATTGTTCCGCAAGTTTCCATCCTTGAGAAACAAGAAAGTACCTAAAATAATTCTTGATGCTTGATACCTATTTAGAATTATTCTAGGGTGTTTAAGATTATCAAGTTTTCGAAACACTCATCGGCGAAATATGATTAGAAAAAAGAAAAATGAATATCACGTTTTCGAAACAATCATCGGTGAAAACTATTAAAAAAAGAAATTTTTTAATCAATTTTCGCCGATGAGTGTTTCGAAAACTTGATATTCATTTTTCTTTTTTAATCAATTTTCGCCGATGAGTGTTTCGAAAACTTGATAGTCATTTTTCGTTTTTTAATCAGTTTTCGCCGATGAGTGTTTCGAAAACTTGATATTTATTTTTCTTTTTCTTAATCAGTTTTCGCCGATTAGTGTTTCGAAAACGTGATATTCATTTTTCTTTTTTTAATCAGTTTTCGCCGATGAGTGTTCTGAAAACTTGATATTCATTTTTCTTTTTTTAATAAGTTTTCGCCGATGAATGTTTTGAAAACTTGATATTCATTTTTCTTTTTTTAATCATTTTTCACCGATGAGTGTTTCGAAAACTTGATATTCATTTTTCTTTTTTTAATCAGTTTTCACCGATGAGTGTTTCCAATACTTAATATTCATTTTCCATTTTTATTCAGTTTTCGCCGATGAGTGTTTTGAAAACTTTATATTCATTTTTATTTTTTTAATCAGTTTTCGTCGATGAGTGTTTCGAAAACTGGATATTCATTTTTCTTTTTTAGTAAGTTTTCGCTGATGAGTGTTTCGAAAAATTGATATTAATTTTTCTTTTTTTAGTCAGTTTTCGCCGATGAGTGTTTTCGGAAACCAGATATTCATTTTTCTTTTTTTAATCAGTTTTCGCCGATGAGTGTTCTGAAAACTTGATATTCATTTTTCTTTTTTTAATCAATTTTCGCTGATGAGTGTTCTGAAATCTTGATATTCATTTTTCTTTTTTTAAATCAGTTTTTGTTGATGAGTGTTTCGAAAACATAATATTCATTTTTCTTTTTTTTAAATAGTTTTCGCCGATGAGTGTTTCGAAAACTTGATTTTCATTTTTCTTTTTTTAATCAATTTTCACCGATGAGTGTTTCGAATACTTGATATTCATTTTCCTTTTATAATCAATTTTCGCCAATGAATGTTTCGAAAATGTGATATTCATTTTTCTTTATTTAATTAGTTTTCACTGATGAGTGTTTCGAAAACTTGATATTCACTTTCCTTTTTTAATCAGTTTTCGCCGATGAAGGAGATGAAATTCAGGGACCGAATTTCTTAAGGGGGGAAGAATGTAATACCCCGGAAAAATTTCAAGGATTAAAGAATGATTTATTTAAAATTTCGAGGATTTAAGAATGATTTATTTCGGGGCTAGGAATTAAAACTCTAAAAAAAAGAATATAGAAAATGTATGAAAGTTAAAAGAAATCGGAAAGGAATTTTTTTTCGAAGATTGTAATACCCGAGGACTATTTTTGGAATCAAGTCAAATATATAGTAAGACTTAGAATGGTTATCATTTGGAGTTGGAATGTAAAATAATAATAATAATATAGAAACAAGTAAATAAATAGAAATATGTATATATATATATATATATAGATAAATAATCATAATTAAGAAATGATGGGATAATATGAAATTGATAGAATTTTTATGTTCAGGTTGGACATTTTGACTAAATAAAATAAAAATAATTTTTTGGAATGAAATAAGAATTTTTGGGTTATTATTAAGGTTTTAATTGCTTTAGATTTGAGAATTTGATAAATTAAAATAAATAATAAATTCAAATAGAAAAATATAAATTGGGTTAAATATGAATCTTATAAATTATTTCGAGCTTATAGTTTAAATTTGAGAATTTTTCAGAAATAAAAATTGTACTGGGTAGAAAATTCTCATATGCTAGAGACTCAGTAACATATATTTTTAATAGGCCTATGATTACCAAAAATAAATCTAGATGAGAAAATCCAATCAAAACTCTATTTCCAAAAGTTGTCAAATGTCTAAATTACCCATAAATCTCCCAACAACTCATTAGAAAACATTTTTTTTAACTCCAGAGGAGCATTCTCACACCACTTCCCTTCCACTCATCTTCTTCCTCTTCCTCCCAACTCTCTCTTAGGGCATGGAAGATTTTGCAAAATCTTCACATTCCAACTAGGTTTGTTGCTTCCTACCACCAATCTAAGACTCTCTCAAGCTTCCTCCACCATTGTTGAGCATCAAGGAGCTTGGGCAATCTCCCACAAACTCCAAAATCGAATTTCCTCAAGGTGAGTCACTAAAATCTTGTCTCCACCACTTAAATCTTAGATTTCTTGTTAGAAATGAGTTATTTATCAATAATATATCACCTTAGAATCATTTTTGAGCATAGAGATCATCCAAATATTGAGTTTTATGGAGATTTCTACTCTATGGTTCATGACCTACAGGCACTTGTGAGGTTGCTCAGGATGTTGAGTCATAAATTCTTTCGAGTCATCGCTTTAGGCATAGAATTTGTATGTGAAATTCTATGCAAAGCATATAACCTGAACAATACACGAGTGCCGATGAGCACCAAGGCCTAAGGTGGGGTGGTAGTGACCCCGGGAACCTTCGGACGCTGTAATATGGAAATGAGATATCCATGGAGGATGCTACCTAGACACAGACACATTTGGTTGAATTGTAGGCAGGAATGCGCTACAATGTGTGATTGTTTTGCAGGTGTTAAATGAGACGATGCGTCTGCTCTGTTAGTGGTGCATTGTGTGCTATGGTATAGGCACAAGTTGTTTGATTATCGTATGGAATGCAAGTAGAATAGAAATATGCAGTGAATGGTAGTTTAGGCTAGGAATGGGTTGTAAAGTGAAAGAAAAGACACGCTTGGCGTGTAGAAAAGAAAGTAAGCCCATGAGGCGATTGAAATGGAAGGTTTACAGACAAGAATAAACAGGGCCAGGGGGCATGAGACTGACAGGATGATGACTACGTGAATGGGTCACGACTGTGCGGTATGCTATGGCTGAAGGAAGTGAGTTTTCCTTCCTAGAAAGTAATTAGAAAAGAGGTGGTTTATGCCACAGTATAAAAGTAGAAGTCTACGGACTAGAAAAATTAGGATACGATATATGAAAGGGCAAAGTGGCCGAACCATATGCCGTAGAGATAGATGTTAAGAAGTAGAGGCATATGTAAACGTGTGGAACGTGACCATATGCCGAGCAGGAAACAGATAAATGGTAAGGCACAGGGAAGGAGCCTAGTCCAACCCTGCGCTTAATCCATGAACTGTTACTTCCTTAAGCAAACAAGGGGGAAAAGAAGGGATTAAACCCAACCAAACTCTCTTGGGTTGCTTAAGGAAGAGGATAAAGAATAGGATATTGATCACATGAGAATTTTTATAAAAATCTTTTTGGTCTTTCTGGATGAGAGATTCTGAAAGACCCTCAAACTTTTCTTGAAAATACTAGGGATAACCATTGGAAGGCAAAGTTTCATGAAAACTTTTTCTCAATTGGTGTCATTCCAATTGGTTAAACCCTAACCAATTACGAAGACCTTAGGCGTCATTTTCTAATTAAGAAATAAACTTGAATAAAATTTTTTTAAAACCCGTAAGGTGCCTAAGAAAACTAACTCATGTGACCAATACCCTACTAAACAATAGTCCTTTTATAGGTAAGCTGTATAAGGATGGTAGATGCAGTTGAGAAATCACTCACTTGGAGTGATTAAAGTTAAGTAGACAATCGAAAAGCACTAGAGAGTGCTAAGGTGCTAAGGGAGTATACATGTAAACCTAAGGGTTACCAAATTAAGGGGGCCATAGGGTGATTATGGACCCGAAAATATTAGACCGGAGCAAGTCTAGAAGTGGAAATGGGCGTAGACCTTCGGGTACCGTCCAGAGATAAGAAAATGAGCGCTATTGCGGTAGATAGCTCTCAAACGAGATAACGTAAGAGATAAACCCCAAAGGGACTCGTGGAGGCCCGGGGGGAGAGAAAGTAGACAGGGATAAGTAGTCTCATAAGGGGGGAAGAGGGGAAGCCTAGAGGACCCAATAGGATAAGAGTCAAGTAGGAGGTGGAGAACCAACTACTACTGTAAGTGTATGTGTAGTACACAGATTGTAGTGGACTTAACTAGGTAAGCTAGTTCCACGGGTTGGTGAACCGTAAATCCGTTAGTCAGAAGCCCGTGTATGGGTGGAGACTGAGTGGACAAACCAAACGTATCAATGCCATGTGGGTGCCATAAAGGGAAAAAAATTAACCGTAAGGACGGTTAATCGAGAAGGAGAATTTAGTGAGTAACGAGTATTGAGAAATACTCGAAGAAAGAGTACCACGTAGGTACGAAATGGAAAAGAAGAAAGCTAATACGGGAACAGAGTCGGGCAAGCATTTTGGGATGCGAGCCAAAATGATATAACAGGTATGATACCATTAGGGGCGATTGGAACCCAATGGGTAACACACTTGCAAGAGGCGGTATATGTTCGTGAACATATGCCACACCGTAAGGAAGGAAAGAGTCAAACCGTGGGAGCGAATCCCGTTTGGTCATGGGGAGTAGAGCGTGTCCGGAAGGGTTCATGCTGGAGTTAACGGATCAAGTATTCCAAGTAGGAATACAGGATTTAAGTGAATTGAGGAGTCCGAGTGGGCCAAGTTGGGGTAAAAGCCAACAGAAATCCAATGAGTAGAGTTAGCATGGGATGTGCAACTCTAAATGGACTAACCTGAGGGTGGTATAGATCCACGGTCATAGTCGTGTTAAGCGAGGTCTTCGGATGTGAAGACCGAACAGAGCCTGAGGCAGAATATCGAGTATGATGGTAAGGAGGAGACTGGTGAGTTTCCATTGTAAACAGAAATGCCTACGAGTGGTAGTCAGAGAAAAGTCTAAGTATGTCAGACATAGGATGTCAACAGGGAGTAACCTGAAGTGGTTATGGAAACCACTAAGGGTAAGTGTAGAAGTCCAGAAAAGAAAGGGAAACATGAGTCATAAATGTAGATCCTTTACCGTTTGGTGGAAAAACGGTAAGCGTAACACATAGTTGTGCTAGTGTCATGGCATTTAGCTGCGTTAGGACACGATTAGAGTAAACCGAGTCGGTAGTGAATGTAACAACCTCGGAAGGGTTGGGTACACTGATGGCATAAAGTATAAACACCTATGTAGGGTGTATGCCGTGTAAGCGGTAAGTCTAGATGTAGAGTAGAGGGTGTAGTAAGA
This sequence comes from Senna tora, assembly GCA_014851425.1. NCBI lineage: Eukaryota > Viridiplantae > Streptophyta > Magnoliopsida > Fabales > Fabaceae > Senna > Senna tora. Next base: position 12,573,823 of record CM026261.1, on the reverse strand, counting down.
TGTAAACGGACTTTTTCTGGAGAAGTCATTTACAAAGAATATATCAGGGAAATACCAGCAGAAGGGTAGCTTCTTGGTAGTAGAGGATACTTAAGTACGGGGACTCCGATGTAGGGGAGTACTTCGTCAGTTGAGTTTATAGAAATGAAACCTAGTGTGCAATGCAAATAGCTAGTGTCTTGGCGTGTTCCAAGACGGATATAAGGAGTCGCCACGAATGTAGCTAGTCGGACAAGCAGATTGAGTCAAGGTAAGCCTCACTTGAGAAGGCAATAGTTAACTCCTCGGAGAACTAAATTGGAGCATGGCATGTGGTACATGCCAGACACTCCATTGCAAAAAGAAAAAAAAATTTTGATAGCACAAAGTAAATTAAAACGAGGGGAGTTAGGTATCCTCGGGGAAGGATACGACGACAGATGGAGTCTATCAGTTAACACCTCGCGAAGGGGTGGTTAATTACGAAACTAGAAATACAAATAGTCACAGAAAGGATATGTAGAAACCAGATAGAGACCTTGAGTGTCTAGAAAAAAAAAAGATGAACCGTAGGGTAAAACGGCAAAACTTCCACGTTGAGAGAAACCATAGATGAAATTGAGCCAATGGATGGCAACAAGCCAATAACCCCAGGAAGGAGATGAAATTCGGGGACCGAATTTCTTAAGGGGGGAAGAATGTAATACCCTGGAAAAATTTCAAGGATTAAATAATGAGTTATTTAAAATTTCGAGGATTTAAGAATGATTTATTTCGGGGCTAGGAATTAAAACTTAAAAAAAATATAGAAAATGTATGAAAGTTAAAAGAAACCGGAAAGGAATTTTTTTCGAAGATTGTAATACCCGAGGGGTATTTTTGGAATCAAGTCTAATATATAGTAAGACTTAGAATGGTCATCATTTGGAGTTGGAATGTAAAATAATAATAATAATAATAATATATAAACAAGTAAACAAATAGAAATATGTATGTATATATATATATATATATATATATATATATATATATAGATAAATAATCCTAATTAAGAAATGATGGGATAATATGAAATTAATAGAATTTTTTTGTTGAGTTTGGACATTTTGACTAAATAAAATAAAAAATAATTTTTTGGAATGAAATAAGAATTTTTGGGTTATTATTAAGATTTTAATTGCTTTAGATTTGAGAATTTGATAAATTAAAATAAATAATAAATTCAAATAGAAAAATATAAATTGGGTTAAATATGAATCATATGAATTATTTCGACCTTATAGTTTAAATTTGAGAATTTTTCAGAAATAAAAATTGTACTGGGTAGAAAATTCACATCTGCTAGAGACTCAGTGACAGATATTTTTAATAGGCCTATGATTACCAAAAATAAATCTAGATGAGAAAATCCAATCAAAACTCTATTTCCAAAAGTTGTCAAATGTCTAAATTACCCATAAATCTCCCAACAACTCATTAGAAAACATTTTTTTTAACTCCAGAGGAGCATTCTCACACCACTTCCCTTCCACTCATCTTCTTCCTCTTCCTCCAAACTCTCTCTTAGGGCATGGAAGATTTTGCAAAATCTTCACATTCCAACTAGATTTGTTGCTTCCTACCACCAATCTAAGACTCTCTCAAGCTTCCTCCACCATTGTTGACCATCAAGGAGCTTGGGCAATCTCCCACAAACTCCAAAATCGAATTTCCTCAAGGCGAGTCACTAAAATCTTGTCTCCACCACTTAAATAATAGATTTCTTGTTAGAATTGAGTTATCTATCTATAGTATACCACCTTAGAATCATTTTTTAGCATAAAGATCATCCAAATATTGAGTTTTATGGAGATTTCTACTCTATGGTTCATGACCTACGAATTTGGAGAAAGTTTTGGAAATTGTGGAGTTCCTTGATGCTTGTTGGTATGTATGAACTTTAAATTATATGTTTAGATATTTTAAATGATTTGGAATGATGCCCAATGGTTAGGTTGGTGATATGTGAACCCTTGATGAAAGTTAGGACTTCCCATATTTGGCAAAATTTCCATTAATGGAGCTTGGAGAGTGAACAAGGTTGTGAGATTAATTAATTATGTATTAAATTGTGTTTAATCTAGAAAGAACACCAAATGATGACCATAGGCTAAGTAAATGAACTTGGGGGTTGGATAAATGTAAGAAGTCATTTGAAAAGAAACTAGGAAATTGTATGAAATTTGATATCGATTGAATTGGTTGTATGTGATAGGGTTCAAGTACTTCCTTGGAGATCAGAGTGCTCAAAGGGAGTGCTAAGTGAAGCGGCCAAGGTGAGGGTTCTTCCATCTCTACTCCTAGGGTTGTATGCTCATGTGGATTACATGGGTATGTATATTCTCTGCTTGTCTGGTGTGTGTTAGCTAGAGATATAGAATGCTAAAAGAATGAAAAAATTGGAAAATAGATTGTGGAAAGTAGCTTGGATGGGAAGACATAGGAGTAGAGTATAATTGTTTGCTATGACTGGTTTGTTACAAATCCAACTCATACACTCCGGAGGCATGATGAGTATTTTATTAAATTTTTTTTTCTTTCCACGACGGTGGCAAGAGTCCTTGTACGGAAGGGATAAACTTTATTTTGAAAACTCGTCACGACGATGACTTAATTTAAAATCATGCAAAGGAAGTTATTGGTGGGTTTCGGATTTGGTTATGCTAGCAATGTGAGACATCGACTAGAACAACGTCAGATGACACTTGAGACCTCAGTTTTATAATCACCATGACGATGGTCATTGCCCTATCCTGGCAATAGGGTCAGAAAGGTTTTAAATTGCTATGACGATAGCTTGAGGCTCAGAGAGTGCATCTGGATAGGTATATGAGTTATATCATGTTGGGGATACTTGTACATATTAATAAGGAGAAGAATTGTTGATCCTTCGGGAAAGATACAAAGAATCCTATTAATATGTGAGACTAAGGTAAGGAGACATGAGAGGAACCTACGGTTGAACCGTGAGCCTAGCCTAGTAAAAGAGAAATCATCCTGTGGAGTTGGTCTAGGGGTGTCAGTGGCCATGCTTAGAGACGTCGTGACGTGCCCGCCATTTGGCCTGGTTGGGTAATGGACGAGTGGGCTCAAGCTATTGCCCCGCAGCAAGGGGTCAGGACGTGCCACGTGGTGGCTATGCGTCAGTTGCTTGATAGATAGAAGTTTATTGTGTTTGATTAACAGAATTGTCATGAGGTGACCAGTACCCAAGTGAATGGGTTAAGTATGTTTTGCCACATGGTGGCCAGTAGCCCGAGTGCACGGGTTTGAAAAAGAAAAGCCACGTAGTGGCTAGTAGATACCCCAGAGTTAGGGAGATTAAGTAGATGTATGTTTAGCATCTGTGTGTAAGTTTAAATTGTCTGTGGTTGTATATAATTGTTGATTGTGCAGCATAGTGGTAACGTACAGGACTACGTCACCACGCGTCTTGTTGTTTCAAACATGTTGAACGTGAGAAGACCGGTAGGTAAAAGCCGGCATTATGTGTTACATGTTACTTGCTGATTGATGACGTGGAATAGACTGTTGCATGCTTATATCTGTTAAATGCATGTGAGTGTTTGGGTGAAATTTCTGTTATTGTATGATCACGAAGAATGCATGCTAACTCACAGTAACTAGTTGTTTGTGCATGTGATTGTGTATGACTCCTAGTCCCAGCGGTAAAGTACCCGCCTTGAGCCGGGGATGGGAGAGTCCTCACTGAGTCGCGTGGTTAAGACTCACACCTCATTTTTACTACACAGAGACAAGTTAAGTACAGGGGGAAGAAGTCTCGGTGGAGCGAGGAACGAACAAAACTTTCCAAGACCCACAACTTGTTCATGTGGGTGAATGAATTGTAATTGTAATATAATTTACTTTATCATGTATCATAAAGTAAAGGGTAGACGTACCCAATTAGATTGTATTACTAAATCTAAAACTGCCAGCTTCACACACCTTAAAGATCAGGATTTTTTTACTGCGTTACTGGGAAAATTTGCTTTCATATATATATATATATATATATATATATATATATATATATACACACACATATATCTGTTGCATGTGAATAGGATAGGCAGCATTTTCGGATGTTTAGCCAGTATACAGGTTATATCTATTATGTGTGTTTTCCTATATCTATATCCTGAAACGGCACTGGCCGTGGATTTGCTTGCCTAGGATAGGCCACCATTTCGGTGTAGCCATGATATTATAATGCATATGAATGTATTTTTTCTATAATAGCTATTTTGTCAATTAGGTGATAAGGCTTACAGGCATAGGGGTATTCCCTGTGTCTGTGCCGGTCACGGTCCTCTAAACGGGGGTCGTGACAACTTTGATCCCTCCAGAATGGTACGTAGGCACCTAGGTGCATCACCTAAGGACAAGTCCCCCAAGGTTCAGACCCCTTGCGGTCCTAAATTCATATTACAATTGTCTAAGCCAAAAATGACAGTTACACTTGATATTCATTTTTCCTTTTTAATTAGTTTTTGCCGATGAGAATTTCGAAAATTTGATATTCATTTTTCTTTTTTTAATCATTTTTCGCCGATAAATGTTTTGAAAACTTGATATTCATTTTTCTTTTTTAATTAGTTTTAGTCGATGAGTGTTTCGAAAACTTGATATTCATTTTTCTTTTTTTAATAAGTTTTCGCCAATCAATGTTTCGAAAACTTGATATTCATTTTTCTTTTTTTAATCAGTTTTCACCGATAAGTGTTTCAAAAACTTTATATTCATTATCATTTTTTTAATCAGTTTTTGCTGATGAGTGTCTCGAAAACTTGATATATATTTTCTTTTTTTAATTAGTTTTGACCGATGAGTGTTTCGAAAACGTAATATTCATTTTTCATTTTTTTAAATAGTTTTCGCCAATGAGTATTTTGAAAACGTGAAATTCATTTTTCTTTTTTTAATCATTTTTCGATGATGAGTGTTTCGAAAACCTGATATTCATTTTTCTGTTTTTTAATCAGTTTTCGCCGATGAGTGTTTCAAAAACTTAATATTTATTTTTATTTTTTTAATCAGTTTTCGCCGATGAGTTTTCGAAAACTTGATATTCATTTTTTTAATCAGTTTTCGTCGATGAGTGTTTCGAAAACTTGATAGTCATTTTTCATTTTTTAATCATTTTTCGCCGATGAGTGTTTCGAAAACGTAATATTCATTTTTCTTTTTTTTTAAAATAGTTTTCGTCGATGAGTGTTTCGAAAACGTGATATTCATTTTCTTTTTTTAATCATTATTCGCCGATGAGTTTTTCGAAAACTTGATATTCATTTTTCTTTTTTTAATCAGTTTTCGCTGATTAGTGTTTCGAAAACTTGATATTCATTTTTCTTTTTTTAGTAAGTTTTCGCTAATGAGTGTTTCGAAAACTTGATATTTCTTTTTCTTTTTTTTAATCAATTTTTGCCGATAAGTGTTTCGAAAACTTGATATTCATTTTTCTTTTTTTAATCAATTTTTTCCGATTAGTGTTTCGAAAACTTGATATTCATTTTCCTTTTTTATTCAGTTTTCGCCGATGAGTTTTCGAAAACTTTATATTCATTTTTTTATCAGTTTTCGTCGATGAATGTTTCGAAAACTTGATATTCATTTTTATTTTTTTTACTTAGTTTTCGCCGATGAGTGTTTCGTAAACTTGATATTTATTTTTCTTTTTTAATAAGTTTTCCCCGATGAGTGTTTCTAAAACTTAGTCTTCATTTTTATTTTTTTTAATCAGTTTTCGTCGATGAGCGTTTCGAAAACTTGATATTCATTTTTCTTTTTTTTAATAAGTTTTCGCTAATGAGTGTTTCGAAAACTTGATATTTCTTTTTCTTTTTTTAATCAGTTTTTGCCGATGAGTGTTTCGAAAACTTGATATTCATTTTCCTTTTTTTAATCAGTTTTTTCCGATTAGTGTTTCGAAAACTTGATATTCATTTTTCTTTTTTTAATAAGTTTCGTCCATGAGCGTTTCGAAAACTTGATATTCATTTTTCTTTTTTAATCAATTTTCACCGATGAGTGTTTCGAAAACTTGATATTCATTTTTCTTTTTTTAATCAGTTTTTGCCGATGAGTGTTTTCGAAAACTTGATATTCTTTTTTCTTTTTTTAATAAGTTTTCGCCGATTACTGTTCTGAAAACTTGATATTCATTTTTCTTTTTTTTAATCAGTTTTCGTTGATGAGTGTTTCGAAAACATGATATTTATTTTTCTTTTTTTGAATCAGTTTTCGCCGATGAGTGTTTCGAAAACTGATAGTCATATTTCGTTTTTTGAATCAGTTTTCGTCGATGAGTGTCTCGAAAACGTAATATTCAATTTTCTTTTTTTAAAAAAGTTTTCGCCGATGAGTGTTTCGAAAACTTGATATTCATTTTTCTTTTTCTAAATCAGTTTTCGTCGATGACTGTTTCGAAAACGTGATATTCATTTTTCTTTATTTAATTAGTTTTCACCGATGAGTGTTTCGAAAACTTGTTTTTCATTTTTCTTTTTTTAATCATTTTTCGCCGATGAGTGTTTCGAAAACTTGATATTCATTTTCCTTTCTTTAATCAGTTTTCGCTAATCAGTCTTTCGAAAACTTGATATTCATTTTTCTTTTTTTATCAGTTTTCGCCGAGGAGTGTTTCGAAAACTTGATATTCATTTTCCTTTTTTATTCAGTTTTCGCCGATGAGTTTTCGAAAATTTTATATTCATTTTTTTAATCTGTTTTCGTCAATGAGTGTTTTAAAAACTTGATATTCATTTTTCATTTTTTAATCATTTTTCGCCGATGAGTGTTTCGAAAACGAAATATTCATTTTTCTTTTTTTTAAATAGTTTTCGTCGATGAGTGTTTCGAAAACATGATATTCATTTTCTTTTTTTAATCATTATTCGCCGATGAGTTTTTCGAAAACTTGATATTCATTTTTCTTTTTTAATCAATTTTCGCCGATTAGTGTTTCGAAAACTTGATATTCATTTTTCTTTTTTTAGTAAGTTTTCGCTAATGAGTGTTTCGAAAACTTGATATTTCTTTTTCTTTTTTTTAATCAGTTTTTGCGGATGAGTGTTTCGAAAACTTGATATTCATTTTTCTTTTTTTAATCAGTTTTTTCCGATGAGTGTTTCGAAAACTTGATATTCTTTTTTCTTTTTTTAATAAGTTTTTGCCCATGAGTGTTTCGAAAACTTGATATTCATTTTTTTAATCAATTTTCACCGATGAGTGTTTCGAAAACTTGATATTCATTTTTCTTTTCTTAATCAGTTTTCGCCGACGAGTGTTTTCGAAAACTTGATATTTATTTTTCTTTTTTTAAAAAGTTTTCGCCGATTACTGTTCTGAAAACTTGATATTCATTTTTCTTTTTTTTAATCAGTTTTCGTCGATGAGTATTTTGAAAACTTGATATTCATTTTACTTTTTTTTAATCCGTTTTCGCCGATGAGTGTTTCGAAAACTTGATATTTATTTTTCTTTTTTTGAATCAGTTTTCGCCGATGAGTGTTTCGAAAACTTGATAGTCATATTTCGTTTTTTAATTAGTTTTTGCCGATGAGTGTATCGAAAACATAATATTCAATTTTCTTTTTTTAAAAAAAGTTTTTGCCGATGAGTGTTTCAAAAACTTGATATTTATTTTTCTTTTTCTTAATCAGTTTTCGTCGATGAGTGTTTCGAAAACGTGATATTCATTTTTCTTTATTTAATTAGTTTCCACCGATGAGTGTTTCAAAAACTTGATATTCATTTTTCTTTTTTTAATTATTTTTCGCCGATGAGTCTTTCGAAAACTCGATATTCATTTTTCTTTCTTTAATAAGTTTTCGCCAATCAGTGTGTGATGCCCGGGAATATTTTAACTAGCATCGGAAATTAAATTAAATTAATTAATTTTGGAAAGTGGAAAATGTGATAAAAATACACATCATCCTAATACATATTTTTTAAAAAATACAAAAATAGAGTGAATCCTAATTTTGTTATATATTTGTTATCTTATTTATTTTTATATATCATAATTGTTTTTTTTATTTTATTAAGTGATAAGTATATATATTAATTTATTTTATATATATATATATATAAAGGAATAAGATAAGAGAATAAAGAAAATCAATCAGAGTGTGAGCAAGGAAAGGAAAGACGCACGAGAGGGGAAGAGCAAAGGGTGAGAGAGGCACCACGAACGGAACGCACGGAGGAGCTCACGGACGGAGGGCCACGCATGGTGGTGGCCGGACGCACGGGCTGAGCACGGTGGTGGCCGGAGTCGCGTCCACCGGAGCCGTAGTCGCCTTCGTTGTGCTAGAGAAAGAGAGAGTTCGGGCTAGAGAGAGAAACAAGAGGGAGAAAGCTTTCTCGCCGGAAAACACCGTCTCTTCACCGGGGAAGGTAGCTGGGAGTCTCCTCTAGTCCTTCTAACCGGTTGAATCGAGGTGAGAAGTCTCGAAATTCTCAAACCCCAATTTTATCAATTTTTGGTATTTTTGGAAAGACTCCAATTTATTCAATCTGAGTGTTCTGGGTCCTAAATTGAAGTATATGCATGTTAGGAAGTGAGTTGGAAGCTTAGGAACCGGAACCAAATTGATGGAATTTATCCGGGTTGGAAAAAGTGTGGGAAAATGTGGTTGTTAAGGTTTAAGGGTGTTGTGGAATGATTTGGGGTGCATTGAAAGGTTGAATGATAATTATATAATTGTTAAAAAATTATTGGAATGTACGAGGGATTAAAACCCGAGTAATTCCCGTCTCACCCGGAACCCGGTTCTGGGAAAAAGAGACAATTTTCTAATTTTACGCGTATCCGGATATGTGTATTCATGTGTAGGTAAAGTATTGAAAGTTATTTTAGTAAATGGAAGTCTTAAACAAATAGGATTTATGACTCCCTTGAGCCATAAATTCAAGACTTGCGCAATGGAAACTTCGCATGGACACATAGAGGTGGAATTGGGTAACCTTGCATTCCCAAATTCAACGTTTCCGAATAGCGTGATTAAGCAAGGGTTGGACACGAATAGAAACATGCTAGGTGTCCTAAAACTAGTTGAGGGAATTTCCAAGCCAATAACTAGTCTATGGAATTAATTAGAGAGAACATGAGCACTAGCGTTGCATGTACACGATAGTGATTGCATTTTCAAGCTGCTGAACCTCTCAAATCTATATGTATAGGGCACCATACAGTGAGCGGACCTTCGGGCACACCGAGAGCCAATCCGAGGGGCCAACCAGGTGAGGGGCTTTTCTATCCTTGCCCTATAGGGTTGACTGCGGATATGGATATATGGTTTGCCTTCTGGCCTATTTGTAGGAATTACATGTTAGATTACATGCTATTGTTGTTCCTAAATTACAGTATATGTGAAAACGTGCTATATGTGCGTATGTGAATTGTAAAAGCAAGGGTGGCTCAATGAGCCTTATATGGAAAAGAAGGTCCTCGGGACCTATACGATATCGGGGGTAGGATCGAGTAAATATTATCTGAAAGGTGTGGTTTTGCAAGTAAGTCCTTAAGGAGAATAAACCTAGGTGACTTTGTTTTGAACCAAGAGTCCGAATTAGAAACCACTTGGAAATCTAGATTTGCCAAAGAAGAAGTAAAATCAACAAGTAGTGGTCCATAGGGGTCATTTATGGTACAACGCGGAAACCGAGTCTATCACGGGTGGTCCGGGTAGATTGAGTCTCTTGTCTTGAGTCAACCCACAGAAATACAGAGTATATGAGTACACCACATTGTGGCTATTGCCTTGGGTAAACCGAGGTCAGATGAGTCGCCGGCTATGCTCCAAGTGAAGTCTTGGGGTCAGATTATTGTTCCAAGTATAGTCTTGGGACCAGGGGTTCCTAGAATGATCAACTAGGTTCCCATATTGCTCACGTGAGATATTGCCTTCGGGCCAGATTCTCTCCTAACGGAGATATTGCCTTCGGGCCAGTTTATGATTACGGTAAATTGAATACGGGTGACCACAAGGAATTATATGTTAAATCATGATAATATGTATGTGTGAAATTAAATGTATGTAAATCCATGCTTTAAATTCTTTATTGTTAATATGATATATGTTAATTGCCTGACCACCAAATATATGGAAATTTAATCCGTTATATGCGTATGTGTTTGTGATTGGCTTTTATTCCCCAGTTGTAGTGGTACCCGCTGCTACACCAGGGATGGGAAAGCCTCTCACTGAGTCTGTTTGACTCACCCCAATGTTACATGTTACAGACACAGGTGGTATAGGCATCGGGAGCGCTTCCACTTCATCTCAGGGAGGCGGACAAACTTAGAGACCGCACGCATTGTTCGCGTGGGTAGTACTGTTATATGTATTTTGACAGGATATATATGTATATGATTCATTTTGGTATAGCATTGTTTTGTACAGTTGCTATATGCATATATGTATATGTCACACTCTAGAATTGTTGGCTTCATACAGGTTAAAGATTGGTCTGGTTGTTGGGATCATAGGTTATGATATGATGAATATCATGTGTATATATATATATGAATATGACTTCCGCATGTGAATAGGATAGATCACACGCACTGAGCGTGTGGTCAATATGTAAATTTATATATATGTGTGACTGAGTACTTGATTGTGTGAAAATACGGCTTCCGCATGTGAATAGGATAGGTCACACGCATTGAGGCGTGTGATCAATATGTAAATTATATGCAGGTGTGTGATTGAATATATATACTTGACTGTACATAGGGATTTTGCATGTGAATAGGATAGATCACCCGCCCTTGAGCGCCTGATCAATATGTATATTATATGTACGTGTGATTGATTATGTGTATATGTATAGACTGAAGCGGCGTTGAGCGAGCCGTGGATTGCGTGCTACTTAGGTCACCGGATAGGGATGACCATATATACTATATATTGTTTGTAATAGAAATGGGTAGTTAATCATATATAAGAATGTCAATCAGGAATTAGAGGCTTACGGGATAGGAGAAATCCTACCTCCCGTGCCGGTCACGGACGTCCGATAGGGGGTCGTGACAAACTTGGTATCAGAGCCTGGTTATCTTTAATTGTATGAAGCCATAGGTATGACCGGGTGTCGGTTTACCCCTCTTTGTGTACCCGGGCACAACGTGGGAGTAAAAAGGCACTTGTGGAAGTACCCAGGAAATTGTGTCAGCCTCTCTTTCTACTCTCCTTGATATGAAATGTCATTAGTATATGTGTACTTATTAGGTGTGGTCCTTGTGCAGTGTAGGGATGCCACCTATCACGAGACGAACTAGGGGTGGAGGGAGAACTCCTACTGAAATTGATCGAGAATCAGTTCGGGAGGAGGGAATGCCCACCCAAGGCCGAGGTAGAGGCCGTACCCGAGGCCGAGGTAGAGGTCGTGCTCGAGGTCGAGGTAGAGCACAAGTGAGAGGGGAAGAGAGGAGACAGTCACCGGAACCTCAACCTCAAGTAGAGACAGGTGCACCTTCCGTGGCGGAAATGCTCACGGTAGGATTTCAGGAACTAAGGGAAGAAATGACAAGACAAATACAAAGGGAAGTACGCCGGTTAGTAGTCGGCGAGGAAGAACAAGAGAGGGTTCCTAATAGTCAAGAGATGGAGGCTGTTGAGGAAGAGGATAGGGAATGGAAACAACCACAGGGAATGCCTCGTGAGTCACGGCTAGCACCCAGAGAGCTGCCAATTTCAAATTTTCTGAAGCTTCATCCACCCACTTTCTGCGAAACTAGTGAGAAAGAGGATCCGCAATACTTTATCAGAGATGTGTCAGAATTGGGCGCATGTTGAGGTGCTCAGGCCATGAATTGGTGGAATTAGCTTCATTCCAGCTGAGGGGGACGACTAGAGTATGGATAGAGGCCGTATAGACGAGGTATTCACGTAGAGTGGCACCGATGACCTGGGAAGATTTTCAGAGGGAATTCCTGGGTCGGTTTCTGCCTGAAGGTACCAAGGATGCAAAGCGTCAGCAATTCGAGGAATTGTGGATGACGCCTAACATGACTGTGACGGAGTATGAGTTACTTTTCACAGAACTAGCTCAATTCTCACCCGAGTTGGTTCCTGATGAAGAGGCGAGGATCAAGAGATTCATACACCGACTCACGGAGCCGTTGTTTACTGCTTTGCTACCTCAGAGGAGACAGTTTGAGACTCTAGCTCAAGCAACCGACTGCGCTAGAATGATTGAAACCAGGAAGAGGTATGGGACCTCTGTTGATCCCAAAGTGAAGTTAATTACAGGCAGTGACAACCAAGGAGGTGGGAGTAAGAAAAGGAAGACAACAGGTGGAGGTGCCGGATATTCAGGGTCCGCAGGAGGACAATCCTCAACTACCACCTATGAAACAGGTACAAGAGGTAATGTTCAAGGGGGACGGAGGGAACAAGGGGGTGGAAATGCCGGTAAGAGAAAGCCCCAGTGTGTGACTTGCGGGAGATTTCATTCTAGTATATGTCGGAAACTGACAGGTGGATGCTATCACTGCGGCCAGATGGGCCATATGGCTAGAGAGTGTCCAAAGAAGAAAGAGGGTACAAGTGTGAGAAGCAATCCGACGCCGAGGAGTACACCTATTCCAGCTCCACCAGTGAGGACCGTGCCACCACAGGTAGCAAGTACAGGTGCAGCTAGAGGCCGTGGTGCAGGGTCTAGTGGCCGAGGGCCAGGGGCGATAGGTGGAGGACAAGCGCGGGTATTTGCACTCTCTCAGCAGGATGCTCATGCATCAAATGCGGTTGCGACAGGTACTCTTATTGTCTGCTCTCTTGACGCACGAGTCTTATTTGATTCCGGCTCCACTCATTCCTATGTGTCGCATGCATTTGCCTCTAAATTCAACAAAAGTCCATCTAGAATGGAAGAAACAGTACTGGTCTCTACACCAATGGGAGAATCGGTACAAGTAGAGTATGTGCACAAGTCTTGCATTGTGGAGGTCGATGGTCATGAGACTGTGGTAGACCTTCGGTTGTTGTGTATGATTGATCTTGATGTGATCCTCAGAATGGATTGGTTGTCGTCTTGCCATGCGGTTGTGGACTGCAGGACTAAATGTATAAAATTCAATATGCCAAACGAGGAGCCTTTTGTGATACGGGGTGATGGAGCTGCACCGTATCCAAGCATGATCTCGGCTTTGAAGGCATCCACGTTACTGGCAAAGGGATGCAAAGGGTATTTGGCATTCGTCCAAGATACTACGAAAGCGGTACTTTCACCGACTCAAGTACCGGTAGCGCGGGAGTTTTTGGATGTATTTCTAGAAGAATTGCCGGGGTTGCCGCCCGATCGTGAGATTGAATTTGAAATTGAGCTGCAACCTGGCACCCAGCCTATCTCCACACCACCTTACCGTATGGCTCCGAAAGAGCTGAAGGAGCTACATACACAATTGCAAGAGTTGCTTGACAAGGGTTTTATAAGACCCAGTTTCTCTCCTTGGGGTGCACCGGTCCTTTTTGTAAAGAAGAAGGACGGATCCTTACGGTTGTGTATCGATTACCGAAAGTTAAACAAGGTGACGATTCGCAATCAATACCCATTGCCGATGATAGATGACCTATTTGATCAGTTGCAGGGTGCGAAGCGGTTTTCTAAAATTGATTTGCGATCTGGGTACCATCAAATAAAGATTCGAGAATCAGACATACCTAAGACCGCATTTCGGACCCGATATGGGCATTACGAGTTCCTGGTGATGTCTTTCGGATTAACTAATGCTCCTGTAGCGTTCATGGACATGATGAATAGGGTCTTAAAACCATTTCTGGACCGATTTGTCATTGTCTTCATTCACGACATATTGGTTTATTCAAAGAATTCTGAGGAACATGCTGAACACTTGAGACTAGCATTACAGAGGTTGAGAGAGGAAAAACTATATGCCAAGTTCTCTAAGTGTGAATTCTGGCTTGACAGAGTTGCCTTTTGGGTCACGTGGTATCATCAGAGGGAATCCACGTTGATCCAAGTAAGGTACAGGCAGTAAAGAATTGGTCCCAGCCTACCTCTGTTACGGAAATTTGCAGTTTCTTGGGTTTGGCGGGATATTATAGAAGATTTGTGCAGGACTTCTCTAAGGTTGCTGCACCTATGACTAGATTGACTCAGAAGGGGGTGAAGTTTGTATGGGATGAAAAGTGTGAGCAGAGTTTTCAGAAGCTGAAAGACAGTCTCACCACTGCTCCGGTGCTAGCATTACCTGAAGGCACAGGAGGGTATGTAGTATATTGTGATGCATCGAGGATCGGGTTAGGGTGTGTCTTGATGCAACATGGCAAGGTGATTGCGTATGCATCGCGACAACTGAGGAAGCATGAGAAGAACTACCCGACTAATGACCTCGAAATGGCAGCTGTAGTATTCGCTTTGAAAATATGGAGACACTACTTATATGGTGAGACTTGTGAAATTTATACATACCACAAAAGCCTCAAATACATTTTCGAGCAGAAAGACTTGAACTTGAGGCAACGTCGATGGTTGGAGTTGTTGAAAGACTACGACTGCACGATCTTGTATCATCCAGGAAAGGCTAATGTGGTAGCCGATGCTCTGAGTCGGAAATCCATGGGCAGTCTTGCTCATATAAGTGAAGAAAGAAGACCGTTAATTAGAGAACTGCACGAACTAGAGCAAACGGGAAATCAGTTTAAGATTGGAAGTTCTAACTCATTTTTAGCCCATTTGTAAGCTAAGTCCTCTTTGGTAGAAGAGGTGAAAGCTAGGCAAGATGAAGAAACCGACCTCAAGCAAATCAGGGATACAGTAACTAAACAGAAAGGGGACGACGTTCGATTCTCTATAGATGAATTTGGGATACTTCGGTTGGAGGGTCGGTTGTGTGTCCCTATGGTTGATAACTTGAAGGAAAGAATTCTTGAAGAAGCACACCGGACAACGTATACAATCCATCCGGGAGCTAATAAAATGTATCATGACCTGTAACAGTGTATTGGTGGAATGGCATGAAAAAGGATGTCGCAAACTATGTAGCCAGGTGTTTAGTGTGCCAACAAGTCAAGGCTGAACACCAGAAGCCCGTCGGAACATTACAACAGATAGAAATACCTGAGTGGAAATGGGAGAGGATAACGATGGATTTTGTAACAGGGTTGCCAAGATCACAACGAGGATTTGATTCGGTTTGGGTAATAGTGGATCGCATGACTAAATCCGCACACTTTCTGCCAGTTAAGACCACTTACGGAGTGATGCAATATGCACAGATTTATCTATCAGAAATCGTTAGATTGCACGGTGTGCCAGTGTCCATAATATCTGATAGCGGTCCACAGTTCACTTCCAGGTTTTGGAAGTCATTGCAGGAAGTGTTGGGAACTAGAGTGGATTTGAGTACTGCGTTCCACCCTCAAACCGACGGGTAATCAGAAAGAACCATTCAGATTCTTGAGGACATGCTTCGGGCGTGTATTATGGATTTCGGCGGAAGTTGGGAAAAGTATTCACCCTTGGCTGAGTTTGCGTACAATAATAGTTATCAAGCAAGTATTCAAATGGAACCTTTCGAGGCTCTGTACGGCCGTAGGTGCAGATCCCCGATTGGGTGGTTCGAGGTCGGAGAAGCTAGCCTAGTCAGCCCAGAATTGCTACAAGATGCCTTGCAGAAAGTAAAGTGTATAAGGGAGAGGTTACTGACGGCTTAGAGTAGGCAAAAGTCTTATGCAGACAATCGAAGGAGAGAACTAGAGTTTGCCGTTGGTGATCAGGTGTTCTTGAGAATATCACCGATGAAAGGCGTAATGCGGTTCGGTAAGAAGGGGAAGTTGAGTCCTCGGTATATTGGACCGTTTGAAATCTTAGAACGAATTGGGAATGTAGCGTATCGGTTGGAATTGCCTACGGAATTGGAGGGGGTACACCCTGTCTTTCATATATCGATGCGTCGGAAGTATCTTCCCGACCCCTCGCACGTGATCCAATCGCAAGACGTGCAACTAACCGAAAATATAACGTATGAAGAGGAGCCAGTGGAGATCTTAGATCGACAGTTGAAGAAACTCAGAACGAAAGAGATTCCATTGGTTAAAGTTCTGTGGAGAAACCACTCGACCGAGGAAGCTACATGGGAGGTCGAGGGTGAAATGCGCAGAACGTATCCTCATCTATTTCGAGACTAAGGTTAATATTCTGTTGGAAATTCAGGGACCGAATTTCTTAAGGGGGGAAGATTGTAATACCCAGGAATATTTTAACTAGCATCGGAAATTAAATTAAATTAATTAATTTGTAAAGTGGAAAATGAGATAAAAATATACATCATCCTAATACATATTTTTTTAAAAATGCAAAATTAGAGTGAATCCTAATTTTGTTATATATTTGTTTTCTTATTTATTTTTATATATCAGAACTGTTTTTTTTTATTTTATTAAGTGATAAATATATATATTAATTTATTATATATATATATATATATATATATATATATATATTATATAAAAAGGAATAAGATAAGAGAATAAAGAAAAGCAATCAGAGTGTGAGCAAGGAAAGGAAAGACGCACGAGAGGGGAAGAGCAACGCGTGAGAGAGGCACCACGAACGGAACGCACGGAGGAGCTCACGGACGGAGGGCCACGCGTGGTGGTGGCCGGAGTCGCGTCCACCGGAGCCGTAGTCGCCTTCGTTGTGCTAGAGAGAGAGAGAGTTCGGGCTAGAGAGAGAAACAAGAGGGAGAAAGCTTTCTCGCCGAAAAACGCCGTCTCTTCACCGAGGAAGGTAGCTGGGAGTCTCCTCTACTCCATATCGTCCTTCTAACCGGTTCAATCGAGGTGAGAAGTCCTGAAACTCTCAAATCCCAATTTTATCAATTTTAGGGATTTTAAAGACCCCAATTGATTCAATCTGAGTGTTCTGGGTCCTAAATTGAAGTATATGCAAGTTAGGAAGTGAGTTGGAAGCTTAGGAACCGGAACCAAATTGATGGAATTTATCAGGGTTGGAAAAAGTGTGGGAAAATGTGGTTGTTATGGTTTAAGGGAGTTGTGGAATGATTTGGGGTGCATTGAAAGGTTGAATGATAATTATATAATTGTTAAAAAATTATTGGAATGTATGAGGGATTAAAACCCGAGTAATTCCCGTCTCACCCGGAACCCGGTTCGGGGAAAAAGAGACAATTTTCTAATTTTACGCGTATCCGGATATGTGTATTCATGTGTAGGTAAAGTATTGAAAGTTATTTTAGTAAATGGAAGTCTTAAACAAATAGGATTTATGACTCCCTTGAGCCATAAATTCAAGACTTGCGCAATGGAAACTTCGCATGGACACATAGAGGTGGAATTGGGTAACCTTGCATTCCCAAATTCAACGTTTCCGAATAGCGTGATTAAGCAAGGGTTGGACACGAATAGAAACATGCTAGGTGTCCTAAAACTAGTTGAGGGCATTTCCAAGCCAATAACTAGTCTATGGAATTAATTAGAGAGAACATGAGCACTAGCGTTGCATGTACACTCATCGACGAAAACTGATTAAAAAAAATGAAGATTAACTTTTCGAAACACTCATCGGGGAAAACTTATTAAAAAAGAAAAATGAATATCAAGTTTTCGAAATACTCATCGGCGAAAACAGATAAAAAACAAGAAGGATGAATATCAAGATTTCGAAACACTCATCGGCAAAAAATGATTAAAATAAGAATAATGAATCTTAAGTTTTCGAAACGCTCATCGGCGAAAACTAATTAAAAAAATAAAAATGAATATCAAGTTTTAGAAACACTAATCAGCGAAAACTGATTAAAAAGAAAAATGAATATAAAGTTTTCAAAAAACTCATCGGCGAATAATGATTAAAAAACAAAATGAATATCACGTTTTCGAAACACTCATCGACGAAAACTATTTAAAAAAAAGAAAAAGAAAAATGAATATTACGTTTTCGAAACACTCATCGGCGAAAAATGATTAAAAAATGAAAAATGACTATCAAGTTTTCAAAACACTCATCGACGAAAACTTATTAAAAAAAATGAATATAAAGTTTTTGAAAACTCATCGGCGAAAACTGAATAAAAAAGGAAAATGAATATTAATTTTTCGAAACACTCCTCGGCGAAAACTGATTAAAAAAAGAAAAATGAATATCAAGTTTTCGAAACACTGTGTCACGACCCCCTATCGCACCTCCGTGACCGGCACGGGAGGTAGGATTTCTCCTATCCCGTAAGCCTCTAATTCCTGATTGACATTCTTATATATGCATGACTACCCATTTCTATTACAAACAATATACAGTATATATGGTCATCCCTATCCGGTGACCTAAGTAGCACGCAATCCACGGCTCGCTCAACGCCGCTTCAGTCTATACATATACACATAATCAATCACACGTACATATAATATACATATTGATCACGCACTCAAGGGCGGGTGATCTATCCTATTCACATGCAGAATCCCTGTGTACAGTCAAGTATATATATTCAATCACACACCTGCATATAATTTACATATTAATCACACGCCTCAATGCGTGTGACCTATCCTATTCACATGCGGAAGCCGTATTTTCACACAATCAAGTATTCAGTGACACATATATATAAATTTACATATTGACCACACGCTTAGTGTGTGTGATCTATCCTATTCACATACGGAAGTCACATTCATATATATATACACACATGATATTCATCATATCATAACCTATGATCCCAACAACCAGACCAATCTTTAACTTGTATGAAGCCGACAATTCTAGAGTGTGACATATACATATATGCATATAGCAACTGTACAAAACAATGCTATACCAAAATGAATCATATACATATATATCCTGTCAAAATACATATAACAGTACTACCCACGCGAACAATGCGTGCGGTCTCTAAGTCTGTCCGCCCCCCCTGAGATGAAGTGGAAGCGCTCCCGATGCCTATACCACCTGTGTCTGTAACATGTAACATTGGGGTGAGTCAAACAGACTCAGTGAGAGGCTTTCCCATCCCTGGTGTAGCAGCGGGTACCACTACAACTGGGGAAGAGGAGCCAATCACAAACACATACGCATATAACAGATTAAATTTCCATATATTAGGTGGTCAGGCAATTAACATATATCATATTCACAATAAAGAATCTAAAGCATGGATTTACACACATTTAATTTCACACATACATAATATCATGATTTAACATATAATTCCATGTGGTCACTCGTATTCAATTTACCGTAATCATAAACTGGCCCGAAGGCAATATCTCCGTTAGGAGAGAATCTGGCCCGAAGGAAATATCTCACGTGAGCAATATGGGAACCTAGTTGATCATTCTAGGAACCCCTGGTCCCAAGACTATACTTGGAACAATAATCTGACCCCAAGACTTCACTTGGAGCATAGCCGGCGACTCATCTGACCTTGGTTTACCCAAGGCAATAGCCACAATGTGGTGTACTCATATACTCTGTATTTCTGTGGGTTGACTCAAGACAAGAGACTCAATCTACCCGGACCACCCGTGATAGACTCGGTTCCCGCGTTGTACCATAAATGACCCCTATGGACCACTACTTGTTCATTTTACTTCTGCTTAGGCAAATCTAGATTTCCAAGTGGTTTCTAATTCGGACTCTTGGTTCAGAACAAAGTCACCAAGGTTTATTCCCTTTAAGGACTTACATACAAAACCACACCCTTCAGATAATATTTACTCGATCCTACCCCCGATATCGTATAGGTCCCGTGGACCTTCTTTTCATATAAGGCTCCTTGAGCCACCATTTCTTTTACAATTCACGTACACACATATAACACGTTTTCACATATACTGTAATTTAGGAACAACAATAGCATGTTATCTAACATGTAATTCCTACAAATAGGCAAGAAGGCAAACCATATATCCATATCCGCAGTCAACCCTATAGGACAAGGATAGGAAAGCCCCTCACCTGGTTGGCCCCTCGTATCGGCTCTCGGTGTGCCCGAAAGTCCGCTCACTGTATGGTGCTCTATACACATATATTTGAGAGATTCAGAAGCTTGAAAATTCAACCACTATCGTGTACATGCAACGCTAGTGCTCATGTTCTCTCTAATTAATTCCATAGACTAGTTGTTGGCTTGGAAATGCCCTCAATTAGTTTTAGGGCACCTAGCATGTTTCTATTCGTGTCCAACCCTCTCTTAATCACGCTATTCGGAAACGTTGAATTTGGGAATGCAAGGTTACCCAATTCCACCTCTATGTGTCCATGCGAAGTTTCCATTGCGCAAATCTTGAATTTATGGCTCAAGAGAATCATAAATCCTACTTGTCCAAGCTTTGCATTTATCAAACTAACCTTGAACACATCACCTACACATGACTACACATACCCGAATACGCGTAAAATTAGAAAATTGTCTCTTTTTCCCCGAACGGGGTTCCGGTGAGACGGGAATTACTCGAGTTTTGATCCCTCGTACATTCCAATAATTTTTAACAATTATATAATTATCATTCAACCTTTCAATGCACCCAAATCATTCCACAACACCCTTAAACCTTAACAACCCCATTTTCCTACACTTTTTCCAACCCGGATAAATTCCATCAATTTGGTTCCGGTTCCTAAGCTTCCCACTCACTTCCTAACATGCATATACTTCAATTTAGGACCCAGAGCACTCAGATTGAATCAATTGGGGTCTTTCCAAAAATCCCTAAAATTGATAAAATTGGGGTTTGAGAGTTTCGGGACTTCTCACCTCGATTCAACCGGTTAGAAGGATGATATGGAGTAGATGGGACTCCCAGCTACCTTCCCCGGTGAAGAGACGACGTTTTCCGGCGAGAAGCTCTTTCCCTTTGCTTTCTCTCTCTAGCCCGTAGCTCTTTCTCTCTCTAGCACAACGGAGGTGGTTTCCGGCGAACAGCGACTCCGGCTCCACCTCGAACGTCCGGCCACCTCTCCTCCGTGCTCAGCCCGTCCGTCTTCCCGTCGAGCTCCCCAGCAACGCCTCACTCTTCTCTCCCTCCGTGTTCTTTCCGTGCGTGACCGGTCGAGCGTCTCAGCCTCACGTTTTTGTTTCTTTTCATCTATTCTCTTTTATTCCTCTTTACTTTACTTATATCATATATATTACAAACAGAAAAAAAAATCTGATATAATAAAATAAATAAATAAATAAATAAAACATTATGAAACATTAGAATTTAAAATACTTTGTGCTAAAAAAAATAAGTAGTGGGATAGCGTTTATTGTTATTATTATTATTATTATTATTTTCTTTATCTTATTTTCCACTTTTAACTTAATTAATTTAATTTAACTAATGAGCTAGTCAGAATATTCTCGGGTATTACAGATTTCGTCGATGAGTGTTTCGAAAACTTGATAGTCATTTTTCATTTTTTTAATCATTTTTCGCCGATTTGTGTTTCGAAAACTTGATATTCATTTCTCTGTTTTTTAATCAGTTTTCGCCGATGAGTGTTTCAAAAACTTAATATTTTTCTTTTTTTTAATCAATTTTCCCCGGTGAGTGTTTCGAAAACTTGATTTTAATTTTTCTTTTTTTAATCAGTTTTCGCCGATGAGTGTTTCGAAAACTTGATATTCATTTTTATTTTTTTATTAGTTTTTGCCGATTAGAGTTTTGAAAACTTGATATTCACTTTTTTTAATCAGTTTACACTGATGAGTGTTTCGAAATCTTGATATTTATTTTTCTTGTTTTTTTATCAGTTTTCGCCGATAGGTATTTTGTAATACCCCAGAAAATTTCGAAGATTAAATAATGATTTATTTAAAATTTTGAGGATTAAAGAATGATCTATTTTGGGCTAGGAATTTAAAACTTTAAAAAGAATATAATATATATATATATATATATATATATATATATATATGAAAGTTAAAAGAAACCAGAAAGAAATTTTTTTTTTCGAAGATTGTGATACCCGAAAATTTTTTTCGAGATTTAAAATAAAATAAAAAGAGAAGGAAAATAAGTAGGAAATAATTTTTGGGATTTATTCAGGACCTAAGAAATTACAAACCTAAAATAAATAGAAGTGTGAACTAAATTAAAATATTTTTAATTATTAATTAATTAATTATGAATATATTATTATTTTATTATTAAATTTAGTACACTAGCCCCCACCCCCTTTATACCCGTGACCCCTTCCCCTTAAACAAATAAAACCCAAATAAAAGAAAAAAAGAGAGAAAAGAGAACGAGAGGGAGGGCACGGGATTGAGGAAGAAGAGAAAGAGTGAGAAGAGAGAGAAATAGCCGTGAGGTAGAGAGAGAGAGGGGGATTCATCATAATTCTGTCGAAAACTCGCCGGAGAAGAGCTAGCCGACGCCGGGAAAAGTCACCGGAGCTCGGTTACAACATCTTCCACACCTCCCACTAATCGAATCAAGGTTGGTAACCCCAATTTCATTCTAAACCCTCAATTTTTCCATTTTTAGGGATTTCTTCGATTGGCCTTCGATTGAGTTGTTTCGAGGGTAGATTGAGACCTAGAAAGTGTTCTTGAACACTTAGTTGGGGTAGAAATCGAGATTATATTTCCGGATTTGCCCAAATTCGAATTTGGAAGGGTTTGGGGTTAAAATTCTAATTATTCATAAATTGGGGAAAATTGTTGAAAATTAGGATTGAGCATGGATTTGAGTAAATAGGCTTGGATTGATATTATTAAAATTATATAGTTGAAATATTAGCTGAACAAGACCCGTGAAGAGCTGGCCCGAGGTTACTAAGGTTGAACCTTGACATTAACGTACCGGGTCCCTGCTCGGGTTGCTCAAATACAACATTAAGGGTGGTGTTGAGGGTTCCAAACCTCTTCTTTTCAATCTTAAACACCCTAGAATAATTCTAGATATGCTATCAATGAAGTCCAAATTCTAAAATGGTAATTTTATTCCTTCATAATTATTATGAAGCCTTAAGTAGGATGAATTAGAGGTGTATTGAGGTTTAGAAACTAGATTTCTTACAACCCAAGTAGGAACACAAGTTGGATCAAAATGCTTAGACCTTCCTAGAATTAGGATTCCTTCCAATTAAGTTAGATAAGCTTCCTTAGATGCGAATACAAGTTAGATTGAGGTCTAATACTCAAATCCAAGTATGTGAAACACTCAAGTAGAGGGTTATATGTGAGTAAATCAAGTGTCCGAGGAAGGATACGCATAAGTTGGGATAGAGAAGTCCAATAAGACCAAGAGCTTGACTCTGTGGCAACCATGGACTACACGTGAGAGTAATGGAGAAATAAATAACAAGTTAAGCTAAGTAATAACCTTAATGAAGTAAATGTTGTTCTTATAGGAAGAACGACACGCAGTAGGGTGCAACAGGAACTCCGAGGAGACTAAAGTTACAGGAGAGGATTGAAAGGAAGGTTGGCCAAGGTGAGGGTTCTTCCATCTCTGCTCCTAGGGTTGTATGCTTGTGTGGATTACATGAGTATTTACATTCTCTGCTTGTCGGGTATGTGTTAGCTAGAGATATAGAATGCTAAAAGAATGAAAGAATTAGAAAATAGGTTGTGGAAAGTAGCTTGGATAGGAAGACATAGGAGTAGAGTATAATTGTTTGCTACGATTGGTGTGTTACAAATCCAACTCACACACTCCGAAGGCATGATGAGTATTTTATTAAATCTTTTCCCACGACGGTGGCAAGAGTCTTTGTACGGAAGGACTAAGCTTTTATTTTGAAAACTCGTCACGACGGTGACTTAAATTATAATCATGCAAAGGGAGTTATTTGTGGGTTTCGGATTTGATTTTGCTAGCGATGTGAGACATCGACTAGAACAACGTCAGATGGCACTTGAGACCTCCGTTTTATAATCACCATGATGATGGTCATTTCCTTATCCTAGCAATAGGGTCAGAAAGGTTTTATATTGCTATGACGATAGCTTGAGGCTCAGAGAGTGCATCTGGACGGGTATATGAGCTATATCCTGTTAAGGATACTTGTCCATATAAGAACTGTTGATCCTTTGGGAAAGATACAAAGAATACTATTAATATGTGAGACTAAGGTAAGGAGACATGGGAGGAACCTACGGGTGAACTGTGAGCCTAACCTAGTAAAAGAGAAATCATCCTGTGGAGTTGGTCCAGGGTGTGTCAGTGGCCATGCTTCGAGACATCGTGCCGTGCTCGCCATGTGGCCTGGTTGGGTAATGGACGAGTGGGCTCAAGCTATTGCCCCGCAGCAAGGGGTCAGGAATTGTCACGTGTTGGCTACGTATCAGTTGTTTGATAGATAGAAGTTGATTGTGTTTGATTAATAGAATTGTCACGAGGTGACTAGTACCCAAGTGAATGGGTTAAGTGTTGTTTGATTAACAGAATTGTCACGAGGTGACCAGTACCCGAGTGAATGGGTTAAGTATATTTGCCACGTGGTGGCCAGTAGCCCGAGTGCACGGGTTCGAAGTAGAAAAGCCACGTAGTGGCTAGTAGAAACCCCAGAGTTGGGGAGATTAAGTAGATGTATGTTTAGCATCTGTGTGTACGTACAAATTATATGTGTTTGCATATAATTGCTGATTGTGTAGCGTAGTGGTAACGTACAGGATTACGTCACCACACGTCTTGTTTGATTCAGACATGCTGAAACGTGAGAAGACCGGTAAGTAAAAGCCGGCCCTATATGTTACATGTTACTTGCTGATTGATGACGTGGAACAAACTGCTGCATGCTTATATCTGTTAAATGCATGTGAGTGTTTGGGTGAAATTTCTATTGTTGTGTGATCACCAAGAATGTATGCTAACTAACAGTAACTAGTTGTTTTTGCATGTGGTTGTGTATGACTCCCAAACCCAGCGCTATGGTACCCACCTTGCGCCGGGGATGGGAGAGTCCTCACTGAGTCGCGTGGTTAAGACTCACACCTCATTTTTACTACACAGAGACAGGTTAAGTACAGGTGGAAGAAGTCTCGGTGGAACGAGGGTTGAGCAACACTTTCCAAGACCCACAACTTGTTCATGTGGGTGAATAAAGTGTAATTGTAATTTAATTTACTTTATTATTGTATCATAAAGTAAAGGGTAGACGTACCCAATTAGATTGTATTACTAAATCTAGAACTGTCAGCTTCACACACCTTAAAGATCAGGATTTATTTTACTGCGATACAGGGAAAATTTGTTTTCAAAATGTATATATATACATATATCTATTGCATGTAAATATGATAGGCAGCATCTTCGGATGTGTAGCTAGTATACAGGTTATATATATTATGTGTGTTTTCCTATATCTATATCCTGAAGCGGCACTAACCGTGGATTTGCTTGCCTAAGATAGGCCACCATTCCGGTGTAGCCATGGTATTATACTGCATGTGGATGTATTTTTAATAATAGATATTTTGTCAATTAGGCGATAAGGCTTACAGGCAGAGGGATATTCCCTGTGTCTGTGCCGGTCACGGTCCTCTAAACGGGGGTCGTGACAGAGTGTTTCAAAAACTTGATATTCATTTTTCTTTTTTTAATCAGTTTTTGCCGATTAGCATTTCGTCGATGAGTGTTTCGAAACACTCATGAGCGAAAACTTATTAAAAAAAGAAAATTGAATATCAAGTTTCCGAAACACTAATCGGCAAAAACTGATTAAAAAAAGAAAAATGGATATCATATTTTCGACACACTCATTAGCGAAAAGGCCAAATTACTCTTTTGGTTCTCAACGTATGCACGAAGTTTAATATTAGACCTCAATGTTTCAAAAAGTTTTTTTAGGTCCTCAATGTGTTTTTTGGGTCAAAATTGGTCCTCTAGCATAACATCCGTCTGATTTTGCCATTAAATGCTGACGTGGAAGGCTTATGTGGTACACCCTCTCTCCTACGTGTCATATTGAAACGACATGGCATCCTCTCTCGCTCCAACTCAACAAAACGATGCCGTTTTGATTAAAGTCTTGTTGAATTTAAATGGCAAAATGAAGTCGTTTTGTTGAGTTTAAGTGAGAGAGGGTGCCATGTCATTTAAATATGACACGTAGGAGAGAGAGTGTGCCACATAAGCCTTCCACGTCAGCATTTAATGGCAAAACCAGACAGATGTTACGCTAGAGGACCAATTTTGACAAAAAAAAAACGTTGAGGACCTAAATTAACTTTTTGAAACGTTGAGGACCAATATTAAACTTCTTGCAAACGTTGAGGACCAAAAGAGTAATTTGGCCTTTTCAATAATGAGTGTTTCGAAAACTTGATATTCATTTTTCTTTTTTTAATCAGTTTTTGCCGATTAGTATTTCGAAAACTTGATATTCATTTTTCTTTTTTTAATAAGTTTTCGCTCATGAGTGTTTCGAAAACTCTATATTCATTATTCTTTTTTTAATTAGTTTTCACCGATGAGTGTTTCTAAAACTTGATATTCGTTTTCTATTTTTAATCAGTTTTCGCCGATGAGTGTTTCGAAAACTTTATATTCATTTTTATTTTTTTTAATCAATTTTCGCCGATGAGTGTTTCGAAAACTTGATATTTATTTTTCTTTTTTTTAATCAGTTTTCGCCGATGATTGTTTTTTTTTTGGATTCCCAAGGTATCCCCCATCTCGACAGGCTAAGGACTAATCCTCCGCGGATCTGAGCTCCATTTAAGGGTTTGCCGCTGGCCAATTGGTTGCTGCATACACAAGGTGGGATTCGAACCCCCAACACTTGCTTAAGCGATCTAGTGAGCTAACCACTAGACCAACCAAGCTTGGTTGCCGATGAGTGGTTTGAAAACTTGATAGTCATTTTTCTTTTTTTAACCATTTTTCGCCGATGAGTATTTCGAAAACTTGATATTCATTTTTCTCTTTTTAATCAATTTTTGCCGATGAGTGTTTCGAAAACTTGATATTCATTTTCTGTCACGACCCGCTATCGGACGTCCGTGACCGGCACGGGAAGTAGGATTTCTCCTATCCCGTAAGCCTCTAATCCCTGATTGACATTTTCACATGTTTATAACTACCCATTTATAATTCAAACAATATATAGTATTTATGGTCATCCATATCCGGTGACCTAAGTAGCGTGCAATCCATGGCTCGCTCAACGACGCTTCAGTCTATATATATACACATATACATTCACACATACATATAGTTTACATATTGATCACGCGCTTCAGGGCGGGTGATCTATCCTATTCACATGCAGAAGACCTGTATACAGTCATACAAATATTCAATCACACGCTTGCATATAGTTTACATATTGATCACACGCCTCAATGTGTGTGATCTATCCTATTCACATGCGGAAGTCATATTTTCATACAATCAGATATTCAGTCACTCATACATATAATTTACATATTGATCACACGGTTCAAGGCGTGTGATCTATCCTAGTCGCATGCGGAAGTCATATATACATATACATGATATACGCTATATCGTAGCCTAAAGTCCCAATACCAAGACCTAACCTTAATCTGTATGAAGCCGACAGTACTAGAATTCAAGTATAATATATATATATAAATATACACAGCAGTTGTATACGTACAAAAGCTATGCCAAAAATGGATTTATATATATATATATACATCACTACATATGTACATAACCAAAATACTACCGACGCGAACTAAGCGTGCGGTCTTCAGATCGGTCCGCCTCCTTGAGAAGAAGTGGACGCGTTCCAGACGCCCGAACCACCTGTATCTGAAACATGTAAACAGGGGGTGAGTCAAAAAGACTCAGTGAGGAGCTCCCCCATCCCTGGCGTAGCAGAGGGTACCACTACAGATGGGGGAAGGGAGCAACCACAACCACATGCACATGAAATGGATTCATATTGTGATCTTTAACATGATCAGGCAATCAGTAAATCATATTCACAATTAAAACCCTAATTCATGCTCTTAACATATTTATTAATCCTCATGTAAATCAATCATAAACATATAACATATGGTTCCGTAATTAACATATACTTGTGCACGTAAGCACTCACTTTCTGTCTCCCTCATTACGCTAAGAGAAATACTGGCCCGAAGGCAATCTTATGTTAGAACCTAGTTGATCACACTATGAACTTTCTGACTCCAAGACACGCTTAGCGTAATAGTCGGAAACTAGTCTGACCTCGGTTAAACCAAGGTAATGGTCACTGTGTGGCATGCTTGCTGTTAACTGAATCTTGTCTGTCCGACTAGGATAAGCGACTCGATCTACCCGAACTAACCTAAACCAGTTCAACTAACATATTTAAACTTGAAAGACGCCCTATTAGTAACTAAATAAATATTATTCATGTTCTTTAGTTAGGCCTAGGCTTCCCCCGTTTCAATTATGTAACACTCTCACTCACATTTAACAACCTAGGTTCATTTTTCCTCAATTTACCATACGGTCAAAACAATTACAACGATGATCAATTTAAATGGGTTTCTAAAGTTACTGAACTCTCACATATGAAATCACATCACAATCCTACCCACGGTAACCCATGAGGCTCATTGAGCCACATTATCACATATACACATAATTGATTTGCATTTCCACCATTTTCTTACTAAACGTACACATGTAGCGCAAACTCATAGAGATAAGTATATTTCATATAATAACTGTAATAAATAGGGCAAACCACATTTGCACGTTGTCATCCAACCCTGTGGGGCAGGGATGGGAGAGACCCTCATCTCGTTGGCCCTCCTGATCAGTCCTCGAAGTGCCTGAAGCTCCAATTACCCTGTGGTGCCCTATACACATATATATTTTAGAAATTTAGAACGTGTAACTAAGCATCTACCATGCACGTGTCATTCTAATGCTTATGCACCCTCTAGATATTTTCCAAGAACTGATTATTTAGTTCGTTTCGTCGTCTTATTGCTCTTTCTGAAAGTCTAGAATGTCCCATATTCGACTTTCACACTTTCGAGCCATTTAGAACCTCTAATTGCTTACGTTAGAGATTTCCACTTGTCTAAATTTCCCTTCATGTGTTCATATGGGTATTTAACTAATAAAAGAATTAAATTCACGGTTCAAAAGAGGCTCTAGCTTACTCATCCCACCGTCTCCCTTATTCGCCGAGTAAAAGCTTAATTACTACCTCTTTAATTATATATAAAAATATAATTGGGTATAATTAGAGCCTTGGGACCAATTTAGCGTGTCTTAGGTGTCCACCACGGACTAGACCAAGGTGTCCAACCCACCGCACAGCTCCTTACTATACGGTGGTATAGTATTTCGCCTCTTTTTCACCGGATTGGGTTCCGGTTAAGACGGAAAATGCTCGGGCTTTATTCCCTTGACTATTTCCAGCATTAATAACTCCTATACTACTCTAATCAAAGCCTATACATGCATCCAACTAGCAATAATTGAATTTATAAGAATTTTCTAACTAAATTTTCCTAATTTCCATACCCGATCAAATCCAACAGTTTAACCTCGATTCTGAACCTTACTAAGCTTTCAACAACATCCACTAAGCTCAAATTTAACCCCGGAATGCCCCGATTGGAAGTATTTGAAGGATTCCTAAAATACCCAAAAATTGGAGAAATTGGGGTTTTGAAGGATTGGGGCTTCCATATCTTGATTCAATCGGATTGGGAGCTTGTGGGTGTTGAAAGACGGACTCCGGTGGCCCTCACTGGCAGCAGAGTGAAATTTCTGGCGTGATTCCGGCCGTTTCCTCCGTCTGTGGCTTGCTCTTCTCTCTCGGCTTCCCGTGCGTCTTGGCTCGTTCACGTTGCTGCTTCTTGCGTATTGTATGTGCGTTTTGCTTCTGCTTTGTTTGTTTATTTATTTTTTTATGTGTTTAATTAAAATGGATGGGGGGTCACGGTTCCCCCCCCATTATATATATATATATATATATATATATATATATATATATATATATATATATTATTTTCAAGTGTGTTGCGTTTTGCTGCCTCTGTTTCTTATATTTTTTTCTGCTCTGCGTTTTTGCTAAATGGAATGGGGGGTCACGGTTTTTGACCCCCTATTCACTAGTTAATATTTATATAATTATTATTTAATTAAAATAAATTAATAATTAATAATAAAAAACTAAGTTGTATAAAAATCCCAATTTTTCCATCCTTTTAGTTCCACCATTCTTTTAGGTCCTAGAAAATTATACGTATTCCCTACTTTTATTATTTAAATTTTTTTTTGAACATAGGTAAAATTTTAAATTTTCTATTTCTTCTCTCTTCTTCATTTTATTTCAACTTTCTAATTTAATTTATTTTTCTTTCCCAAACACTACAAGAAATCAGATTTTTAACTACAGTCAAACAACTACAATTACATGAACCGTAGTTAGATGCCACAATTTCTAAATTTTAACTACGGTGACGTTTAAGTGAAATAGATGTTACCCTAGCCACTCTTCAGAACACACATTCTTTGCGGCGCCCTCTCTTGCTTGACGCTTCCCACTTCCGCTTGTTCTTGGTTCTCCATCACCGATCAACCACGGAAACACCTCTCCATCACTGAATAATCGTTCATCTCTGCTCCTTCTCGTTTGGTAGGACTCAAACCGATACTTCTTCTCATTTTGTGCGCCGTCGACATCGTCGATTGGGGGAAAGGTGGGTTAGGGTTGCCTTCGATTTTGCTTTCCATTGCTTCTCCATCTTATTCCACGTTTGATTCTCTTAAGATTTTGATGTTGATTGTCGAATGATATCAACGAAGGAAGATTGGAGTATTTCTTCTATCTCATCGCAGTGATTGCTGCTCTGAACTTGATTTATTTCATATATGTTGCTCAGCGATATCGCTACAAGGGAGGGGAGTGTGATTCTGAACGCCCATGATCATGATGTTGAGCTAGCTTCACGTAAACAATAAACCACAACCTACGTGGATCCTCTCTGGTATGTTATGATGATTCAAATTTGAATTAGCTACAATTTGTCATTAAAGATTTGAATTGATTTCTAAAATCTTGATTTTTTGGTGTAAACAATGTGGGGATGTGTGTATGTTAGGATAAAATCTTGTTTTTGTGGGTTAAGCTTATGCCTTTGATGTGTTTGATGAAATGCGTCAAAGAACTGCATTTTGTTTACTCACTTATGCCTTTGATGTGTTTGATGAAATGCCTCAAAGGACACTTTTATTATCAAACACTACACATTGCTTGATGCTGATTATACTATTACTACTACTACTAATGTAGATCTCCAATTTCAACCCCTCCACCTCATCCCTATAATAATTACCATCAATTTTCTATAAATCCTTCTACTGCACCACTTCCCCTAATCCTATTACAAGTAATCAAAGGGGATTGAGCTTGTATCAAAGTAATATTACAAGGTTGCAGATCAATGCAGTGAAGAGGATGGGTTGCGGGAGCTCTGCCTCCACATTCAAGAGCTACTGATGATGGATTGTATAGAGCCATTGACACTTACCTCAAAGTATGTTTCATTCAAGAGTAAATTTTTTTTTTTGGTATCCAACAATTTTACTTATGCTAATTAAATCTCTAAATCATAAAAATATTAAATTTAATATATGGAAGGTGAGAGTACAATTGTTCTCATGTATCAAATTTAATTTTTAAAAATTATCTTATATCATAGTTTTGTCATAGTTTTATAATAATAAACACCAAATTATACTTTTCTTGTTTAACAGGTGGCAAAGTAAAATGATAAAATATCCTTAAAGATAATATATATATATATATATATATATATTAATTAAGATATAAATTATTAGAAAATGTATTTCTAAGATTTTTATTTCATTGTTATTTATTTTGAGTTAAAAATATATATGATAAAACCTTATTTAGGTCAAAATAAGGAATATATATGAGGTATAGTACTATTCAAGTAAAGTGCCTATCCAAATCCAATTGTAAGATATTTAGAACTTGTGTTGTGTTGTCACCAGCAGAAGATTTGTTCCTTCAAGAGGGTGCCTCCCGATTACTACGACTGGCCACTTGAAGCCCGACGTGATGCCCTTGAGGCCGCCTCTGTCGATCACCTTTGCAAAAGCATAGTTTTAGTATGTTACAGTAATTGTCCTGTGATCCCGTTTTTCCGTTTCATTTTTCTTTTTGCTGAATTCTCGCCATGTTTTTTCTCTTTGGGGAGGATTCAAGTGGTACTGTAGTTTGAGGTAATGCCATTAGCTACCTTTGAGGTATAATTAGGATTAAAATGTTGACTATGTTATTACAATATATATAGAACCAAATTAAGTTGATGAAGATGATATATGGGTGGAGTCTTGCTTGACTCGCCAAAACTGCATGACTTGTGCGTGGTTATTACATATATGAAACTTATGAGCTGATCATGTCCCTTGTGCAGTGTTCAGGTACAATTTGATTTGCATAAACAACCTCAGAAGCTATAAACACTATGGTATTTAACTGTTAACCAAAAAATGGTAGTTGACTACTTTCCCTTCTACCCAGTGTCATTGTTTTCCTGTTCTTTTCTGCTCTGCAGAATTCCACCACTGTCTGTAGTTGGTCTCAGTGAGGAGCAGGCAGTAGAAGAAGCAAATGGTGATATTTTGGTTTTCACATCAACCTTAAATCCGATGAGGAACTCCATCTCTGGGTATGTAGGATTTGGCTATTTCTATCCATTTGACATCTATTGGAAACACACTTTACAAAATAAAATAATGATTTTATAATTAAAATAAAATAAAATCAATGGTTATGAAGCTTGTTGTTGACACGGAGACAGATAAAGTTCTTGGAGCATCAATGGTTGGGCCAGATGCACCTGAAATTATGCAGGTATCTTCTTTTTAAATGCCAATTTAGTTTAATTATTCATTCTACCGTCTCCCTTATTTACTGAGTAAAAGCTTAATTATTACCTCTTTAATTATATGTAAAAATATAATTGGGTATACTTAGAGCCTTGGAACCAATTTAGCGGGTCTTAGGTGTCCACCACGGACTAGACCGAGGTGTCCAACCCACCGCACAGCTCCTTACTATACGGTGGCTTAGTATTTCGCCTCTTTTTCACCGGATTGGGTTCCGGTTGAGACAGTAAATACTCGGGCTTTATTCCCTTGTATATTTCCAGCAATTACAACACTTAGTCTACTCAAATCCAAGCCTAAACATGCATCAAACTATCAACTTCGAATTTAAAGTAATTTCCTAACCCAATTTTCCTAATTTCCATACCCGGTAAATTCCTACGATTTAACTTCGATTCTGAACCTTAGTAAGCTTTCAATAACATCCACTAAGCTCAAATTTAACCCCGGAATGCCCCGATTGGAAGTATTTGAAGAATTCCTAAAATGCCCAAAATTGGAGAAATTGGGGTTTTGAAAGATTGGGGCTTCCATACCTTGATTCAATCGGATGGGGAGCCTGTAGGTGTTGAAAGAGAGCTTCAGTCACCGTCACCGACGTTAGAGCGTGATTTCCGGCGAGATTCCGGCGCCCAACCACCATCTTGGTGTTTCTTCTCTTCCCCTTGAGCTTCTCGTTTGGACCACGGTTGCGTGCGTTTTTGCTGCTTCTGTCTACTTCCATGCAATCGTCTCCTGTAACTTTAGTCTCCTCGGAGTTCCTGTTGCGCTCTATTGCGTGTCGTTGTTCCTATAAGAACAACATTTACTTCATTAAGGTTATTACTTAGCTTAACTTGTTATTTATCTCTCCATTGCTCTGACATGTAGTCCATGGTTGCCACAGAGTCAAGCTCTTAGTCTTATTGGACTTCTTTATCCCAACTTATGCGTATCCTTCCTCGGACACTTGATTTACTCGAATATAACACTCTACTTGAGTGTTTCACATACTTGGATTTGAGTATTAGACCTCTATCTACTTGTATTCGCATCTAAGAAAGCTTATCTAGCTTGGTTGGATGGAATCCTAATTTTATTAAGGTCTAAGCATTTTGATTCAACTTGTGTTCTAACAAATCTAGTTTCTAAACCTCAATACACCTCTAATTCACCCTATTTAAGGCTTCCTAATAATTATGAAGGAATAAAATTACCATTTTAGATTTTGGACTTCATTGTTCAGCAAGTTTTCATCCTTGAGAAACAAGAAGGCACCTAAAATAATTCTTAATAAATATTCATAATTTTTCTCGGGTGTTTATGATCGAAGAGAGGAGGTTTAAAACTCTCAATGTCACCCTTAAGTGTATTTGGGCAAATCGAGCAGGGACCCGGCACGTTAACGTCAAAGTTCAACCTTAATAACCTCGGGCCAGCTCTTCACGGGTTTTGTTCAGCTAATATTTCTACAATATAATTTCAATAGGACCAATCCAAGCCTATTTACTCAAATCCAAGGTCAATTCCTAAGCTATCAACAATTTCCCCAATTTGGAAATAATTAGAATTTTAGCCCCAAATCTTTCCAAATTTGAATTTGGGCAAATCCGAGAATATAATCACGATTCCTACCCCAACTAAGTGTTCAAGAACACTTTCTAGGTCTCAATCTACCCTCGAAACAATCCAATCGAAGGTCAATCGAAGAAATCACTAAAAATGGAAAAATTGAGGGTTTAGAATGAAATTGGGGTTACCAACCTTGATTCAATTGGTGGGAGGTATGGAAGATGTTGTAACCGAGCTCCGGTGACTTTTCCTGGCGTCGGCTAGCTCTTCTCCGACGAGTTCCCGGCGGAATCCCCCTCTTCCTCCATCATGCGTCCTCTCTCGCTCTCCTCCATTTTCTTTCTTCCTCTTTCTTCTCGGCTCCCTATCCCTCTCTTTCTCTTTCTTTCTCCTTCTTTTATTTTCTTTCTTTTATCCTTTACCCCACGACACCCCTTTTCTTTTAAAATTATTAAAATGATTTTAATAATTAAAAAATATATAATAATTAACCATAAAATAAAATAATTAATAATTAGATAATTAAATAATAAATAAATAAATATTATTAAAAATAAATTAATTAATAATTAAATAAATAATAACAAATTTGTATTTTTAATTTAATCCCTTTCTCTATTTAATTCAGGTTTCCAATTTCTTAGGTCCTGAATTAAATCCTAAAAATTATTTTCTACTTCTTTTCTTCCCCTTTTATTTTATTTTAAACTTCGAAAAATTTTCTCGGGTATTACAATCTTCAAAAAAAAAAATTCATTTTCGGTTTCTTTTAACTTTCATATATTTATTTATTTATTTTTCTATATTCTTTTTAAGGTTTTAATTCCGAACCCCGAAATAAATCATTCTTTAATCCTCAAAATTTTTAAATAAATCATTCTTTAATCCTCGAAATTTTTCCAGGGTATTACATTATATTCATTTTTATTTTTTTTAATTAGTTTTCGCCGATGAGTGTTTCGAAAACTTGATAGCTATTTTTCATTTTTTAATCATTTTTCGCCGACGAATGTTTCGAAATCGTAATATTCATTTTTCTTTTTTTAAATAGTTTTCGCCGATGATTGTTTCGAACACGTGATATTCATTTTTCTTTTTTTAATCATTTTTTGCCGATAAGTGTTTCGAAAACTTGATATTCTTTTTTCTGTTTTTAATCAGTTTTCGCCGATGAGTGCTTCAAAAACTTGATATTTATTTATCTTTTTTTAATAAGTTTCCGCTCATGAGTGTCTCGAAAACTTGATATTCATTTTTCTTTTTTTAATCAGTTTTCACCAATGAGGGTTTCCAAAACTTGATATTCTTTTTCTATTTTTAATCAGTTTTCGCCGATGAGTGTTTCGAAAACTGGATATTCATTTTTCTTTTTTTAGTAAGTTTTCGCTCATGAGTGTTTCGAAAACTTCATATTCATTTTTCTTTTTTTAATCAGTTTTTGCCGATGAGTGTTTCGAAAACTTGATATTCATTTTTATTTTTTAATCAGTTTTCGCCGATGAGTGTTTTCGAAAACTTGAAATTCATTTTTCCTTTTTTAATCAGTTTTCGCCGATGAGTGTTCTGAAAACTTAATATTCATTTTCCTTTTTGTTAATCAGTTTTTGCCGATGAGTGTTTTGAAAACTTGATATTCATTTTTCTTTTTTTAATCAGTTTTCGCCGATGAGTATTTCGAAAACTTGATATTTATTTATCTTTTTTTAATAAGTTTTCGCCGATTAGTTTTTCGAAAACTTGATAGTCATTTTTCGTTTTTTAATCAGTTTTAGCCGATGAGTGTTTCGAAAACGTAATATTCATTTTTCTTTTTTTTTTAAATAGTTTTCGTCGATGAGTGTTTTGAAAACTTGATATTCATTTTTCTTTTCCTTAATCAGTTTTCGCCGATGAGTCTTTCGAAAACGTGATATTCATTTTTCTTTATTTAATTAGTTTTCACCGATGAGTGTTTCGAAAACTTGATATTCATTTTTTTTAATCGTTTTTCGCTGATGACTATTTTAAAAACTTGATATTCTTTTTTCTTTTTTTAATCATTTTTCTCCGATGAGTGTTTCGAAAACTTGATATTTATTTTGCTTTTTTTAATAAGTTTTCGCCGTTGAGTGTTTCGAAATCTTGATATTCATTTTCCTTTTTTAATAAGTTCTCACCGATGAGTGTTTCGAATACATGATATTCTTTTTAATTTTTTTAATCAATTTTCGTCAATTAGGGTTTCGAAAACTTGATATTCATTTTTTCTTTTTTTAGTAAGTTTTCGCTAATGAGTGTTTCGAAAACTTGATATTTATTTTTCTTTTTTTAATCAGTTTTCACCAATGAGTGTTTCGGAAACTTGATATTCATTTTCCTTTTTTAATCAGTTTTCGCCGATGAGTGTTTCAAAAACTTTATATTCATTTTTATTTTGTTAATTAGTTTTCGTCGATGAGTGTTTCGAAAACCTGATATTCATTTTTCTTTTTTTAATCAGTTTTTGCCGATGAGTGTTTTCGAGAACTTGATATTCATTTTTCTTTTTTTAATCAGTTTTCGCCGATTAGTGTTCTGAAAACTTGATATTCATTTTTCTTTTTTTTAATCAGTTTTCGCCGATGAGTGTTTTGAAAACTTGATATTCATTTATATTTTTTTAATCAGTTTTCGCCGATGAGTGTTTCGAAAATGTAATATTCTTTTTTCTTTTTTTTTAAATAGTTTTCGCCGATGAGTGTTTCGAAAACTTGATATTCATTTTCCTTTTTTTAATCAGTTTTCGCCGATGAGTGTTTCGAAAATGTAATATCCGAAATATTTTTTTTATTTATCATTATAATTTATTTTTCTTTTTGAAAGAAAAATAAATTGGATTAAAGAGTTAAAATAAAATGAAGGAAGGAAAAAATGGAAATTTAAAGTTTCTTTTTTAGGACCTAAAAGAAAAGGGGGTTTAAAAGGATGGGGGAAAAAGTAGGATTTAACTACATATATATTTTTTCTTTCCAGCTTATTATTTTATATGGGGCACCCATTCAGCCACAACACACAAATAAAAAAAAAAAGAAGAGAAGCAGAAGCGCGAGATACAGAAGCAGACCCGAGAGCTCGAGAAGGAAGAGGGAGGAAGGGAAACGGAGGTGTGTGGTCGGATTCTCGCTGGTGACAGAGCTCCGATGCCGGAGGTGGTGACCGGAACTCCTCTTCACTACCTATTGAGTCTTCCATCCGATTGAAACAAGGTAAGAAGGCCCCAATCTCTCAAAACCCCAATTTCTCCAATTTTAGGGATTTTAGGAAATCTTCAATTACTTCTATTTGGGACATTCCAGGGATAAATTCGAGCTTAGTAGGTGTTATTGAATGCTTAGTGAGGTTCAGAATCAAAGCTAAGTCGTGGGAATTGACCGGTTTGTGGAAATCATGTAAATTGGGTTAGAAATTACCCTAAACCCAAGGGAATGAAGGGAATGAAGCCCGAGTAATTACCTTAGCAACCGGAACCCAAGACCAACTAAGACCAACTAAATTGGGTCCAAGGTTTTTCTTATACCCGATTATATTCTTTATATATAATTAAAGAGGTAGTGGTTAAGCTTTTACTCGGCAAATAAGGGAAGCGGTTGAACGAGTAAGCTAAAGCCTCTTTTGAGCCGTAAATTTATTCCTTTATTAGTTAAATGCTCTTATGGACACATGAAGTGATGTTTAGATAAATTAGAATCTCTAACCTAAGCTTTTAGAGGTTCTAAATGGCTTGAATGTGTGAAATTCGAGTATAAGACATTATAGACTTTCAGAAAGGGCAAATAAGACGACATAACGAACTAAGTATCTAGTTCTTGGAAATGTCTAGAGGGTACATGAGCATTAGCATGACACGTGCATGATAGTTGCTTAGTTACACGTTGCTAAATTGCTTAAATACATGTGTATAGGGCACCACAGAGTAATTGGAGCTTCAGGTACCCCGAGGACTTATCAAGAGGGCCAACGAGGTGAGGGGCTCTCCCATCCCTGCCCCACAGGGTTGGATGACTACGTGAATATGTGGTTTGCTCTATTTTATGCAGTATTATATGAATTATAGTTAATCAAATGAATTTGCGTTACGTGTGTATAGTTAGCAAATATGTAGTGAACATGCAAACTGAATATGTGCTTATCTGTTTAAGCTCATGTGTATACGTGTTAATGTGGTTCATTGAGCCTTATATGTTACTGTGCGTAGGATTGAGTCGGAATCTCATAAGTGAGGGTTTATTAATATTAGAAACCAATTAAATTGAACATCACTGTAAGGATCTTGACCGTATGGTATGTCGAGGAAACTGAACTTAGGTTGTCAAGTGTGAATGAGAGTGTTGCATAATCAAAAAGGGGGAAACTAGGCCTAACTAAGAAACAAGTAGAGAAATCGAGTAGTTGTTCATAAAGTATTCTTCAAGGTTAAACAATTTAGTTGTGCTCATCTAGGATAGTCCGGGTAGATTGAGTCGGTCATCCTGATCGGACAGACGGGATTATATTGTTAGTAAGCATGCCACATAGTGGCTATTACCTTGGTTATGTTTAACCAAGGTCAGATAAGACGCTGGCTATTGCTCTAAGTGTGACTTGGAGCCAGGAAGTTCCTAGTGTGATCAACTAGGTTCAAATATGAGATTGCCTTCGGGCCAGTATTTCTCTTAGCATAAAGCGGGAGACAGAAATTGAATGCCTACGAGTACAGGTATATGAATATGTTTGATACGTTACTTATGAAAATATATGATATATAATTGTGTATGATTTATGTACGGTGCAATGAGTATGTTAGCAGCATGAACTATGATTATTGTTGTGAATATGATATATTGGCGGATGATCATATAAAAGAATCGCAATATAATCCGTTTCATGCGCTTGTGGTTGTGATTTGCTCCCTTCCCTCAGTTGTAGTGGTACCCGCTACTACACTAGAGATGGGGGAGCTTCTCACTGAGTCTGTTCGACTCACCCCCTGTTTACATGTTTCAGATACAGGTGGTTCAGGTGTCGGGAACGCGTCCACTTCTTCTCAAGGAGGCGGACAGATCTGAAGACGGTACGCTTAGTCCGCGTGGGTAGTTATTTTGGTTATGTAATTATGTCATGATGTATATATATATATATAAATCCTTTTTGGGCGTAGCTTTTGTACATATACAACTGCTGTGTATATATATGTTATGCTTGAACTCTAGTATTGTCAGCTTCATACAGCTTAAGGATAGGTCTTAGTGTTTGGGAATTAGGCTATGATATTGTATATATCATATATATATATATATATATGACTTCCGCATGTGACTAGGATAGATCACACGCATTGAGGCGTGTGATCAACATGTAAATTATATATATGTGTGGTTGAATATATGTTTGTATGGAAATACGACCTTCGCATGTGACTATG
This sequence comes from Senna tora, assembly GCA_014851425.1. Classification (NCBI taxonomy): domain Eukaryota; kingdom Viridiplantae; phylum Streptophyta; class Magnoliopsida; order Fabales; family Fabaceae; genus Senna; species Senna tora. Next base: position 12,534,001 of record CM026261.1, on the reverse strand, counting down.
ATAGATCGCACGCATTAAGGCGTGTGATCAATATGTAAACTGTAACTTCGGAATATTCCACCTTGGGACACGTGGCACTGACATTCTAGAAGCACAGCCTCAGCACCCGCTGGAGACACGTGGCACCACTCATCCATCCATTACGTGACCCTCGCCCACGTCACCACACGGAGTCTCCCCTCAACCAAACGTGGGATCTCCACAAGCCGCGTGGGACGACCCACGTCCCACGAAGTCGTGGGTCGAGCACGATCTCCCCACACGCCAGTATAAATAGCCCCTCACCCGGTGGACTAAGCAAGCAATCCAGTCTCAACAAAATCACATACGACCCAAAGGGTTATCATACGTCATCTCCGATATTCCACTCACTCTCGGTACCTGAGCACCCTCAGATATCCCTCACGAGTATGTCCAGCATCTTGATTCCCGTCATTGGCCCCCCGTTCTGGCCAACCTCCGACTCGCTCACCTCCTCCTTGGAGAACACCGCTTACAGGGCTTCCAGCAGCCCTCAAAGACCATAGCTCTCTCCCACTAAGGCAACTTCCCAAAGAGCGGCTCGCCCGCCCAGAGTACCTTAGACACGTCTTAGCCGCACACGGCCCAATACAGGTAACAACCTTGCCTAACGGCTGCGATAGACGTCACCATGACGAACTACGTGGAATTTGATCCCTCCCGAAGGGCACGTAGGAACCTAGGTGCATCACCTAAGGACAAGTCCCCTAAGGTTAAGACCCCTTGCGGTCCTAAATTCACATTACAATTGTCTGAGCCAAAAATGACAGTTACAGTGGCGCCCACCGCGGTCTTATTCAAACCACAATGCCTTGCGCACTCTGACGCTAAACGGCATTTCTTTTCCGGCGAGTAGGAGTATACACCTAACACTCAGAAACCCGTACTTGTTTTTGTTTTGATCTTCAATACAGATACAGGACACAATACATCATGACCGACTCGAACGTCCCCGTAACCACAGCTAATGCCAGCGCCCTGAGACGCAGCGCGAGGAATCAACAGGGAACGGCCGAACCGTTCACAACTGAGGCATGCGGACCAAACGCGACTCAGCCTCAGAGCTCCTCAATAACGTAGGTAGCCGTCACGGAAACCGTGGTCCAGAACCCAACGTCTAGAGAGGAAACTTGCCCTCAACACCCGTATGGCATGCCGCACGTCCCTTGCCCCACAATTGGTGGTCAAGAGATGACAGAGCCAGCAAGGAACTCACGGGACGCTGAGATCGCCCACCTCAATGCAGAAGTAGCAGCTCTATGCCAACAGCGAGGGGAAGAGGACAGGAACCTCGCCCTCGCAAATATGAGCACTCAGCCACCCTTAGTGCCACACGGTGCGACGGCAGGGACCTCTAGCGACCCTACCGGCTTGCCCACAATTCAATTTGGAACCTTACCAATAGAGTTCGCACGATTGTCACTAACGGCGGCACCACCCCCAACGGTGATCCCACCTGGACCAACCATGGTCACCGGACAGGCAGCACGGCACGTTATGAACTATCCACGACCACCAGTCCTAAACTACCCTACAGGGTCCTACCTCCATATGCCATGGGCCGCGGCCTACAACCCGTGCACAGCTGCTGGTGCAAATGCCTACCAGTGGCCTGCGATCGATTTCTAGGAAAAGGGGAAACACCCCTTCACCCAGCAAGTCATGAATGAACACGTTCCCATGGGCTTCAAAATGCCCTTCCACATAGAACCTTATGGTGGAGAAACCGATCCGCGGGACCACCTTAATACCTTTAACTCGGCCATGTCGATACTGGGTATGACGGACGGCCAACAGTGCTGGGTCTTCTCATCAACTCTGAAGGAAGCCGCCTTGAGATGGTTCTCCTTGCTGCCCACCAACTCGATCCACAGCTTCGAACAACTGGCTCAGAACTTCCTTACACAGTTCGCCAGTAGCAAAGAGTACCAGAAAAACGAAGACTCCTTCATCAGTTTCCACCAGGAGGAAGGAGAAACCCTGCAAGCCTTCTTGGCCCGCTTCACCAAACTCTCGCTCCAAGTTCGAGGCCTCCAGGACGCCGTCGCCATCTTTGTCATAAAGCAGGGTCTTCGATGCTCATAGTTCTACGGGGAACTGAACAGGTGCCCCGTCTCCACCTTACAGGAACTCATGGACCGTGCGGAATGGTTCATTCAAGAGGAGAACGCTTAGATCGCCAAGGACAAGATGAGGAAGTTCCTGATAAGAAGGGCCGATATGGAACGAGCAGAGAAGAAGAAAGAAAAGACAGGAACCGAGAACCAAACCCCCAAGGAAAAAGTCGGTAGGAAGAGGTCACCTCCTCGACCACGGACACCTCCCCGAGGACGGTTCACGAGCTACACTCCCCTCAACAGATCTCACGTTGGGGTGTTGGAAGAAATTTATCATTCCGACATGCTCACATTCCCCCCACAGGTCAAAAGGCGAAAAATGGGAAGACCGGTGGACAAGTCCAAATACTGCCAATTCCACAAGGATTACGGACATGAAACCAACGACTGCATCCACCTGAGGGATCAAATCGAGGACCTAATCCGGAAGGGACAACTCGGCTGGTTCATCAAGGAGGAAAGCAGGGCCAATACCGAGCACCCCCGGGAAGCCGACGGCCAAGCGCCTACCCGCGGGGTCATCGACGTCATAGCAGGCGGACTACAGCGAGGGACCTCCTCCCTACCGCAAAACAAGAGGATGGAACGCTCCCTACTCGCCCAAGACTACGCTCCAAAGCACAAGAAGAGGAGCGAGACCAAGGGAGACCCCATCACCTTCGACCTCACTAACCTAGAGGGACCAGTCGACGACGACCCCATGGTAGTGACCGCAATTATCGCCAACTACGATGTCAAGAGAGTCCTGATCGACCAAGGATCCTCAGCAGACGTTCTCTACTTCGACACCTTCAGAAAGCTCAGGTTGAACGAGGCCAGTCTAAGGCCCTTCCTCGGCAAGCTCATAGGGTTCTCAGGAGCCCAGGATCCAGCAGAAGGAATCATCACTGCCCGAACAACAACGGGCACTTTGCCAAAGGTCGCGAGCCTTGATGTAGACTTCATCATTGTCTCAGCACCGTCAGCATACAATGCAATCCTAGGGGGACCGTCCCTAAACAAACTCAGAGTTGTAGAGTCTACCGCACAGCTCACAATGAAGTTCCCAACACCCCACGGGGTTGGAGAAATCATGGCGGACCAGAAACTGGCGCGAGCATGCTACGCAGCTAGCCTAACCAAGACCGTCAAGATCACCCGCCTTGGTCCCAAAGAATAACGCGAGGAAACCCCCAAGGCTAAAGAGTTATGAGGAAAGAAGCCAGAGTTCGCCCGCCCGGACCTAACCTCCGCTTAAGACTCTGAACGCACTTTGCATTATCACGTTACCTTTAAGTCAAGTCATATGTGTCTCTACTTTGAATTTAGGATTTTCAGCCTGGCCAAGGCTCGCCTAACTTAGGCAATCCGAATGTAAACATTTTGCTTACCTTCAGCCTACCTAAGGCTAGCCCGACTGAGGCTGCACGAATGTATTCATTTTGTTTATTATTAAAAGCACTCCTTTTCAACTAGAGACAAGACTTCAACTCTGCAAAGTACTCGCGTAAGTCCTATCAGAGGACGTCGGGCTCGACCGCCCCAAGAAAATGTTAAGCGCCCCCAGGGCCAAGCTAAAATTTTCCCAAATGCACGGTAACAAGACCCCTTTGGTGCAAAGACCATAAAACGAACGTTCGACGAACCATGCTAGCAACACGCATACAAACCGTCCTGATCACACGGTGCTCATGCAAAATTTTTTTTCTACTTAGACGTAAAGAGATAACCGCAAAAGAGAAACTGCAAACACACGTAACTTTTTACCCCGAAGTGAAAAGGAAAGCAGGAAAAAACTCTTTGCAAAAAATTATTCTCATTAATGCTAAAAATGAGAGGGCATCCGCCCATTACAAAGGGTAAACACCCTAAAATTTGCATAAGCCTAATCTTGGACATCCCCAAGATCTAGAAAAGTCCTGGCCCTAGTCGGCTCCACATGGTCGACATCTTCCGACGACCCCTGCCTGGTCGCCTCAACCAGCTACTGAGAAGTAGGTCCAATCCCTGAAGCTCACCCGCCGATTCGGGACAACACTTGGTGATCCACCAAAAGATCCGTCAATCGACGAAGATAAGCAAGATTCAACAGAGGGTCCGTTTCTATCCAACCATGAAGGTGACCCTCAAAAAACTCCAAGGAAGGATGCAAGGAAGCCACACACTCCACTGGGAATCTCTCCCCACGGAGACGCTCGAGCTGCTCGACCGCCAGGAGCATGCCGTACATCCTTTGCGCAGATAGCTCCTCTTGGCGATCGGTAACATCGGCAACTTTGCCCTCAGCCCTCAGCCGCCAGCCGACCAAAAAGGCTCTCAGCAACACGTGCCTCCGCGTCCCGCAGGGCCTCACGGAGCGAACGAAGCTCCTGCTAACGCCTCTCAACGTCATCCCAACGGACGGCCAGCTCCTTACGAGTCCTCTCCAACTCTGAGCGAAGGAACGAAACCTCTACAGCGTGACCAGCTTTGGCCCTAAGATGGGCGACCTCCTCAGTCAAGGACTTAACCTCGCGTCCTTGACCCTCACACTCCAGCTTCTTGGCAGACAGCTACTCCCGCACGTCCGCCAATCGATTCTGGGAGACCTCCAGAACCCGGCTTTTAGAGGCCACAACACCGAAAAACTGATCCTGGTCGCGACGAATCTCCTCATGTAAGAAGCACGCACATACAAAGCGGAGTCAGGAACAAAAACCTATCACAAAACGAGGAAAAAACCAATACGAGAGAACTTACCACACGCGTCTCCCACGCAAGACCAGCTTGGTGGAAGTCGGCTAACGCCTCAGCAACCCGGCTGAAGCCTCGAACAGCAATATTTAGGGGCAAAGTATCCAGCCCCCTAGCTTCCCTCTCCCGCATCTCCACGGGGAAGCGCGTGCCCAATGCCACCAGCTCAAAAGCCAATCCCCCCTCCGGTGGCCTAAGGGGTTCAGAAGGGCCGGCAGTCGACCCAGGAACAACATCTCTCGTGGCAGTCGCTTGACTTGCCAATAGATTCCCTCCATTTGTGAGGGCTCTGGCTTCCACGGCCGCATCACCAGACTTCGCAACCTCCACAGCCGCAGGACCTCCCGTCGCAGTCTGAGGCGCGGAAGAGTCTCGGGAAGAGTCCTCAACGACCACCCTGGCCCTCTTAGCAGCAGGCTGATTCACCCCTTCCTCGGGGCTGAGAACAGGAGGACGGGTAGAAAGAATCACCCTCATAGGTGATTGACGAACGGCGGCAGAAGTGGTAACCGAGGTAGGAACAGTGACAGAAATAGGAACAGCACCCCCCGCCGGAGCCTCCGCCTGTGCATCCTCCCGGTTAGTACTCCACCGTATGACCTGCGGAGAGAGTCGCAAGTCAACCCCAGCAGGACGCTTCTTGGGACCACCTTCCCTGCTTTCGGCTAACTCCGTCGCAGAAGTTCCCCTCCTTTCCTCTTCCTGGGGTCCGCTCGCGCCAACCTTCCCGTCTTCCTTCCTCCTCTCCTTCGGAAGAATCTCTTGACGACGCTCCCCCTTGGAAGACGGAGGCACAGGAAGTCACCTTTCCCTCTCGCCACCAGTAGACACCATAGCAGGTACCACAACTGGGACATTGGCAGCTCCCCCCGGTGACCAGCCCTATTGACCATTCTTCCTCCCCCCGCTCCGGCCAGTATTGCGAGTCCGGACCAGAGGAGGAGGAGGAGGGGAAGAGGAAGGAAGATCTTCCAAATCAATGAAATCAAAGGGGTAGTAGCTGTAATCGTCACCTCCGCCGGCCATTGCAAAGATTCAATTCGACAAGAAGCAGGGATCAAAAAAGGCAAGAGCAGATGAAACATGGGCAAAAGAGAAAGGTGAATGCAAATGTAAAGTCACAAAATTTCAAACGTTGGACATTTATAGGGCACCCAGAGGCGCAACGATTCAAATTCTTCGACCCCTCGAATCCCGCAATGGATATAACCCCTTATCCTCTACAATCAAACCCAGCTGCAACCGCACATGTGGAAAGAAGCAACGGACGGGATGCACAGCCAGGGCAAACCTCCCAAAGAGCGGCTCGCCCGCCCGGAGTACCTTAGGCACGTCTTAGCCGCACACGGCCCAATACAGGTAACAACCTTGCCTAACGGCTCCGATAGATGTCACCATGACGAACTACGTGGACTTTGATCCCTCCCGAAAGGTACGTAGGCACCTAGGTGCATCACCTAAGGACAAGTCCCCCAAGGTTAAGACCCCTTGCGGTCCTAAATTCACATTACAATTGTCTGAGCCAAAAATGACAGTTACATAAACTATATGTATGTGTGTGGTTGAATATATGTATGAATGGATACAGGACTTCTGCATGTGATTACGATAGATCACCCGCACTGAAGCGCGTGATCAATATGTAAACTATATGTACGTATGAGTGAATATGTGTATATATATAGACTGAAGCGGTGCTGAGCGAACCGTGGATTACAAGTTTATTAGGCCACAAGAAATGGATGGCCATGTATATAATGTATATTGATTGTATTATAAAAGGGTAGAAATGAATAGGTATAAATGTTAATCAGGGGTTAGAGGCTTACGGGACATGAGAAATCCAACCTCCCGTGCCGGTCACGGACTTCCGAAACGGGGTCGTGACAGAAAACATGATATTCATTTTTCTTTATTTAATTAGTTTTCACCGATGAGTGTTTCGAAAACTTGATATTCATTTTTCTTTTTTTAATCAGTTTTCGCCGATGAGTGTTTCGAAACCTTGATACTCATTTTCCTTTTTCAATCAATTTTCGCTGATGACTGTTTCGAAAACTTTATATTCATTTTTATTTTTTTTAATCAGTTTTCGTCGATGAGTGTTTCGAAAACTTGATATCCATTTTTCTTTTTTTAGTAAGTTTTCGCTAATGAGTGTTTCAAAAACTTGATATTCATTTTTCTTTTTTTAAACATTTTTCACCGATGAGTGTTTCGAAAACTTGATATTCATTTTTCTTTTTTTAATCATTTTTTGCCGATGAGTGTTTCCAAAACTTTATATTCTTTTTTCTTGTTTTAATCAGTTTTCGCCGATTAGTGTTTCGAAAACTTGATATTCATTTTTCTTTTTTTAATCATTTTTCGCCGATGAGTGTTTCAAAAACTTGATATTCATTTTTCTTTTTTTAGTAAGTTTTCGCTAATGATTGTTTCGAAAACTTGATATTCTTTTTTCATTTTTTAATCATTTTTCACCAATGAGTGTTTCGAAAACTTCATATTCATTTTTCTTTCTTTAATCATTTTTCGCCGATGAATGTTTTGAAAACTTGATATTCATTTTTCTTTTTTAATCAGTCTTCGCCGTTGAGTGTTTCGAAAACTTGATATTCATTTTCCTTTTTTAATCAGTTTTCGCCGATGAGTGTTTCGAAAACTTTATATTCATTTTTGCTATTTTAATCAGTTTTTGCCGATTAGTGTTTTTAAACCTTGATATTCATTTTTCTTTTTTTAATCAGTTTTCGCCGATGAGTGTTTCGAAAAGTTGATATTCATTTTTATTTTTTAGTAAGTTTTCGTTAATGAGTGTTTCGAAAACGTGATATTGATTTTTCTTTATTTAATTAGTTTTCACCGATGAGTGTTTCGAAAACTTGATATTCATTTTTCTTTTTTTAATAAGTTTTTGCCGATTAGCGTTTCAAAAACTTGATATTCATTTTTCATTTTTTCATAAGTTTTCGCTCATGAGTGTTTCGAAAACTCTATATTCATTTTTCTTTTTTTAATCAGTTTTCACCGATGATGGTTTCGAAAACTTGATATTCTTTTTTCCTTTTTTTAATCATTTTTCGCCGATGAGTGTTTTGAAAACTTGATATTCATTTTTCTTTCTTTAATCATATTTCGGTGATGAGTGTTTCGAAAACTTGATATTCATTTTTCTTTTTTAATCAATTTTCACCGTGAGTGTTTCGAAAACTTGATATTCATTTTCCATTTTTAATCAATTTTCGCCGATGAGTGTTTCGAAAACTTTATATTCATTTTTATTTTTTTAATCAATTTTCAAAAATTAGTGTTTTGAAAACTTGATATTCATTTTTCTTTTTTTTATCAGTTTTCGCTGATGAGTGTTTCGAAAACTTGATATTTATTTTTCTTTTTTTTAATCAGTTTTCGCCGATGAGTGTTTCGAAAACTTTATAGTCATATTTTGTTTTTTAATCAGTTTTCGCCGATGAGTGTTTCGAAAACGTAATATTCATTTTTCTTTTTTTTTTAAATAGTTTTCGCCGATGAGTGTTTCAAAAACTTGATATTCATTTTCTTTTTTTTAATCAGTTTACGTCGATGAGTGTTTCGAAAACGTGATATTCATTTTTCTTTATTTAATTAGTTTTCACCGATGAGTATTTCGAAAACATGATATTCATTTTTCTTTTTTTAATCATTTTTCACCGATGAGTGTTTCGAAAACTTGATGTTCATTTTTCTTTTTTTAATCAGTTTTCACCAATGAGTGTTTCGAAAACTTTATATTCATTTTCCTTTTTTATCAGTTTTCGCCGATGAGTGTTTCGAATACATGATATTCATTTTTATTTTTTTAATTAGTTTTCGTCGATGGGGTTTCGAAAACTTGATATTTACTTTTCTTTTTTTAGTAAGTTTTCGCTAATGAGTGTTTCGAAAACTTGATATTTATTTTTCTTTTTTTAGCCAGTTGTCACCGATGAGTGTTTCGAAAACTTGATATTCATTTTCCATTTTTAATCAATTTTCGCCGATGAGTGTTTCGAAAACTTTATATTCATTTTTATTTTTTTAATAAGTTTTCATCGATGAGTGTTTCGAAAACATGATATTCATTTTTCTTTTTTTGTAAGTTTTCGCTGATGAGTGTTTCGAAAACTTGATAATCATTTTTCTTTTTTTGATCAGTTTTTGTCGATGAGTGTTTCAAAAACTTGATATTCATATTCTTTTTTTAATCAGTTTTCGCCGATGAGTGTTTTCGAAAACATGATATTCATTTTTCTTTTTTTAATCGGTTTTCGCCTATTAGTGTTCTAAAAACTTGATATTCATTTTTCTTTTTTTTAATCAGTTTTCGCCGATGAGTGTTTTGAAAACTTGATATTCATTTTTCTTTTTTTTAATCAGTTTTCGCTGATGAGTGTTTCGAAAAGTTGATATTTATTTTGCTTTTTTATTCAGTTTTCGTCAATGAGTGTTTCGAAAACTTAATAGTCATATTTCGTTTTTTAATCAGTTTTCGCCGATCAGTGTTTTGAAAACATAATATTCATTTTTCTTTTTTTTTTAATATTTTTCGTCGATGAGTGTTTCGAAAACTTGATATTCATTTTCTTTTTTTTAATCAGTGTTTGCTGATGAGTATTTCGAAAACGTGATATTCATTTTTTTTATTTAATTAGTTTTCACCGATGAGTGTTTCGAAAACTTGATATTTATTTTCCTTTTTTTAATCATTTTTCGCCGATGATTGTTTCGAAAACTTGATATTCATTTTTCTTTTCTTAAACAGTTTTCGCCGATGAGTGTTTCGAAAACTTGATATTTATTTTTCTTTTTTTAATCATTTTTCGCCGATGAGTGTTTTGAAAACTTGATATTCATTTTTCTTTTTTTAATCAGTTTTCGCCGATTAGTGTTTCTAAAACTTGATATTCATTTTTCTTTTTTAATCAGTTTTTGTCATGACCCCCTATCGGACGTCCGTGACCGTCATGAGAAGTAGGATTTCTCCTATCCCGTAAGCCTCTAATCCCTGATTGACATTTTCACATGTTTATAACTACCCATTTCTAATACAAACAATATATAGTATTTATGGTCATCCATATCCAGTGACCTAAGTAGCGTGCAATCCACGGCTGGCTCAACGCCGCTTCAGTTTATACATATACACATAATCACTCACACGTACATATAGTATACATATTGATCACGCGCTTCAAGGCGGGGGATCTATCCTATTCAGATCACATGCAGAAATCTTTTGTACAGTCATACATATATTTAATCACACGCTTGCATATAGTTTACATATTGATCACACGCCTCAATGCGTGTGATCTATCCTATTCACATGCGGAAGCCATATTTTCATACAATCGGGGTATTCAGTCACACATATATATAATTTACATATTGATCACACCCCTCAAGGCGTGTGATCTATCATAGTCGCATGCGGAAGTCATATATATATACACATGATATATGTCATATCACAGCCTATATTCCCCAACACCAAGACCTAGCTTTAATCTGTATGAAGCCGACAATGCTAGAATTCAAGTACGATATATATATATATATAGACAGCAGATGTATACGTACAAAAGCTACGCCCAAAAAGGATTTATATATATATATATACATACATCACAACATATATACATAACCAAAATGACTACCGACGCGGACAAAGCGTGCGGTCTTCAGAGTTGTCCACCTCCTTGAGAAGAAGTGGACGCGTTCCCGACTCCTGAACCACCTGTATATGAAACATATAAACAAGTGGTGAGTCGAACAGACTCAGTGAGGAGCTCCCCCATCCCTGGCGTAGCAGCGGGTACCACTACAGCTCGGGGAAGGGAGCAACCACAACCACATAGGCATAAAACTGATTATATTGCGACCTTTAATATGATCAGGCAGTCAATATATATCATATTCACAATAAATACCCTAGTTCATGCTTCTAACATAATTTTTACTCCGCACGTAAATCAATCACCACATATATCATATGGTTCCATAGTTAACACCTACTTATAAACATAGGCATTCACTTTCTGTCTCACGCGTTACGCTAAGAGAAATACTGGCCCGAAGGAAATTTCTTGTTCGAACCTAGTTGATCACACTAGGAACATTCTGACTCCAAGGCACGCTTAGAGTAATAGCCGGCAACTTGTCTGACCTTGGTTAAACCAAGGTAATGGCCACTATGTGGCATGCTTACTGTTAACTGAATCCTGTCTGTCCGACCATGATAACTGACTCGATCTACCCGAACTAACCTAACAAGTTCAACTAACAAATTTAACCTTGGAAGACGCCCTATTAGTAACTAACTGAATATTAGAAGTGTTCATTAGTTAGGCTTAGATTCCCCCGTTCCAATTATGCAACACTCTCACTCACATTTAACAAACCTAAGTTCAGTTTTCCTCAACAAACCATACGAACAAGGTCTTAACAGTGACGATCAATGTGATTGGTTTCTACTGTTACTGAACTCTCACATATGAGATTATGACTCAATCCTACGCACAGTAATATATAAGGCTCAGTGAGCCACAATAGTTCATAATACACTTGAGGCTAATCATATAAGTACATATACTGTTGCACGTTGACTGCTTACTTGCTAATCATACACGTGTAACATAAATTCATTCAGATAAATAAATTTCATATAGAAATTGCACAAAATAGAGCAAACCACATTTCCACGTAGTCATCCAACCCTGTGGGGCAGCGATGGGAGAGCCCCTTACCTCGTTGGCCCTCCTTATCAGTCCTCGGAGTGCTTGAAGCTCCAACCACTCTGTGGTGCCCTAAACACATTATATTTAAGAAATTTAGAACGCGTAACTAAGCATCTAACATGCACGTGTCTTGCTAATGCTTATGCACCCTCTAGCTATTTTCCAAGAACTAATTATTTAGTTCGTTACGTCGTCTTATTTACTCTTTCTGAAAGTCCAGAATGCCCCATAATCGACTTTCACACTTTCGAGCCATTTAGAACCTCTAATTGCTTAGGTTAGAGATTTCCACTTGTCTAAATTTCCCTTCATGTGTTCATATGGGTATTTAACTAATAAAATAATTAAATTCACGGTTCAAAAGAGGCTCTAGCTTACTCATCCCACCGTCTCTCTTATTCGCCGAGTAAAAGCTTAATTACTACCTGTTTAATTATATATAAAAATATAATTGGGTATAATTAAAGCCTTGGAACCAATTTAGCGGGTCTTAGGTGTCCCCCACGGACTAGACCAAGGTGTCCAACCCACCGCACAGCTCCTTACTGTATGGTGGCTTAGTATTTCGCCTCTTTTTTCTCCGTATTGGGTTCCGGTTGAAACGGTAAATACCCGGGCTTTATTCCCTTGTATGTTTCCAGCAATTAGAACACCTATACTACTCCAATCCAAGCCTATACATGCATCCAACTAGCAATAATTCAATTTATAGGAATTTTCTAACTAAATTTTCCTAATCTCCTTACCCGGTCAAATCCTACAGTTTACCTTCGATTCTGAACCTCACTAAGCTTTCAATAACATCCACTAAGCTTAAATTTAACCCCGGAATGCCCCGATTGAAAGTATTTGAACAATTCCTAAAATACCCAAAATTGGAGAAATTGGGGTTTTGAAGGATTGGGGCTTCCATACCAAATTCAATCGGATGGGGGGCTTGGTGGTGATGAAAGAGAGTCCCGGTTACTGTCACCGGTGACGGAATGCGATTTCCGGCGAGATTCCGGTGCCAAACCCTCTGTCACGTTGCTTCTCCCCTTCACCTTGAGCTCTCGGTTTCGTGCTTCTCGCTGCTGCTTCGCTTTTTTTTTTTGTCTATTTGTGTGAGTGCTGAATGGGGTCACGGTTTGGTCCTTAATAAAAAGAAAATAAGCTGAAATATTTTATTTGTAGTAAACCTCTTTTTGCTCCCCCCTTTTTTAATTTTCCACTTCATTTAGGTTCTAAATAAATTTATATATATACCCATTTTTTTTTCTTATTTCAACTTTTTAATTATTTAATTTAATTTATTTTTCTTTTAAAAAGAAAGATAAATTAAATAATAATGATAATAATTAAAGTTAAATATATCAGATATTACAGTCTTCGCCGTTGAGAGTTTTGAAAACATGATATTCATTTTCCTATTTTAACAAGTTTTCGCCTATGAATGTTTCGAAAACTTTATATTCATTTTTATTTTTTTAATCAGTTTTCGCCGATTAGTGTTTCGAAAACATGATATTCATTTTTCTTTTTTTAATTAGTTTTCGCCGATGAGTGTTTCGAAAACTTGATATTCATTTTTCTTTTTTTCATTAGTTTTCGCCGATGAGCGTTTCAAAAACTTGATATTAATTTTTATTTTTTTAATTAGTTTTCGCCGCTGAGCATTTCGAAAACTTGATATTCATTTTTCTTTTTTTAATAAGCTTTCGACGATGAGCGTTTCGAAATCTTGATATTCATTTTTCTTATTTTTTATCAGTTCTCGCCGATGAGTGTTTCGAAAACTTCATATTCATTTTTCTTTTTTTTAAATAGTTTTAGCTGATTAGTGTTTCAAAAACTTGATATTCATTTTTGTTTTTTTAATCAGTTTTCGTCGATGAGTGTTTCGAAAACGTGATATTCATTTTTCTTTATTTAATTAGTTTTCACCGATGAGTGTTTCGAAAACTTTATATTCAATTTTCTTTTTTTAATCAATTTTTGCCGATTAGTGTTTCGAAAACTTGATATTCATTTTTCTTTCTTTAATCAGTTTTCGCCGATAAGTGTTTCGAAAACTTGATATTCATTTTTTTTTCATTAGTTTTCGCCGATGAGCGTTTTGAAAACATGATATTCATTTTTCTTTTTTTTTTAATTAGTTTTCGCCAATGAGCGTTTCAAAAACTTGATAATAATTTTTCTTTTTTTAATTAGTTTTCGCCGACGAGCGTGTCGAAAACTTGATATTCATTTTTCTTTTTTTAGTTTTCGCGGACAAGCGTTTTGAAAACTTGATATTCATTTTGCTTTTTTTAATCAGCTTTCGTCGATGAGTGTTTCGAAATCTTGATATTCATTTTTCTTATTTTTTATCAGTTTTCCCCGATGAGTGTTTCAAAAACTTGATATTCATTTTTCTTTTTTGTTTAAATAGTTTTAGCTGATTAGTATTTCGAAAACTTCATATTCATTTTTGTTTTTTTTAATCAGTTTTCGTCGATAAGTGTTTCCAAAACTTGATATTCATTTCTCTTTTTTTAATCAGTTTTCGCCGATGAGTGTTTCGAAAACTTGATATTCATTTTCTTTTTTTTAATCAGTTTTCGCCGATGAGTGTTTCGAAAATGTGAAATTCACTTTTCTTTATTTAATTAGTTTTCACCGATGAGTGTTTCGAAAACTTTATATTCATTTTTCTTTTTTTAATAAGTTTTCGACGATTAGTGTTTCGAAAACTTGATATTCATTTTTCTTTTTTTTTCATTAGTTTTCGCCGATTAGCATTTCGAAAACTTGATATTCATTTTTTTTAATTTGTTTTCGCCAATGAGCGTTTCGAAAACTTGATTTTCATTTTTCTTTTTCTTAATCACCTTTCGCCGATGAGTGTTTCGAAATCTTGATATTCATTTTTCGTATTTTTATCAGTTTTCGCCGATGAGTGTTTCAAAAACTTGATATTCATTTTTCTTTTTTTAAAATAGTTTTTGTAATATCAGAGATATTAATTTGAATTATTATAATTGTTATTAATTTATTTTTCTTTCAGAAAGAAAAATAAATTATGTAAAAAAAATTAAAGAGTTAAAATAAAATAAAGAAAAAAAATAATAAGGACTATATAAAATTTTTCTAGGACCTAAAAAAAAAGAGGATATAAAAAAGTAAATAAGTTTTTGTTTTTTTTTTAAATATGTATATATATATATATATATATATATATATATAATATGATACATGGGGGCCCACCTTGACCCCCATTAAGTAAAAAAACACACACACACAAAATATAAAAATATATATATGTATAATAAAGTGGATGGGAGGAGGGGGCAGCCGTGACCCCCTTAACAATTAAAAGAAATGAGAGCAAAACGCACGAGCAAAGGCAGAAGCAAAAACGCAAGCAAAACGCGAACAGAGCAGTGAGCAACGAACTGAGAGGAGGAGCTATGGGAAGCACGGTTTTGACCAGATTTTCGCCGAAGAAGGTGACCGGATCTCATCTTTCATCACCACCAAGCTTTCTATTCGATTGAAATCAAGTAAGAAAGGCCCAAATATCTCAAACCCCAATTTCTCCAATTTTGGGTATTTTAGGAATGCTTCAATTTCTTTCAATCGGGGCATTCCGAGGTTAAATTGAGCTTAGTGGGTGTTATTGAAAGCTTAGTGAGGTTCAGAATCGAAGTTAAACCGTAGGATTTGACCGGGTATGGAAATTAGGAAAAATTGGGTTAGGAAATTGCTATAAATTCGAAATTAATAATTTGATGCATGTTTAGGCTTGGATTGGAGTAGTATAAGTGTTGTAAATGCTGGAAATATACAAGGGAATAAATCCCGAGTATTTACCATCTCAACCGGAACCCAATCCGGTGAAAAAGAGGTGAAATACTAAGCCACAGTACCGTAAAGAGCTGTGCGGTGGGTTGAACACCTCGGTCTAGTCCGTGGTGGACACCTAAGACCCGCTAAATTGGTTCAAAGGCTCTAATTATACACAATTATATTTTTATATATAATTAAAGAGGTAGTAATTAAGCTTTTACTCGGCGAATAAGGGAAATGGTGGGATGAGTAAGCTAGAGCCTCTTTTGAACCGTAAATTTAATTCTTTATTTAATTAAATACCCATATGAACACATGAAGGGAAATTTAGACAAGTGGAAATCTCTAACCTAAGCAATTAGAGGTTCTAAATGGCTCGAAAGTGTGAAAGTCGAATTTGGGGCATTATGGACTTTTAGAAAGAGCAAATAAGACGACGTAATGAACTAAATAATTAATTCTTGGAAAATAGCTAGAGGGTGCATAAGCATTAGCATGACACGTGCATGGTAGATGTTTAGTTACGCGTTCTAAATTTCTTAAATATAATGTGTATAGGGCACCACAGAGTGATTGGAGCTTTAGGCACTCCTAGTACATATCAGGAGGGCCAACGAGGTGAGGGGCTCTCCCATCCCTGCCCCACAGGGTTGGATGACTACGTGGAAAATGTGGTTTGCTCTATTTTGTTCAAATTGATATATGGAATATATTTATATGAAAAAATTTGTGTTACACGTGTGTGATTTGTAAATAAGCAGTCAACGTGCAATAGTATATGTGCTTATTGTGGCTCACTGAGTCTTATATGATATCGTGGGTAGGATTGAGTCGGAATTTTATATGTGAGAGTTTATTAATATTAGGAACCCACTTAAATTGATCATCGTGTAGAGGTTTTGACCGTATGGTACATTGAGGAAAATGAACCTAGGTTGTTAAATGTGAGTGAGAGTGTTGCATAATTGAAAAGGGGGGAAACTAGGCCTAACTAATTCACACGCGTAATATTTAGTGAGTTATTGATAGGGCGCCTTTCAAGGTCGAATAGGTTATTTGAACTTGTTTAGGTTAGTTCGGGTAGATCGAGTGGGTTATCCTGGTCGGACAGACGGGATTCAGTTAACAGTAAGTGTGCCACATAGTGGCCATTACCTTGGTTTAACTGGGGTCAGACAAGTTGCCGGCTATTACTCTAAGCGTGCCTTGGAGTCAGAAAGTTCCTAGTTTGATCAACTAGGTTCGAATAAGACATTGCCTTCGGGCCAGTATTTCTCTTAGCGTAACGCGGGAGACAGAAATTGAATGCCTTCAGGCCAGTATTTCTCTTAGCGTAATGCGGGAGACAGAAAGTGAGTGCCTACGTGCATAAATATATGTTATATATGGAACCATATGTTATATGTTTATGATTGATTTACATGCGGATTAATAAATATGTTAGAAGCATGAAATATGATTTTAAATTGTGAATATGATTTATTGATTGCCTGATCATGTTAAAGATCATAATACGAATTTGTTTCATGCGCATGTGATTGCGGTTGCTCCCTTTCCCCAGCTATAGTGGTACCCGCTGCTACGCCAGGGATGGGGGAGCTTCTCACTGAGTCTGTTCGACTCACCCCCCTGTTTACATGTTTCAGATACAGCTTTGTTCGCGTCGGTAGTTATTTTGATTCTGTATATATGTTGTGATGTATATGTATATATAAATCCTTTTTTGGGGCGTAGCGTTGTACGTTTACATCTGCTGTGTATATATACATATCACACTTGAATTCTAGCAATGTCGGCTTCATACAGATTAAAGTTAGGTCTTGGTGTTGGGAATATAGGCTATGATATGATATATATCATGTGCATATATATATATGACTTCTGCATGTGAATAGGATAGATCACACGCATTGAGGCGTGTGATCAATATGTAAATTATATATATGTGTGACTGAATACCTGATTGTATGAAAATATGGCTTCCGCATGTGAATAGGATAGACCACATGCATTGAGGCGTGTGATCAATATGTAAACTATATGCAGGTGTGTGATTGAAAATATGCTTGACTGTATACAGGAATTCTGCATGTGAATAGGATAGATCACCCGCCCTGAAGCGTGTGATCAATATGTATAATATATGTACGTGTGAGTGATTATGTGTATATGTATAGACTGAAGCGGCGTTGAGCGAGCCGTGGATTGCACGCGACTTAAGTCACCGGATATGGATGACCCTAAATACTATATATTGTTTGTATTAGAAATGGGTAGTTATAAACATGTGAAAATGTCAATCAGGGAATTAGAGGCTTACGAGATAGGAGAAATCCTACTTCCCGTGTCGGTCACGGACGTCCGATAGGGGGTCGTGACAGTTTTAGCCGATTAGTGTTTTGAAACCTTGATATTCATTTTATTTTTAATCAGTTTTCGTCGATTAGTATTTCCAAAACTTGATATTCATTTTTCTGTTTTTAATCAGTTTTCGCTGATGAGTATTTCGAAAACTTGAAATTCATTTTTCTTTTTTTAATCAGTTTTCGCCGATGAGTGTTTTCGAAAACTTGATATTCATTTTTCTTTTTTTAATCAGTTTTCGCCAATGAGTGTTTTGAAAACTTGATATTCATTTTTCTTTTCTAATTAGTTTTGGTCGATGAGTGTTTCGAAAACTTGATATTCATTTTTCTTTTTTAATTATTTTTGGTGATAAGTGTTTCGAAAACTTGATATTCATTTTTCTTTTTTCTAATCATTTTTCGCCGATGAGTGTTTTGAAAAAATGATATTCATTTTTCTTTCTTAATTAGTTTTGGTCGATAAGTGTTTCGAAAACTTGATATTCATTGTTTTTAGTCAGTTTTCGCCGATCAGTGTTTTGAAAACTTGATACTTTTTTTAATCAGTTTTCGCGGATGAGTGTTTCGAAAACGTGATATTCATTTTTCTTTATTTAATTAGTTTTTCACCGATAAGTGTCGAAAACTTGATATTCATTTTTATTTTTTTAATCATTTTTCGCCGATAAATGTTTCGAAACTTAATATTTATTTATTTTTAATCGGTTTTCGCCGATGAGTATTTCAAAACTTGATATTCATTTTCTTATGTTAATAAGTTTTTCGCCGATAAGTGTTTCTAAAACTTGATATTCGTTTTTCTGATTTTAATAAGTTTCGCCGAAGAGTGTTTGAAAACTTGATAGTTATTTTTCATTTTTTTAATAGTTTTTGCCGATGGTTGTTTCAAAAACGTAATATTCATTTTTCTTTATTTTATATAGTTTTCGCCGATGAGTGTTTCGAAAACTTGATATTCATTTTTTTTTATTTAGGTAGTTTTCACCGATGAGTGTTTCAAAAACTTAATATTCATTTGTCTTTTTCTAATCATTTTTCGCCGATTAGTGTTTCGAAAACTTGATATTTATTTGTTTTTTTAATCAGTTTTCGCCGGATGAGTGTTTTGAAACTTGATATTCATTTTATTTTTTTTAATCAGTTTTCGTCGATAAGTGTTCGAAACTTCATATTCATTTTTCTTTTTTTAGTAAGTTTTTTGATAATGAGTGTTCGAAAACATGATATTCATTTTTCTTATTTTAATCTATTTTTGCCGGATGTATTTCGAAAGCTTGATATTATTTTCTTTTTTTTAATCAGTTTTCGGCGATTGAGTGTTCTGAAACTTTATATTCGTTTTTTTTTCTCTTTTTTTTTAATCAGTTTTCGCCGCATGAGTGTTTCGAAACTGATATTCATTTTTTTCTTTTTTAATCAATTTTCGGCCGATTAGCGTTTTGAAAACTTAATAGTTATTTTACTTTTTTTAATCAGTTTTCGCTGATGAGTGTTTCGAAAACGTGATATTCATTTTTCTTTATTTAATTAGTTTTTCACCGATAAGTGTTTCGAAAACTTGATATTCATTTTTTTTATTTTTTATCAGTTTTTGCCGATGAGTGTTTCGAAAACTTGATATTCATTTTTCTCTTTTTTTTTTTAAAATAGTTTTAGGCGATTAGTGTTTCGAAAACGTAATATTCATTTTTCTATTTTTAATCAGTTTTCGCCGATGAGTATTTCGAAAACATGATATTCATTTTTCTTTTTTTAATCAGTTTTCGCCGATGAGTGTTTTCGAAAACTTGATATTCATTTTTCTTTTTTTAATCAGTTTTTGCCAATGAATGTTTTGAAAACTTGATATTCATTTTTCTTTTTTAATTAGTTTCAGTCGATGAGTTTTTCGAAAACTTGATATTCATTTTTCCTTTTTAATTATTTTTGGTCGATGAGTATTTCGAAAACTTGATATTCATTTTTGTTTTTTCTAATCATTTTTCGCCGATGAGTGTTTTGAAAACTTTATATTCATTTTTCTTTCTTAATTAGTTTTGGTTGATGAGTGTTTCGAAAACTTGATATCCATTTTTTTTTTTAATAGTTTTCGTCGATGAGTGTTTCGAAAACTTGATATTCATTTTTCTTTTTTAGTCAGTTTTCGCCGATGAGTGTTTCGAAAAACTTGATAGTTATTTTTACTTTTTTAATCAGTTTTCGCGGATGAGTGTTTCGAAAACATGATATCATTTTTGCTTTATTTAATTAGTTTTGTTCACGATAAGTGTTTCGAAAACTTGATATTCATTTTTATTTTTTAATCATTTTTCGCCGATAAATGTTTCCGAAACTTAATATTTATTTTTCTTTTTTTAATCAGATTTCGACGATGAGTATTTCAAAAACTTGATATTCATTTTCTTATTGTTAATAAGTTTCGCCGATAAGTGTTTCTAAAACTTGCTATCTTCGTTTTTTGATTTTAATAAGTTTCGCCGACGAGTGTTTTGAAAACTTGATAGTTATTTTTCATTTTTTTAATAGTTTTCGCCAATGGTGTTTAAAAACGTAATATTCATTTTTCTTTTTTTTTATATAGTTTTCGCCGATGAGTGTTTCGAAAACTTGATATTCATTTTTCTTTATTTAGGTAGTTTTCACCGATGAGTGTTTCAAAAACTTAATATTCATTTTTCTTTTTCTAATCATTTTTCGTCAATTAGTGTTTCGAAAACTTGATATATATTTGTCTTTTTTCATCAGTTTCGCCGATGAGTGTTTCGAAAACTTGATGTTCATTTTTATTTTTTTTAATCAGTTTTCGTCGATAAGTGTTTCGAAAACTTCATATTCATTTTTCTTTTTTTAGTAAGTTTTCGCTAATGTGTGTTTCGTAAACTTGATATTCATTTTTGTTATTTTAATTTGTTTTTGCCGATGAGTATTTCGAAAGCTTGATATTATTTTTTCTTTTTTAATCAATTTTCGACGATGAGTGTTCTGAAAACTTGATATTCGTTTTTCTTTTTTTACTCAGTTTTCGCCGATGAGTGTTTCGAAAACTTGATATTCATTTTTCTTTTTTAATCAATTTTCGCCGATAAGCGTTTTGAAAACCTGATAGTTATTTTTATTTTTTTTAATCAGTTTTCGTGGATGAGTGTTTCGAAAACATGATATTTATTTTTCTTTATTTAATTAGTGTTTCACCGATAAGTGTTTCGAAAACTTGATATTCATTTTTCTTATTTTTTGTCAGTTTTCACCGATGGTGTTCGAAAACTTGATATTCATTTTTCTTTTCTTTTTTAATAGTTTTAGCCGATTAGTGTTCGAAAACGTGATATTCATTTTTCTGTTTTTAATCAGTTTTCGCCGATGAGTGTTTTCGAAAACTTGATATTCATTTTTCTTTTTGTAATAAGTTTTTGCCGATGAGTGTTTTGAAAACTTGATATTCATTTTTTCTTTTTTAATTAGTTTCAGTCGATGAGTGTTTCGAAAACTTGATATTCATGTTTCTTTTTTAATTATTTTTGGTCGATGAGTGTTTCGAAAACTTGATATTCATTTTTGTTTTTTTCTAATCATTTTTCGCCGATGAGTGTTTTGAAAACTTGATATTCATTTTTCTTTCTTAATTAGTTTTGGTCGATGAGTGTTTCGAAAACTTGATATCCATTTTTCTTTTTTTAATAAGTTTTCGCTGATGAGTGTTTCGAAAACTTGATATTCATTTTTCTTTTTTAATCAATTTTCGCCGATGAGTGTTTTGAAAACTTGATAATTATTTTTACTTTTTTTAATCAGTTTTCGCGGATGAGTGTTTCGAAAACGTTATATTCATTTTTCTTTATTTAAATAGTTTTTCACCGATAAGTGTTTCGAAAACTTGATATTCATTTTTCGACGATAAATGTTTCGAAAACTTAATATTTATTTTTCTTTTTTAAATCAGTTTTCGCCGATGAGTATTTCGAAAACCTGATATTCATTTTCTTTTTTTAATAAGTTTTCGCCGACGAGTGTTTTGAAAACTTGATAGTTATTTTTCATTATTTTAATAGTTTTCGTCGATGGGTGTTTCGAAAACGTAATATTCATTTTTTTATATAGTTTTTGTCACGATCCCCTATCGGACGTCCGTGACCGGCACGGGAAGTAGGATTTCCCCTATCCCGGAAGCCTCTAATCCCTGATTGACATTTTAATGTGTATATCTACCCATTTCTAATACAAACAATATATAATACATATGGTCATCCATTTCCGGTGACCTAAGTAGTTTGCAATCCACGGCTCGCTCAACGCCGCTTCAGTCTATATATATACACATATTCATTCACACGTACATATAGTATACATATTGATCACGCGCTTCAGGGCGGGTGATCTATCCTATTCATATGCAGAAGTCATGTATACAGTTATACATATATTCAATTACACGCCTGCATATAGTTTACATATTGACCACACGCCTCAATGCGTGTGATCTATCCTATTCACATGCAGAAGCCGTATTTTCATACAATCAGGTATTCAGTCACACATATATATAATTTACATATTGATCACACGCCTCAATGCGTGTGATCTATCCTATTCACATGCGAAAGTCATATATATATACACATGATATATATCATATCATAGCCTATATTCCCAACACCAAGACCTAACTTTAATCTGTATGAAGCCGACAATGCTAGAATAGGACGTATATATATACTGCAGTTGTATCTGTACAAACGCTACACCCAAAAAGGATTCATATACATATACATCACAACATATGTACGTAATCAAAATAGCTACCGACACGGACTAAGGGTACGGTCCTAAGATCTGACCGCCTCCCTGAGAAGAGGTGTACGCATTTTCGACTCCTGAACCACATGTATCTGAAACATGTAAATAGAGGGTGAGTCAAACAGACTCAGTGAGAAGCTCCACCATCCCTGGCGTAGCAGCGGGTACCACTACAGCTGGGGGAAGGGAGCAACCACAACCACATGCGCATGAAACGGATTTATATTGTGACCTTTAATATGATCAGACAATCAATATATCATATTCACAATTAAAAATCCTAATTCATGCTCTTAACATGTTTATTAATCCGCATGAAAACCAATCATAAACATATATCATATCTTTTCATAAGTCATACATAGTTATGCTCATAGGCATTCACTTTCTGTCTCCTGCATTACGCTAAGAGAAATACTGGCCCGAAGGCATTCACTTTCTGTCTCCCGCGTTACGCTAAGAGAAATACTGGCCCGAAGGCAATGTCTTATTCGAACCTAGTTGATCAAACTAGGAACTTTCTGACTCCAAGGCACGCTTTGAGTAATAGCCGGCAACTTGTCTGACCCCGGTTAAACCAAGGTAATGGCCACTATGTGCATACTTACTATTAACTGAATCCTGTCTATCCGACCAGGATAACCGACTCGATCTACCCGAACTAACCTAAACAAGTTCAAATAACCTATTCGACCTTGAAAGACGCCCTATTAATAACTAACTGAATATTACACGTGTGAATTAGCTAGGCCTAGTTTCCCCCGCTCACAATTAACAACCTATTCAACCCTCTCGCTCACAATTAACAACCTAGGTTCATTTTCCTCAATGTACCATATGGTCAAAACCTTTACACGATGATCAATTTAAATGGATATCTAATATTAATAAAGCCTCACATGTGAAATTCCGACTCAATCCTACCCACGGTATCACATAAGGCTCAGTGAGCCACAATAGCTCTTATACACCTTGCAGTTAATCATATAAGCACATATACTATTGCACGTTGACTGCTTATTTGAAAATCATATATGTGTAACACAAATTTATTCATAGAAATATATTCCATATATCAATTTGCACAAAATAGAGCAAACCACATTTTCCACGTAGTCATCCAACCCTGTGGGGTAGGGATGGGAGAGACCCTCACCTCCTTGGCCCTCCTGATCAATCCTCGGAGTGCCTGAAACTCCAATTACCCTGTGGTGCCCTATACACATATATATTTAAAAAATTTAGAACGCGTAACTAAGCATCTACCATGCACGTGTCATGTTAATGTTTATGTAACCTTTAGCTATTTTCCAAGAACTATTTATTTAGTTCGTTACGTCGTCTTACTTGTTCTTTTTGAAAGTCAATATTGACTCATATTTGTTACGACCCCCGTTTAGAGGACCGTGACCGGCACAGACACAGGGAATATCCCTGTGCCTGTAAGCCTTATCACCTAATTGACAAAATATCTATTATTGAAAATACATCCACATGCAGTATAATATCATGGCTACACCGGAATGGTGGCCTATCCTGGACAAGAAAATCCATGGTCAGTGCCGCTTCAGGATATAGATATAGGAAAACACACATAATATGTATAACCTGTGTACTGGTTACACATCCGAAGATGCTGCCTATCCTATTCACATGCAATAGATATATGTATATATATACATTTTGAAAACAAATTTTCCCTGTATCGTAGTAAAATAAATCCTGATCTTTAAGGTGTGTGAAGCTGACAGTTCTAGATTTAGTAATACAATCTAATTGGGTACGTCTACCCTTTACTTTATGATACAATAATAAAGTAAAATAAATTACAATTACACTTTATTCACCCACATGAACAAGTTGTGGGTCTTGGAAAGTGTTTCTCAACCCTCGTTCCACCGAGACTTCTTCCACCTGTACTTAACCTGTCTCTGTGTAGTAAAAATGAGGTGTGAGTCTTAACCACGCGACTCAGTGAGGACTCTCCCATCCCCGACGCACGGTGAGAATCTGACCTACCTTCCTTTTCCCCTGTTGTCTTGTCTAGCTCTAAAATCTAACTTCTCTAGCGTCTCAAAAATGCGCTGGGAGTCATACACAACCACATGCAAAAACAACTAGTTATTGTTAGTTAGCATACATTCTTGGTGATCACACAACAACAGGAAAATTTCACCCAAACACTCACATGCATTTAACAGATATAAGCATGCAGCAGTTTGTTCCACGTCATCAATCAGCAAGTAACAGGTAACATATAGGGCCGGCTTTTACTTACCGGTCTTCTCACGTTTCAGCATGTCTGAATCAAACAAGACGTGTGGTGACGTAACCCCGTACGTTACCACTACGCTGCACAATCAGCAATTATATGCAAACACAGATAATTTGTACGTACACACATATGCTAAACATACATATACTTAATCTCCCCAACTCTGGGGTTTCTACTAGCCACTATGTGGCTTTTCTACTTCGAACCTGTGCACTCGGGCTACTGGCCACCACGTGGCAAATATACTTAACCCATTCACTCGGGTACTGGTCACCTCGTGACAATTCTGTTAATCAAACAATACTTAACCCATTCACTTGGGTACTAGTCACCTCATGACAATTCTATTAATCAAACACAATCAACTTCTATCTATCAAACAACTGATACGTAGCCACCACATGGCACGTCCTGACCCCTTGCTGCGGGGCAATAACTTGAGCCCACTCGTCCATTACCCAACCAGGCCACATGGCGGGTACGACACGACGTCTCGAAGCATGGCCACTGACACACCCTGGATCAACTCCACAGGATGATTTCTCTTCTGTAAGATCAGGCTCACGGTTCACCGTAGGTTCCTCCCGTGTCTCCTTATCTTGGTCTCACATATTAATAGGATTCTTTGTATCTTTCCCGAAGGATCAACAATTCCTCTCCTTATTAATATGTACAAGTATCCTCAACAGGATACAACTCATATACCCGTCCAGATGCACTCTCTGAGCCTCAAGCTATCGTCATAGCAATATAAAACCTTTCTGACCCTATTGCCAGGATAGGGCAATGACCATCGTCAGGTGATTATAAAAACTGAGGTCTCAAGTGCCATCTGACGTCGTTCTAGTCGATGTCTCACATCGCTAGCATAACCAAATCCGAAAGCCACCAATAACTCCCTTTGCATGATTATAGTTTAAGTCACCGTCATGACGAGTTTTCAAAATAAAAGTTTAGTCCTTCTGTACAAGGACTCTTGCCACCGTCGTGGAAAAGATTAATAAAATACTCATCATGCCTCCGGAGTGTATGAGTTGGATTTGTAACTCACCAATCATAGCAAACAATTACTCTCTATTCCTATGTCTTCCTAGCTAAGCTACTTTCCACAACCTATTTTCTAGTTCCTTTATTCTTTTAGCATTCTATACCTCTAGCTAACACATACCAGACAAACAGAGAATGTACATACTCATGTAATCCACATAAGCATACAACCCTAGGAGCAGAGATGAAAGAGCCCTCACCTTGGTCACTTTACTTAACATTCCCTTTGAGCACTCTTGTCTCCAAGGAAGTACTTGAATCCTATCACACACAACCAATTCAATCCATATCAATTTTCATACATCAACTTCTATTTCACCACATAAGTCCTATCATATATAATCATTTCCACCATATTCTAAATTCATAATTTCATAGCAACTTAAAACTACATTCAAGGCTAACCCAAAACCCCTTATTAAGCTAAGGTCATCATTTAGAGTTCTTTTAAGTTAAAAACAATTTATGCTTAAGTAAACAAGTCTTGCCACTTGCTCACTCTCCAAGCTCCTTCAATGAAGGATTTTGCCAAATATGAAAACTTTTCATTTTCACCATGGGTCCACACATAAAAAAAAAAATCCAACCATTGGGCAATCCCTCATTTCATTTAAAAAGTGTAAGCAATTCATTTGGAACGCAAACAAACCGACAATTCTAATAAATTCCACAATTCTTTCCAAAATGGCAAAATCCGCACCTTAGGATTCATAGAGTAAAAACATCTATGTAAATTATGATTTGTGGGTTCTCTATGTCCTAAAAGAGTCCTAGGGTGCTATATTATCAATGAGTAACTCATTCCTAACAAGAAAACCATGATTAAGAAGTGGAGACATGATTTTTGGGACTTACCTCTTACAAGTCCGAATTTGGGGTTTTGAGAGAGTTGCCCAAGTTCTATGATGTCCCACAATGGTAGAGGAAGCTTGATGAAATTTGGAAATGGTGGGAGAAAGCAAGGAAAATGGTTGAGAGATGAAGGTTGTGAAGGAGAAATGGAGAAGAGATGAATAAGAAAGTGAAATGAAAAGAAGAAGAACAAGCAGCGTCTCTAGAGCAATTTGTGGCTCATAAATGAGGTTTGAGAATTTAAGGGTAATTTGGGCAATTGACAACTTTTGGGGTATAGTGAAATAGAGTTTTGATTGGATTTTCTTAACTATATTTATTTGTAGGTAAGAATAGGAAAAATTTGAAATTTTTGGCTTATCATAAGCCTATTAAAAATATCTGTTATTCAGTGTCTTACAGATGAAAATTTCCTACCCAGTATAATTTTTATTTTCGAAAAATTCTCAAATTTAAACTATAAGCTTTGAATAATTCATATGACTACTTTTAAACAAAATTATAATTTTCTACCTAATTTTCATATTTATTTTAATTTCGTAAATTCTCAACTCCAAAACTATTAAAATCTTAATTATATCACAAAAAAATTTTATTTCACTCTAAAAAATTTATTTTTATTTCTTTAGCCAAAATGTTTAACTTCAATTTTACAATTTTATCAATTTCATATTATCCCTTCAATTCCTATTAAATTCAGGTTTCCAATTTCTTAGGTCCTGAATTAAATCCTAAAAATTATTTTCTACTTCTTTTCTTTCCCTTTCATTTTATTTTAAACTTCGAAGAAATTTTCTCGGGTATACAATCTTTAAAAAAAATTTCTTTTCGGTTTCTTTTAACTTTCATGCTTTTCCTATATTCCTTTTTAAAATTTTAAATTCCTAGCCCCGAAATAAATCATTCTTTAAATCCTCGAAATTTTAAATAAATCATTCTTTAATCCTCAAAATTTTAAATAAATCATTCTTTAATCCACGAAATTTTCCGGGGTATTACAATATTTTCCTTTCACATTTTCGAGCCATTTAGAACCTCTAATTGCTTAGGTTAGAGATTCTCACTTGTCTAAATTTTCCTTCATGTGTTCATATGGGTATTTAACTAATAAAAGAATTAAATTCACGGTTCAAAAGAGGCTCTAGCTTACTCATTCTACCGTCTTCCTTATTCGCCGAGTAAAAGCTTAATTATTACCTCTTTACTTATATATAAAAATATAATTGGGTATACTTAGAGCCTTGGAACCAATTTAGCGGGTCTTAGGTGTCCACCACGGACTAGACCGAGGTGTCCAACCCACCGCACAGCTCCTTACAATATGGTGGCTTAGTATTTCGCTTCTTTTTGACCGGATTGGGTTCCGGTTGAGACGGTAAATACTCGGGCTTTATTCCCTTGTATATTTCCAGCAATTACAACACTTATTCTACTCAAATCCAAGCCTAAACATGCATCAAACTATCAACTTCGAATTTTAAAGTAATTTCCTAACCCAATTTTCCTAATTTCCATACCCAGTAAATTCCTACGGTTTAACTTCAATTCTGAACCTTACTAAGCTTTCAATAACATCCACTAAGCTCAAATTTAACCCCAGAATGCCCTGATTGGAAGTATTTGAAGAATTCCTAAAATCCTAAAATTGGAGAAATTGGGGTTTTGAAAGATTGGGGCTTCCATACCTTGATTCAATCGGATGGGGAGCTTGTAGGTGTTGAAAGAGAGCTTCGGTCACCGTCACTGGCGTCGAAGCGCGATTTCCGGCGAGATTCCGGCGCCCAACCACCGTCTTCGTGTTTCTTCTCTTCCCCTTGAGCTTCTCGTTTGGACCACGGCTGCGTGCGATTTTGCTGCTTCTGTCTGTTTTTCTTATCTCTTTTTTTTTTTATTTGTTTAATTGTGAGTGTGTGTAATGGGAGGATGGGTGTGTGTGTAAATGGGAGGGGGTCACGTTGCCCCCCCCCCCACACATATATTTTAATATATATATATATATATATATATATATATATATATATATATATATATTATATATACTTTTTTTTTGAAAAAATTATTTATTTGTTACATTCTCTTTTTCTTTTAGGTCCTAAAAAAAATATTTAGATTTCCTATTTTTCTCCCTAATTTTATTTATCTTTAATTTAATTTATGTTTCTTTCTGAAAGAAAAATAAATTTAATAATAATGAAAATAATCCAATCTAAATATCTCGGATATTACAGTTTTCGCTGATGAGTGTTTCGAAAACTTGATATTCATTTTTCTTTATTTAGGTAGTTTTCATCGATGAGTGTTTCGAAAACTTAATATTCATTTTTCTTTTTCTAATCATTTTTCGCCGATTAGTGTTTCGAAAACATGATATTCATTTTTCTTTTTTTAATCAGTTTTCGCCTATGAGTGTTTCGAAAACTTGATATTCATTTTTCTTTTTTTAATCAGTTTTCGCCGATGAGTGTTTACAAAACTTGATATTCCTTTTCCTTTTTTAATTAGTTTTCGCCGATGAGTTTTTCGAAAACTTGATATTCATTTTTATTTTTTTTAATCAGTTTTCGTCGATAAGTGTTTCCAAAACTTCATATTCATTTTTCTTTCTTTAGTAAGTTTTCGCTAATGAGTGTTTTGAAAACTTGATATTAATTTTTCTTATTTTCATCAGTTTTTGCCGATGAGTATTTCGAAAACTTGATATTAATTTTTCTTTTTCTAATCAGTTTTCGGCGATGAGTGTTCTGAAAACTTGATATTCGTTTTTCTTTTTTTAATCAGTTTTCGCCGATGAGTGTTTCGAAAACTTGATATTCATTTTTCATTTTTTTAATCAGTTTTCACCGATGAGTGTTTTGAAAACTTGATACTCATATTTCTTTTTTAATTAGTTTTGGTCGATAAATGTTTCGAAAACTTGATATTCATTTTCCTTGTTTAATCAGTTTTCGCCTATGAAATACTGGCCCGAAGGCAATATCATGTAGGAACCTGGTTGATCACACCAGGAACTTTCTGACTCCAAGTCATGCTTAGAGTAATAGCCGACAACTCGTCTGACCTCAATTTTAACCAAGGTAATGACCAGTATGTGGCATACTTGCTGACGTCATAATCCTGTCTGTCCTATCAGGATGACTGACTCGATCTACCCGGACAACCTAAACAAACTCAACTAACATATTTAACCTTGAAAGACGCTCTATGAGAACTAGTTGAATATTATACGTGATTACTAGTTAGGCCTAGTTTCCCCCTTTTCAATTATGCATCACTCTCACTCACACTTAACAACCTATGTTCATTTTTCTCAATGTACCATACGGTCAAAACCTTTGCACGATGATCAATTTAAATGGGTTTCTAATATTAATGAACCCTCACATATGAAATTCCGACTCAATCATACCAACGATATCATATAAGGCTCGGTGAACCACAATAGCACATATACACCTTGTGATTAATCATATAAGCACATATACTATTGCACGTTGACTACTTACTTCCATATATCAATTTGCACAAAATTGAGAAAACCTTATTTTCCACGTAGTCATCCAACCCTGTGGGGCAGGGATTGTCAAGACCCCACCCAGAGGCACGTGACCGGCACAGACAGAGGACCTAACCATGAGTCTGTTAGCCTTAACACCTATTTCATTTAACTATCATTCCCATTCGCATACACACATTGTCAATATATATGGCTCACATCTCCTGTGTGGCCTATCTTACACCTGCAATCCACAGCCAAGT
The DNA here is from genome assembly GCA_014851425.1 of Senna tora. NCBI lineage: Eukaryota > Viridiplantae > Streptophyta > Magnoliopsida > Fabales > Fabaceae > Senna > Senna tora. The sequence goes on along the minus strand of CM026261.1, from coordinate 12,503,499 downwards.
GCTGCTTCAGTTTATATGAATACTCAAACACACATAATATATATATATATCTGTCATATATGTTGCCACACACTCCGGTGTGTGACATATCCTATTCACATTCAAATTCGTATACATAATAATAATAAGTCCCCCAAAATAATCATATCTTTAAGTATGTGGAGCTATCAAGTCTAGAGTATAATAACCAAAAAGTGTAATCAATTCATTACAATATCTAAAATAAAATCAAAGCCACCCACGGAGACAGAATGTGAGTGCTAGCAAAACGTCGCCTTCACTAAGCCGACGTGGAAGCCTGTTCGGTACCTATATCTAAAAAAGTAAACCACTAGAGGGTGAGTCAACGACTCAGTGAGTGACTCTCCCATCCTAGGCGTAGTAGTGGGTAGCACTACGACCGGGAAGGGGAGAAACCACATTCACATACGCATACACTTCAATTCATCTTTGATAATTATATAATTGTTCTCAAGCAATAGAACATGTAAAAACTCTACTTTAACCATACCACAACATACATTAATCATGCATACTGACATACGTGTATCGAGAAGCACCGAACACATAGATTAACATTCAAGTGTGGTTCACCCGTCAAACTTACGTACCTTTGGTTACCTTGTTGCCACCGTGACATGTCGGTCCTCCCTATCTATCCCAATGCACTATAAGACTTAACCCATTGTCATGGTCGGTTGGATTTAAAATATAGTAATTTAAAAACAAGGTTTCCTCAACGCCACGTCAAGACAACAATCGACGTCATGACCTTCGTTTATGAAAATAACTTTGTCTTGACGTCACGTAAGGATACCGGCCATCGTTATGGCATGTTCGAAGAAAACGAAATGTAGTCATATTGCATACCAAGGACATTGAGGGTTTACACTAATGTTGAGTACCTATGCGCTCGGTATCTTACATCGATACGCATAGGTAGACAACCCATTCTGGGACCGTCTCCATAGAATGTTGTGTTCGGTGGTGCACCCCGGCACCAACCCGCCAAGGTGTCCATCTACATCGGCACTTTCCGGACCATCGTCTCGGGAAGCCCGCTTGGTTCAATCCGGACCAACTCAACGGATTAACCAACTAGTAATGGTGACATACTCCGGACCGGCTCAACAGAGTATCCACAAGTGTATATATACATGAAGGCAATTTCGAATCTTACCCGACGAAATGCCAACATGAAGGCACTTTCCGAACCTGACCCGACGGAAAGCCCTTACCCTTGATACCATACATGTTATTGCCATAATTCTCGGGTCAAGCACATATGTGGGCGGAATTCTTCATCGTCACCCATGTGTACTTGATCCACCATATTTCCACTTTACCAATCACAAACAATTCATTGTACAAAATTCCAGCAATCGCCAACATAATGACAGAGTATTACTAACAAGTATAAAATTAAATATTTACAAACATTCACGTATAAGTGATGGACGCGGCCTTGTCGCGAGGCCGTCACCAATCAAATTAATACTAGAAAGTGCAGCTAGTGACACAACCTAGGTCGATTCTCTCTCGCGGAGCCTATGGACTCTATGGACAAATATGCACAATTAACACAAAAAGGGATGTGTTTGAGGCAATTTAACAAACACTTGGTGTGCAATGAAACTAAATGGAATTAAATGCAACTAAAAGAAACTAGAACTAACACTTTTTGGGATTTTCAATATTTTAAAAGCTAAATTAAATTGAGGTGAATGAAATGAGATGAATATGCTTTGTTGGAGAATGCTTTGGGATATCCTTGCTATCAAAAAGTATGGAGTTAATCAATGAAAGGTCATTTCCTAAAGTAGTTTAGTGACCACTAAACCTAGGTAAATTAATTAGAGGATGCAATTAACCAACCGGACAATTAACAAGCCTAATCAAATACCATCAATGAAGCAAATGAGGAATTTAACATAGACTAGAATTCAACTCAACAATTACCATTGTCATTAGAGTGACTTCCACAATGAATTAAAAATTACAATAAGATTCAACCAAATCCAATGTAATCAAAACCCACAAAGGGAGAATCAAAATACAAATCACAAGTCTATATAAATTCCTAATGTCCAACTACAACCTAGTTAAGTTCCACAACCATGGAACCACAATCAATACAAACTCATCAATATCAACAAGATAAAAATGAATCCATAAAGAGAAGTAGAAGGAAAACAAGAAAAACTCCCTATTGGATGCCATAGCTCAAGCCCTAATCATCCTCCTCCAAAGCACAAGAGCTTTAGCAACTCATGGATGGGAGAAATGCTTCACCAAGCTCCTCCAACCCTTGCTTAGCCATGGATGATGATGAAGGTTGCTGGAATTTGGTCTGAATGGGTGTGGAGAGTGGAGAAGATGAAGAGAAAATGGTGAGTGTGGCTGGAAATGTGAGAGGAACTTGAGAGGATGAGAGCTTGAGTGATGAATGTGTTGGAATGAATGGGTTAATCTCCCAAATTAGGTTTAGGGCCTCCAAAACATAAGAATATTCCTTCCCATCCGACCTAGGATGCTCCCCTTGTGGTAAAATGCTGAGAAAGTGGGCCCACTATCCGTTCCAGCTCTTAAAATCGCGAGAAAATTGTGCAGATCTGGTGTACCCGTTGCCAGCGGGTGGATTACTTAAAACACGAGTTTTGCCTCTGAAACTGAAGTCCACCCGCTGCCAGCTTGCAAGGCTACCTGCTGGCAGCGGGTGGAACAGTAGAACAGGCCCAAAAATGCCTCTACGCTTTAAATCTTGTGCCGGCTTCGCTTTCCAGCTTCTTTCTTGACCTCTAGCACTTGAATCCTTGCTATTCCTCAAGCTAGTTGACCTACAAATCAACCAGAAACAATTGTGAGGCTCTCAAGTTAATAAAACTAGAGAATTATCGCAATTTATTCAATAAAAACATGGAATTAGCAAGATTGTGATTTAAGTCCTTAAGTGCCATTGAATAACATTAAATCATGCATAATGACTCTTTAAACTCAACAAAAGCTTGTCAAATGCCAAAAGATACAAGGGTAAATATTGGTATTATCAATAAGCAAGCCCACAAATCAAGGTTATCATACAACCCTTGGGGCTAGGATGGAAGGGTCCCTCACCTTGGCCGCTTTACTTAGTAACCCTTGAGCACTCTTGTCTCCAAGGAACTACTTGAGTCCTAACAAATAGAACCACACAAATTAAACTACCTATCTACACATGTGTGTAGCTAATTTTCCATAAACTCCATATTAACCAATTTTCCATTTCCACACATATCAATGCCTAAATTCCACTACCTAAGCTATGGTCATCATTTGGGAGTTGATTTTAGTTCAAAAATAAATTTTACTTTAAGAAATCATATTCAAAAGTTTGCACACCATCTAGCTCCATCAATGGAGAGTTTTTGCCAAATATAGTAATTTTACTCATTTCTACAAAATTCATAAATCACCATACCAATCATTGGGCATTATTCCAAATCATTTAAAATAACTAAAAGTATCATTTAGAGTTCATACATATCAACAATTTCAAAAAAATCAAAAGTTCCAAAAATTTTCACATAATTTCGTCCAACATGAACCCTAGGTTGAAATCCTCCAAAGAAATCCTTATTGGGGTGTTTTCTATGTTTCAAAAGAGTCCTAGGTTGATATACTATCCATTAGCAACTCATTCCAACAAGAAAATCATGATTTAAGAGGTGGAGGCATGATTTTGGAGCTTACCCTTAAGGAAATTTGAAAATGGAAGTTTGGGAAAGTTGCCCAAGCTCCTTGAGGCTCAACAATGGTGGAGGAGGCTTGAAGAAACTTAAGAATGATGGTTGGAAGCAAAGCAAGTGGTGGGAAGTGGGAGATTTTGGGATTTCTCCCTTTGCCTATCACATAAGAATGAAAAAGAGAAGAGAATAAGAAGAGGAAGAGGAAGAGTGAGTGCTGCGTGCTTCTGCCTGGAGCTTTGCTTAAAAAGTGGGTTTTGAGCATTTAAGGGTAGTTTGTGCAATTGACCCCCATTATTTATTTATTTTTATATATATATTTTATTATATATATATATATATATATATTTTATTAGAAAAATTTATTTATTTGTTATATCCCCTTTTTCCCTCATCTTTTTTTAATCCTCTTTTCTTTTAGGTCATAGAAAATTTATAAATATCTCATATTACTTTCTTCTTTATTCTATTTTTAACCTTATAATTGTTTAATTTAATTTATTGTTTTCTTTCTGAAAGAAAATAAATTTAATAAAAATAAAAATAATTAAATCTAAATATCTCGGATATTACAGAAAACATAATATTCATTTTACTTTTTTTATATAATTTTCGCCGATTAGTGTTTCGAAAACGTGATATTCATTTTTCTTTATTTAATTAGTTTTCACCGATAAGTGTTTCGAAAACTTGATATTCATTTTTCTTTTTTTAATCATTTTTTGTCGATAAATGTTTCGAAAACTTGATATTCATTTTTCTTTTTTTCTTTATCAGTTTTCGCCGATGAGAGTTTCGAAAACTTGATATTCATTTTTCTTTTTTTAATTAGTTTTTGCCGATGAGTGTTTCCAAAACTTGATATTCATTTTTTTAATCAGTTTTCGCCTATGAGTGTTTCGAAAACTTGATATTCATTTTTTTAATCAGCTTTTCCCGATGAGTATTTCAAAAACTTGATATTAATTTTTGTTTTTTTATCTGTTTTCGCCAATGAGTGTTCTAAAAACTTGATATTCGTTTTTTTTATTAATCAGTTTTCGCCGATTAGTGTTTCAAAAACTTGATATTAATTTTTATTTTTTTAATCAGTTTTCACCGATGAGTGTTTCGAAAACTTGATATTCATTTTTCTTTTTTAATTAGTTTTGGTCGATGAGTGTTTCGAAAACTTGTTATTCATTTATCTTTTTTAATCAATTTTCGCCTATGAATGTTTCGAAAATTTTATATTCATTTTTCTTTTTTTAATTAGTTTTCGCCGATTGGTGTTTTGAAAACTTGATATTCATTTTTCTTTCTTTAATCAGTTTTCGCCGATGAGTGTTTCGAAAACTTGATATTAATTTTTGTTTTTTAATCTGTTTTCGCCATGAGTGTTCTAAAAACATGATATTCGTTTTTTTAAACAGTTTTTGCCGATGACCGTTTCGAAAACTTGATATTCATTTTTCTTTTAATTAGTTTTCACCGATGAGTGTTTCGAAAACGTGATATTCATTTTCCTTTTTTAATCAGTTTTCGCCGATGAGTGTTTCGAAAACTTGATATTCATTTTTATTTTTTTAATCAATTTCGTCGATGAGTGTTTGAAAAACCTGATATATTTTTGTTTTTTTCAATCATTTTTCGTCGATGAGTGTTTTTGTAAAATTGATATTCATTTTTCTTTTTTAATTAGTTTTGGTCGATGAGTGTTTCCAAAACTTGATATTCATTTTTCATTTTTTAATAAGTGTTCGCCGATGAGTGTTTATAAACTTGATATTCATTCTTCTTTTTTTAATCAGTTTTCTCCGATGAGTGTTTTAAAAACTTGATAGTTATTTTTACTTTTTTTTAATCAGTTGTTGTTTCGAAAATGTAATATTCATTTTTCTTTTTTTTTTCATATAATTTTCGCCGATTAGTGTTTCGAAAACGTGAAATTAATTTTTCTTTATTTAATTAGTTTTCACCGATAAGTGTTTCGAAAACTTGATATTCATTTTTCTTTTTTTAATCAGTTTTCGCCAATGAGTGTTTCTAAAACTTGATATTCATTTTTCTTTTTTTAATCAGTTTTCGCCAATGAGTGTTTCTAAAACTTGATATTCATTTTTCTTTTTTTTTTAATAAGTTTTTGCCGATGAGTGTTTCGAAAACTTGATATTCATTTTTCTTTTTTAAATCAGTTTTTGCCGATGAGTGTTTCCAAAACTTGATATTCATTTTTTTAATTAGTTTTCGCCTATGAGTGTTGCGAAAACTTGATATTCATTTTTTTAATCAGTTTTTCCCGATGAGTATTTCAAAAACTTGATATTGATTTTTCTTTTTTCATCTGTTTTTGCCGATGAGTGTTCTAAAAACTTGATATTCGTTTTTCTTTTTTTTAATCAGTTTTCGCCGATTAGTGTTTCAAATACTTGATATTCATTTTTGTCACGACCTCAAATCGGGAGTACGTGACCGGCACAGAATAGATTTTTACCTCTAAGCCTTATCTTGTGAACATATTTATAACTACACTGTTATACAATCAATATATATATATATATATATACATACTAGTGGTCACACCTCACTGGTGGCCTAATTAACCTGCAATCCGCGGTTCGCTCAATACCGCTTCAGCTTAATCCAGTGTATAAATATATTTATCAGCACTCATAATGTAAATATTAATATCATATTGATCGTACGTCTCAATACGTACAATCTATCTTATTCACATGCAGCAAACACACATAGTATATATCCATATCATATTGACCGTACGCCTCAATCCGTACGATCTATCCTATTCACATGCAGAAATTTATATACTCAAACATATATCCTAGTTTATCCCCAACTGGACCCTGCCTTTAAATACATGTGAAGCCAACAATTCTAGAGTAGGGTACATATTAAAAGCTATAAATATATATACACAACTCTTACAACTTAGAATATGTACAACCAAAAGAGTCAAAACAACAAAAAGTGTTCACCTACGCGAACTAGTGCGTAAAGGGTGGTCTGATGTCCGTATCACTGTCCAGACGTCGATGCCTGCTCGATACCTGTATCTGAAACATTGAAGCAGAGGGAGTGATTAAAAAAGACTCAGTGAGAAGCTTCCCATCCTCGGTGTAGCGGCGGTTACCACTACAACTAGGGAAAGGGAAACACCCACAATCACATGCGCATGGAAACCCAGTTTATCAAATGTTATATTCCGATCAGGCAATATTAATATAACATTAAAATCACAGATAAACCTACGGATCATGCTTTTGTATCATGCTTCTCGTAAACAAGCAATCTCATTTTAACATATAATCATGAAAACTGTAAATCACTCAACTGACCCTAGTACCAGGCTAGGGCAATGGCCTCAACGGGCAATTTATTTTAAATCTTTAACTGACCCTAGTGCCAGGCTAGGGCAATGGCCTCAACGGGCAAATCTTTTATGTCTTTTACTGACCCTAGTACCAGGTTAGGGCAATGGCCTCAACGGGAAAATCTTTTATGTCTTTTATTGACCCTAGTACCAGGCTAGGGCAATGGCCTCAACGGGCAAATCTTTTATGTCTTTTACTGACCCTAGTACCAGGCTAGGGCAATGGCCTCAACGGGCAAATACTTTACTCTTTAACTGACCCTAGTGCCAGGCTAGGGCAATGGCCTCAACGGGCAATCGTTTCTGACTTGTTTCTCTTCCCGAGCTTTCAGCTGGGATTCTGACTCTATCTAGCCATTACTATCCTTGACTGACTCTACCTAGGTAGTGTGAACCTCCCTATAACTCACTAATCAATTTATGAGATCGTTTTAATCCTTATGTAATACCCAAACCCTTGATTAAATCATAACCTAGCTCTAAGGTCTTTCCTAAGTTCAATTACCATAAAACGTCGACGTTTACTAACAACTTCGATACGATTTCTTTATTGAGTTTCTAATTAATAGGGTAAACCAAACCTGGGACTCAATCAACAACTTACCCCCTTGCTTGTACTGTTCGGCGTGTCTCATGTCACCACATGGATACCCTTCAATACCTGTTTACCTGTAGTCAAACACACATATACAAATACTTCCATATATAACAGTTTAGGACCAACAATAGCATGTTAACCACTAAATAATTCTTACAAACAGGCAAACCACATATCCACATCCTCAATCAACCCTGTAGGGCAAGGATGGGAAACCCGTCACCTTGACGGCTTCCTTGTGCTTGTCCTAGAGTAACTCCTGCTCCGGACGAATCGTGGTTTCCTAACAATCGCCTTCATGTGGTTAACAATCTTAACTATATGCAACTCATATGCGTATGGAATGCTCGTGCCTAAAAATGCACCTAAACGTCGCCAAGAACCGAGTTCTTGGTCTTATCCGTCTTCCCTCTCTTCCATGAGAGTCTCAAGTGCTACATACTTGGTTTCGTATAATTATCGGTCACCTTGAATTGATTTTTGGAGCCTTGGATTTGAGTTACTAAACCTCGATATGCTTCTAAATTATCCTATTTAAGGTTTCCTAATAATTACGAAGGAATTAAATTGCCATTTTAAAATTTGGACTTTATTGTTCCGCAAGTTTCCATCCTTGAGAAACAAGAAAGTACCTAAAATCATTCTTGATGCTTGATAGCATATTTAGGATTATTCTAGGGTGTTTAAAATTGAAAAGAAGAGGTTTGGAGCCCTCAACATCACCCTTAAAGTGTATTTGGGCAATCCGAGCAGGGCCCGGCACGTTACGTCAAGGTTCAACCTTAGTAACCTCGGGCCAGCTCTTCACGGGTCTTGTTCAGCTAATATTTCAACAATATAATTTCAATAATACCAATCCAAGCCTATTTACTCAAATCCAAGCTCAATCCTAATTTTCAACAATTTACCCAAATTAGGAGTAATTATAATTTCAACCCCAAATCCTTCCAAATTCGAATTTGGGCAAATCTGAGAATATAATCTCGATTCCTACCCCAACTAAGTGTTCAAGAACATTTCCTAGGTCTCAATCTACCCTCGAAACAACTCAATCGAAGTTGAATCGAAGAAATCCCTAAAAATGAAGAAATTGGGGGTTTCGAATGAAATTGGGGTTACCAACCTTCGATTCGATTAAAGGCAAAAAAAAAACCTTTGATTCGATTGGTGGGAGGTGTAGTAGACGTCGTACCCAAACTCCGGTGACTTTTCCAGCGTCGACTAGCCCTCCCCGGTCATTTTTCCAGCGAACCCCAACTCTTCTTCTTCTTCTCCTCCACGCCTCTTGCTCCTCTCTCTCTTTCTTTCTCTTCTTTCCTTCCTTCTCTTGTTTCACGCGTGGCCTCTCATTCTCTTCCTATCCTTTTCTTTTATTTATTTTCTCTCTTCCTACCAACCCCCACGACACCCCAAGTAAATAATATAATTAAACAATTAAATAATAATTAAAATAAAATAATTAATAAATAATAATTAAAAATAAAATAATTAATAAATAATAATTAAAAATAAAATAATTAATAAATAGTAATTAAAAAATAATTAATAATTAAATAAATAATAACTAAATAATAATAATTATTATAATAAAGAATAGGTGGAAAATATCCCCAATTAAATCCTCCTCTTTCCAATTAAAATTTTTTTTCTTTTATATCCCAAATTTAAATACCCAAAAATGTTTCCTATTCTCTTTTCCCCATTTAATTCAGGTTTCTCATTCCTTAGGTCCTGAATTAAATCCAAAAATTATCTTCTACTTCTTTTCTTTCTCTTTCATTTCATTTTAAACTCCAAAAAATTTTCCGGGTATTACAATTTTTCTTTTTTTAATCAGTTTTCACCGATGAGTGTTTCGAAAACTTGATATTCATTTTTCTTTTTTAATTAGTTTTGGTCGATGAGTGTTTCGAAAACTTGATATTCATTTTTCTTTTTTGGTGAAATGTCCATTTTGGTCCTCTATGTTTCACACAAGTTTTGAATTGGTCCTTTATCTTTCAAAAGTTCTATATTGGTCCTTTATGTTTTCCAAAAGTTTTATATTTGTCCTTCTTGCCTACTTGTAGGAATTTTATAACAGATAACATGCTATTGTCGTTCCTAAATTGTAATATATGTGATAACGTGCTGTATGTGTATATGTGAATTGTAAAAGCAATGGTGGCTCAAGGAGCCTTAAATGGAAAGAAGGTCCTCGGGACCTAGATGATATCGAGCTTAGGATCGAGTCAATTTTATTTGTGAGGGTCTTGTGGTATTATAAACCAACCTCATTGTTGATCACCTGAAAAGGGTGGTTGTGTATGTAACTTCTTGAAGGAGATGAACATAGGTGACTTGTTTTAAACCGAGAGCTCCCGAATTAGAAAACCACTTGGGAATTTAGAGTTGCCTAAGAAGAAGAGAAATGAGTAAGCAGTGATCCATAGGGTTCATTTATGGTACAACGTGGAAACCGAGTCGATCATGGATAGTCCGGGTAGATTGAGTTTGTTTGTCTTGAGTCAACCCACAGAAATACAGAGTATATGAGTACACCACATTGTGGCTATTGCCTTGGGTAAACCGAGGTCAGATGAGTCACCGGCTATGCTTCAAGTGAAGTCTTGGGGTCAGACTAATGTTCCAAGTAAAGTCTTGGGGCCAGGGGTTCTTAGAATGATCAACAAGGTTCCTATATCGCTCACATGAGATATTGCCTTCGGGCCAGATTCTCTCCTAACGGAGATATGCCTTCGGGCTAGTTTATGATTACGGTTATTTGAACACGGGTGACTACTTGGAATTATATGTTAAATCGTGATATGATGTATCTATGAATTTGAACGTATGTGAAACCATGCTTTAAATTCTATATTGTGAATATGACATATGCTAATTGCCTGAACACCTAATATATGGAAATTGAAAATCTGTTATATGCGTATGTGTTTGTGATTGGCTCCTCTCCCCAGTTGTAGTGGTACCCGCTACTACACCAGGGATGGGAAAGCCTCTCACTGAGTCTGTTTGACTCACCGCAATGTTACATGTTACAGACACAGGTGGTATAGGCATCGGGAGCGCTTCCACTTCAACTTAGGGAGGCGGATAGACTTAGAGGCCGTACGCATTGTTCGCGTGGGTAGTATTGATATATGTATTTTGTCAGGATGTATATGTATATGATTCTTTTGGTATAGCATTGTTTTGTACAGTTGCTATATACATATATGTATATGTCACACTCTAGAATTGTCGGATTCATATAGATTAAAGATGGGTCTTGTTGTTGGGGACATAGGTTGTGATATGATGAATATCATGTGTATATATATATATGTGAATGTGACTTCTGCATGTGAATAGGATAGATCACACGCACTGAGCGCGTGGTCAATATGTAAATTTATATATATGTGTGACTGAATACTTGGTTGTGTGAAAATACGGCTTCCGCATGCGAATAGGATAGATCACACGCATTGAGGCGTGTGATCAATATGTAAATTATATGTAGGTGTGTGATTGAATATATATACTTGACTGTACACAAGAAATTCTGTATGTGAATAGGATAGATCACCCGCCTTGAAGCGCGTGATCAATATGTAAATTATATGTACGTGTGATTGATTATGTGTATATGTATAGACTGAAGCGGCGTTGAGTGAGCCGTGGATTGCGTGCTACTTAGGTCATCGGATAGGGATGGCCATATATACTATATATTGTTGTATTAGAAATGGGTAGTTATGCATATATACAATGTCAATCAGGGATTAGAGGCTTACGGGATAGGAGAAATCCTACCTCTCGTGCCGGTCACGGACGTTCGATAGGGGGTCGTGACAAATTTGGTATCAGAGGCAGGTTATCTTTAATTGTATGAAGCCATAGGTATGACCAGGTGTCGGCTTACCCCTCTTTGTGTACCCAGAAAATTGTGTCAGCCTTTCGTTCTACTCTCTTTGATATGAAATGTCATTAGTATATGTGTACTTATTAGGTATGGTCCTTGTGCAGTATAGGGATGCCACCTATCACGAGACGGACTAGGGGTGGAGGGAGAACTCATACTGAAATTGATCGAGAATCAGTTTGGGAGGAGGGAATTCCCACCCAAGGCCGAGGTAGAGGCCGTACCCGAGGCTGAGGTAGAGGTCGTGCTCGAGGTCGAGGTAGAGCACAAGTGAGAGGGGAAGAGAGGGGACAGTCACCGGAACCTCAACCTCAAGTAGAGACAGGTGCACCTTCCGTGGCGGAAATGCTCACGATAGGATTTCAGGAACTAAGAGAAGAGATGACGAGGCAAATACAGATGGAGGTACGCTGGTTGATAGTCGGCGAGAAAGAACAAGAGAGAGTTCCCAACAATCAAGAGATGGAGGTTGTTGAGGAAGAGGATAGGGAATGGCAACAACCACAGGAAATGCCTCGTGAACCACGGGCAGCACCCCGAGAGCTTCCAATTTCAAAATTTCTGAAGCTTCATCCGCCCACCTTCTGCGGAACTAGTGAGAAAGAGGATCCGCAATACTTTTATCAGAGATGTGGTCAGAATTAGGCGCATGCTGAGGTGCTCAGGCCATGAATTGGTGGAATTAGCTTCATTCCAGCTGAGGGGAGCAGCTAGAGTATGGATAGAGTCCGTACAGACGAGGCACTCACGTAGAGTGGCACCGATGACCTGAGAAGATTTTCAGAGGGAATTCCTGGGTCGGTTTCTACTTGAAGGCACCAAGGATGCAAAGCGTCAGCAATTTGAGGAATTGTGGATGACGCCTAACATGACCGTGACGGAGTATGAGTTACTTTTCACAGAACTAGCTCAATTCTCACCCGAGTTGGTTCTTGATGAAGAGGCGAGGATCAAGAGATTCATACACCGACTCACGGAGCCGTTGTTTACTGCTTTGTTACCTCAGAGGAGACAGTTTGAGACTTTAGCTCAAGCAGCAGACTGTGCTAGAATGATTGAAACCAGGAAGAGGTATGGGATAGCTGTTGATCCCAAAGTGAAGTTAATTACAGGCAGTGACAACCAAGGAGGTGGAAGTAAGAAAAGGAAGACAACAGGTGGAGGTGCCGGATATTCAAGGTCTGCAGGGGGACAATCCTCAACTACCACCTATGAAACAGGTACAAGAGGTAATGTTTAAGGGGGACAGAGGGAACAAAGGGGTAGAAATGCTGGAAAAACAAGACCCCAGTGTGCGACTTGTGGCATGTATCATTTTGGGGTGTGTCGGAGATTGACAGGGGGATGCTACCACTGCGGCCAGGTGGGCCATATGGCTAGGGAGTGTACTAAGAGAAAAGAGGGTACAAGTGTGAGGAGTAATCCGACGCCGGGAAGTACACCTATTCCAGGCCCACCTGTAAGAACCGTACCACCACAACCAGCAAGTACAGGTGCAGCTAGAGGCCGTGGTGCAGGATCTAGTGGCCGAGGGCCAGGGGCAGTAGGTGGAGGACAAGCGCGGGTATTTGCACTTTCTCACCAGGATGCTCATGCATCAAATGCAGTCGTGACAGGCACTCTTATTGTCTGCTCTCTTGAAGCACGAGTCTTATTTGATTCCGGCTCCACTCATTCCTATGTGTCCCATGCATTTGCCTGTAAATTCAACAAAAGTCCATCTAGAATGGAAGAGACAGTACTGGTCTCTACTCCAATGGAAGAATCGGTACAAGTACAGTATGTGCACAAGTCTTGCATTGTGGAGGTCGATGGTCATGAGACTGTGGTAGACCTTTGGTTGTTGTGTATGGTTGATCTTGATGTGATCCTCGGAATGCATTGGTTGTCGTCTTGCCATGCAGTGGTTGACTGCAGGGCTAAATGCTTTAAATTCAATATGCCAAACAAGGAGCCTTTTGTGATACGGGGTGACGGAGCTGCACCGTATCCAAGCTTGATCTCGGCTTTGAAGGCATCCAAGTTACTGGCAAAAGGATGCAAAGGGTATTTGGCATTCGTCCAAGATACCACGAAAGCAGTACTTTCACCGACTCAAGTACCGGTAGTGCGAGAGTTTTTGGATGTATTTCCAGAAGAATTGCCGGGGTTGCCGCCCGATCGTGAGATTGAATTTGAAATTGAGCTGCAACCTGGCACCCAGCCTATCTCCACACCACCCTACCATATGGCTCCGAAAGAGCTGAAGGAGCTACATACACAATTGCAAGAGTTGCTTGACAAGGGTTTTATAAGACCCAGTTTCTCTCCTTGGGGTGCACCGGTCCTTTTTGTAAAGAAGAAGGACGGATCTTTGCGGTTGTGTATCGATTACCGAAAGTTAAACAAGGTGACGATTCGCAATCAATATCCACTGCCGAGGATAGATGACCTATTTGATCAGTTGCAGGGTGCGAAGCGGTTCTCCAAGATTGATTTGCGATCTGGGTACCATCAATTAAAGATTCGAGAATCGGATATACCCAAGACCGCATTCTAGACCCGATATGGACATTACGAGTTCTTGGTGATGTCTTTTGGATTAACTAATGCTCCTACAGCGTTCATGGACATGATGAACAGGGTCTTTAAACCATTTCTGGACCGATTTATCATTGTCTTCATTGACGACATCTTGGTTTATTCAAAGAATTATGAGGAACATGCGGAACACTTGAGATTAGCATTGCAAAAGCTGAGAGAAGAGAAACTGTATGCCAAATTCTCCAAGTGTGAATTCTGGCTTGATAGAGTTGCCTTTTTGGGTCACGTGGTATCATCAGAGGGAATCCACGTTGATACAAGTAAGGTAGAGGCAGTGAAGAATTGGTCCCAGCCTACCTCTGTTACTGAAATTCGCAGTTTCTTCGGTTTGGCGGATATTATAGAAGATTTGTGCAGGACTTCTCTAAGGTTGCTGTACCTATGACTAGATTGACTCAGAAGGGAGTGAAGTTTGTATGGGATGATAAGTGTGAGCAGAGTTTTCAGAAGCTGAAAGACAGTCTCACCACTGCTCCGGTGCTGGCACTACCTGAAGGCACAGGAGGGTATGTGGTATACTGTGATGCGTCGAGGATCGGGTTAGGGTGTGTCTTGATGCAACATGGCAAGGTGATTGCGTATGCATCGCGACAACTGAGGAAGCATGAGAAGAACTACCCGACTCACGACCTCGAAATGGCGGCTATAGTATTCGCTTTGAAAATATGGAGACACTACTTATCTGGCTAGACTTGTGAAATCTATACAGACCACAAAAGCCTCAAATACATTTTCGAGCAGAAAGACTTGAACTTGAGACAACGTCGATGGTTGGAGTTGTTGAAAGACTACGACTACACGATCTTGTATCATCCAGGAAAGGCCAACGTGGTAGCCGACGCTCTGAGTCGGAAATCCATGGGTAGTCTTGCTCATATAAGTGAAGAAGAAGACCGTTAATTAGAGAACTACACGAGCTAGAGCAAACGGGAAATCAATTTGAGATTGGAAGTTCTAACTCACTTTTAGCCCATTTGCAAGCTAAGTCCTCTTTGGTAGAAGAGGTAAAGGCTAGATAAGATGAAGATACCGACCTCAAGCAAATCAGGGATACGGTAACTAACGGGAAAGGGGACGACTTCCGATTTTCTATCGACGACTTCGGGATACTTCGGTTGGAGGGACGGTTGTGTGTCCCTATGGTTAATAACTTGAAAGAAAGAATTCTTGAAGAAGCACACCGGACATCGTATACAATCCATCCGGGAGCTAATAAAATGTATCACGACCTGAAACAGTTGTATTGGTGGAGTGGCATGAAAAAGGATGTCGCAAACTATGTAGCCAGGTGTTTAGTGTGCCAGCAAGTCAAGGCTGAACACCAGAAGTGCGCCGGAACATTACAACAGATAGAGATACCTGAGTGGAAATGGGAGAGGATAACGATGGATTTTGTAACAGGGTTGCCAAGATCACAACGGGGATTTGATTCGGTTAGGGTAATAGTGGATCGCATGACTAAGTCCGCACACTTTCTGCCAGTTAAGACCACTTACGGAGTGAGTCAATATGCACAGATTTACCTATCAGAAATCGTTAGATTCCACGGTGTGCCAGTGTCCATAATATCTGATAGAGGTCCACAGTTCACTTCCAAGTTTTGGAAGTCATTGTAGGAAGTGTTGGGAACTAGAGTTGATCTGAGTACTGCGTTCCACCCACAGACCGACGGGCAATCAGAAAGAACCATTCAGATTCCTGAGGACATGCTTCAGGCGTGTATTATGGATTTCGGCGGACGTTGGGAAAGGTATTTACCTTTGGCTGAGTTTGCGTACAATAACAATTATCAAGCAAGTATTCAAGTGGCACCTTTCGAGGCTCTGTACGGCCGTAGGTGCAGATCCCCGATTGGGTGGTTCGAGGTCGGAGAAGCTAGCCTAGTCGGCCCAGAATTGCTACAAGATGCCTTGCAGAAAGTAAAGTGCATAAGGGAGAGATTGCCGACGGCTCAGAGTAGGCAAAAGTCTTATGCAGACAATCGAAGGAGAGAACTGGAGTTTGCCATTGGTGATCAGGTGTTCTTGAGAATATCACCGATGAGAGGCGTGATGCGGTTTGGTAAGAAGGGGAAGTTGAGTCCTCGGTATATCGGACCGTTTGAAATCTTAGAACGAGTTGGGAATGTAGCATATCGGTTGGAATTGCCTACGGAATTGGAGGGGGTACACCCTGTCTTTCATGTATCGATGCTTCGGAAGCATCTTCCCGATCCCTCGCACGTGATCCAATCGCAAGACGTGCAATTAACCGAAAATATGACGTATGAAGAGGAGCCAATGGAAATCTTAGATCGGTAGTTGAAGAAACTCAGAACGAAAGAGATTCCATTGGTTAAAGTTCTGTGGAGAAACCACTCGACCGAAGAATAGCATGGGAGGTCGAGGGTGAAATGCGCAGAACGTATCCTCATCTATTTCGAGATTAAGGTTAGGATTTTGTTTGAAATTCAGGGACCGAATTTCTTAAGGGGGGAAGATTGTAATACCCGAGAATATTTTAACTAGCATAATTAATTAAATTAAATCAATTAATTTAAAAGAGGAAAATGAGATGAAAAATACACTAGCCTATCACTTATTATGTTGTAAATATAAAATTTTTAAATCCTAATATTTCTATCTTTCTTTTTATTTATTAATAAATTAGACTTATTTTCTTTTGATATGTATATATATTAATTAATTATATAAATATATATATATATGTAAAAAGGAAATCAGAATTCTTTTTTTTTCTTTTTGTAATATATATATATTAGATAAGAAAGAATAAAGAAAGAAAGAAGCAGATAGTGAGGGGGAAGAGAACCACGGAAGAAACACGTGAAGGAAAGAAGGTGTGGGGGAAGAACGCACGCAAGGAAGCTACGGGAGAGAGGGCAGAGCTCGACGGAAAACGCACGGTGGTGGCCGGACGTACGCGAGACGGAGGCCGGAGTCGCGTCCGTCGGAGCTTGTTGCTGTCTTGGTGCTAGAGAGAGAGAGAGTGACGGTTTAGAGAGAGAAATCAAAGGGAAAGAGCTTCCACGCCGGAAAACGCCGTCTCTTCACCGGGGAAGGTGGCTGGGAGTCTCCTCTACTCCATATCGTCCTTCTAACCGGTTGAATCGAGGTGAGAAGTCCCGAAACTCTCAAACCCCAATTTTATCAATTTTAGGGATTTTTGGAAAGACCCCAATTGATTCAATCTGAGTATTCCGGGTTCTAAATTGAAGTATTTGCATGTTATTAGGTGAATTGGAAGCTTAGGAACCGGAACTAAATTGGTGGGATTTATCCGGGTTGGAAAACTAGTAGGAAAAGTATGATTGGAAATGTTTAAGGGTGTTGTGGACTGATTGGGGGTGCATTAATAGGTGGAATTGTGATTATATAATTGCTAAAATTATTGGAAGGTACGAGGGATTAAAACTTGGGTAATTCCCGTCTCACACGGAACCCGGTTCGGGGAAAAAGAGACAATTTTCCAATTGTATGCATATCCGGATATGTGTATTCATGTGCAGGTAAAGTGTTGAAAGTTAATTCGGTAAATGGGAATTTTAGACAAGTAGAATTTATGACTCTCTTGAGCCATAAATTCAAGACTTGGGTAATGGGAATTTCATATGGACACATGTAGGTGAAATTGGTAACCTTGCATTCCCAAATCAAGGCTTCCGAATAGTGTGATTAAGCAAGGGTTGGACACGAATAGAAATATGCTAGGTGTTCCGAAAACTAGTTGAGGGCATTCCATGCCAACAACTAGTCTATGGAATTAATTAGAGAGAATATGAGCATTAGCGTTGCATGTACACGATAGTGGCTGAATTTCAAGTTTCTAAATCTCTCAACTATATGTGTATAGGGCACCATACTGTGAGTGGACTTTCGGGTGCCCTGAGAGTCGATCAGAGGGGCCAACCAGGTGAGGGGCTTTCCTATCCTTGTCCTATAGGGTTGACTGCGGATATGGATATATGGTTTGCCTTCTTGCCTACTTGTAGGAATTTTATAACAGATAACATGCTATTGTCGTTCCTAAATTGTAATATATGTGATAACGTGCTGTATGTGTATATGTGAATTGTAAAATCAATGGTGGCTCAAGGAGCCTTATATGGAAAGAAGGTCCTCGAGAACTAGATGATATCGGGGGTAGGATCGAGTCAATTTTATTTGTGAGGGTCTTGTGGTATTATAAACCAACCTCATTGTTGATCACCTGAAAAGGGTGGTTGTGTATGTAACTTCTTAAAGGAGATGAACATAGGTGACTTGTTTTAAACCGAGAGCTCCCGAATTAGAAAACCACTTGGGAATTTAGAGTTGCCTAAGAAGAAGAGAAATGAGTAAGCAGTGGTCCATAGGGGTCATTTATGGTACAACGTGGAAACCGAGTCGATCATGAATAGTCCGGGTAGATTGAGTCTGTTTGTCTTGAGTCAACCCACAGAAATACAGAGTATATGAGTACACCACATTGTGGCTATTGCCTTGGGTAAATCGAGGTCAGATGAGTCGCCGGCTATGCTCCAAGTGAAGTCTTGGGGTCAGACTAATGTTCCAAGTAAAGTCTTGGGGCCAGGTTTTCCTAAAATGATCAACTAGGTTCCTATATCGCTCACGTGAGATATTGCCTTCGGGCCAGATTCTCTCCTAACGGAGATATGCCTTCGGCCAGTTTAAGATTACGGTTATTTGAATACGGGTGACCACTTGGAATTATATGTTAAATCGTGCTATGATGTATCTATGAATTTGAACGTATGTGAAACCATACTTTAAATTATATATTGTGAATATGACATATGCTAATTGCTTGACCACCTAATATATGGAAATTGAAAATCTGTTATATGGGTATGTGTTTGTGATTGGCTCCTCTCCCCAGTTGTAGTGGTACCCGCTACTACACCAGGGATGGAAAAGCCTCTCACTGAGTCTGTTTGACTCACCCCAATGTTACATGTTACAGACACAGGTGGTATAGGCATCGGGAGCGCTTCCACTTCATCTCAGGGAGGCGGACAGACTTAGAGGCCGCACGCATTGTTCGCATGGGTAGTATTGATATATGTATTTTGTCAGGATGTATATGTATATGATTCTTTTGGTATAGCATTGTTTTGTACAGTTGCTATATACATATATGTATATGTCACACTCTAGAATTGTCGTCTTCATACAGATTAAAGATTGGTCTTGTTGTTGGGGACATAGGTTGTGATATTATAAATATCATGTGTATATATATATGTGAATGTGACTTCTGCATGTGAATAGGATAGATCACACGCATTGAGCGCGTGGTCAATATGTAAATTTATATATATATGTGTGACTGAATACTTGGTTGTGTGAAAATACGGCTTCCGCATGCGAATAGGATAGATCACACGCATTGAAGCGTGTGATCAATATGTAAATTATATGCAGGTGTGTGATTGAATATATATACTTGACTGTACGCAGGAAATTCTGTATGTGAATAGGATAGATCACCCGCCTTGAAGCGCGTGATCAATATGTAAATTATATGTACGTGTGATTGATTATGTGTATATGTATAGACTGAAGTGGCGTTGAGCAAGCTGTGGATTGCGTGCTACATAGGTCATCAGATAGGGATGGCCATATATACTATATATTGTTGTATTATGCATATATACAATGTCAGTCAGGGATTAGAGTAAGTTTCAAAAACTTGATATTCAATTTTCTTTTTTAGTAAGTTTTCGCTAATGAGTGTTTCGAAAACTTGATATTCATTTTTCTTTTTTTAATCAATTTTCGCCGGTGAGTGTTTCGAAAACTTGATATTCCTTTTCCTTTTTATAATCAGTTGTCGCCGATGAGTGTTTTGAAAACTTGATAGTCATTTTTCATTTTTAAATCAGTTTTCACCGGTTAGTGTTTCGAACACGTGATATTCATTTTTCTTTATTTAATTAGATTTCACCGATGAGTGTTTCGAAAACTTGATATTCATTTTTCTTTTTTTAATCATTTTTCGCCGATGAGTGTTTCGAAAACTTGATATTCATTTTTCTTTTTTTAAATCAGTTTTCCCCGATGAAAATTTCGAAAACTTGTTATTAATTTTAGTTTTTTTAATCTTTTTTCGCCGTTGAGTGTTCTAAAAACTTGATATTCGTTTTTCTTTTTTTTTAATCAGTTTTCGCCGATTAGTGTTTCGAAAACTTGATATTCTTTTTTGTTTTTTTAATCAATTTTCACCGATGAGTGTTTCTAAAACTTGATATTCATTTTTCTTTTTTAATTAGTTTTGGTCGATGAGTGTTTCGAAAACTTGATATTCATTTTTCTTTTTTTTAATAATTTTTCGCCGATTAGTGTTTCAAAAACTTGATATTCATTTTTCTTTTTTTAATTAATTTTCACCGATGAGTGTTTCGAAAACTTGATTTTCATTTTTCTTTTTTTAGTAAGTTTTCGCTAATGAGTGTTTCGAAAACTTGATATTCATTTTTCTTTTTTTAGTAAGTTTTTGCTATTGATTGTTTAGAAAAGTTGATATTCATTTTTCTATTTTTAATCAGTTTTCGCCGATGAGTGTTTCGAAAACTTGATATTCATTTTCCTTTTTTTATTCAGTTTTCGCCGAGGAGTGTTTCTAAAACTTGATATTCATATTTCTATTTTTAATCAGTTTTCGTCGATGAGTGTTTCGAAAACTTGAAATTCATTTTGCTTTTTTTAATCAGTTTTCGCCGATGAGTGTTTCGAAAACTTGATATTCATTTTTCTATTTTTTTAATCAGTTTTCGCCGATGAGTGTTTCGAAAACTTGATATTCATTTTTCTTTTTTTAATCAGTTTTCGCCGATGAGTGTTTCGAAAACTTGATATTCATTTTTCTTCTTTTTAATCAGTTCTCGTCGATGAATGTTTTGAAAACTTGATATTTATTTTTCTTTTTTAATTAGTTTTGGTCGATGAGTGTTTCGAAAACTTGATATTCATTTTTCTTTTTTAATTAGTTTTGGTCGATGAGTGTTTTGAAAACTTGATATTAATTTTTCTTTTTTTTAATCATTTTTCGCCCATGAGTGTTTTGAAAACTTGATATTCATTTTTTTTACTTAGTTTTGGTCGATCAGTGTTTTGAAAACTTGATATTCATTTTTCTTTTTTGAAAAAGTTTTCACCGATGAGTGTTTCAAAAACTTGATTTTCATTTTTCTTTTTTTAATCAGTTTTCGCCGATGAGTGTTTTGAAAACTTGATAGTTATTTTTACTTTTTTTAATCAGTTTTCGCCGATGGGTGTTTCGAAAACGCAATATTAATTTTTCTTTTTATATAGTTTTCGCCGATAAGTGTTTCGAAAACGTGAAATTCATTTTTCTTTATTTAATTAGTTTTCACCGATAAGTGTTTCGAAAACTTGATATTCATTTTTTTAATCATTTTTCACCAATAAATGTTTCGAAAATGGCACGACCCCCTATCGGACGTCCGTGACCGGCACGGGAAGTAGGATTTCTCCTATCCCGTAAGCCTCTAATCCCTGATTGACATTTTCACATGTTTATAACTACCCATTTTTAATACAAACAATATATAGTATTTATGGCCATCCATATCCGGTGACCTAAGTAGCGTGCAATCCACGGCTCGCTCAACGCCGCTTCAGTTTATACATATACACATAATCACTCACACGTACATATAGGTATACGTATTGATCACGCGCTTCAGGGCGGGTGATCTATCCTATTCACATGCAGAAATCCTGTGTATAGTCATACATATATTCAATCACACGCTTGCATATAGTTTACATATTGATCACACGCCTCAATGCGTGTGATCTATCCTATTCACATGCGGAAGCCATATTTTCATACAATCATGTATTCAGTCACACACATATATATAATTTACATATTGATCACACCCCTCAAGGCATGTGATCTATCCTAGTCGCATGCGGAAGTCATATATGTATATATACATGATATATGCTATATCATAGCCTAAAGTCCCAATACCAAGATCTAACCTTAATCTGTATGAAGCCGACAATGCTAGAATTCAAGTATGATATATATATATATATATATATATATATATATATATATATACACACAGCAGATGTATAAGTACAACTCTACACCCAAAAATTATTTATATATATATACATCACGACACATGTACATAACCAAAATAACTACCGACGCGGACAAAGCGTGCGGTCTTCAGAGTTTTCCGCCTCCTTGAGAAGAAGTGGACACTTTCCCTACTCCTGAACCACATGTATCTGAATCATATAAACAGGGGGGTGAGTCGAACAAACTCAGTGAGGAGCTCCCCCATCCCTGGCGTAGCAGCGGGTACCACTACAACTGGGGGAAGGGAGCAACCACAACCACATGCGCATGAAACAGATTTATATTGCGACCTTTAATATGACCAGGGAGTCAATATATCATATTCACAATTTAAAATCCTAATTCATGCTTCTAACATATTTATCATTCTGCACGTACATAAATCACAATATATATTTATATATCATATGTTTTCATTGCAAACACCTACTTATACACATAGGCATTTACTTTCTGTCTCCCGCGTTATGCTTAGAGTAATAGCCGACAACTTGTCTGACCTCGGTTAAACCAAGGTAATGGCCACTATGTGGCATACTTACTGTAAACAAAATCCTGTCTATCTGACCAGGATGACCGACTCGATCTACCCGGACTAACCTAAACAAGTTCAACTAACATGTTTAACCTTGAAAGACGCCCTATGAGAAACTAACTGAATATTATACATTTTTATTAGTTAGGCCTAGTTTTCCCATCTTCAATTATGCAACACTCTCACTCACACTTAACAACCTTGGTTTATTTCCCTCAATGTACCATACGGATAAAACCTTTACAACGATAATCAATTTAAATGAGTTTCTAATATTAATGAACCCTCACATATAAAATTCTGACTCAATCCTACCCACGGTAACATATAAGGCTCGGTGAGCCACAATATCATATATTCACTTGAGAACAAACATATAAGCACATAAACAGTTTGCACGTCTACTGTTTACTTGCTAAACATATACGCGTAACGTAAATACATTCAGATAGACATATTTCATATAACAATTTGCACAAAATAGACCAAACCACATTTCCACGTAGTCATCCAACCCTGTGGGGCAGGGATGGGAGAGCCCCTCACCTCGTTGGGCCTCCTGATCAGTCCTCGGAGTGGCTGGAGCTCCAATTACCCTGTGGTGCCCTATACACATATATATTTAAGAAATTTAGAACGCGTAACTAAGCATCTACTATGCACGTGTCATGCTAATGCTTATGCACCCTCCAGATATTTCCAAGAACTAACTATTTAGTTCGTTATGTCGTCTAAATTGCTCTTTTTGAAAGGCCATATTGTCTTATATCGGCTTTCACACGTTTGAGCCACTTAGAACCTCTAAATGCTCAGGTTAGGGATTCCCACATTTCTAAATTTCACTTCAAGTGTTCATAAGGGTATTTAACTAATAAAAGAATTTCTTTATGGCTCGAAAGAGGCCTTAGCTCACCCATTCAACCGTTTCCCCCTTATTTGCCAGGTAAGAGTTCAACTATGACCTCTTTAATTATATATATAAAAATATAATTGGGTATAAATAGAGCCTTAGAACCAATTTAGTGGGTCTTAGATGTCCACCACGACCGAGGTGTCCAACCCACAGCACGGCTCCCAACTGCACTGTGGCTTGGTATATTGCCTCTTTTTCACCGGATTGGGTTCCGAATGAGATGGTATATACTCGGGGTTTATTCCCTTGTCTATTTCCAGCATTAATAACACATATACTACTTCAATCCAAGCCTATTCATGCATTAAATCAGAAAAATTCAAATTTAGCACAATTTCCTAACCCAATTTCCATGATTTCCATACCCGGTCAAATCCTATGGTTTAACTTCGATTCTAAACCTTACTAGGCTTTCAATAACACCTACTAAGCTTGTTTTTAACCCCGGAATGCCCCGATCGGAAGAGATTTAAGAATTCCCAAAATACCTAAAATTGGAGAAATTGGGGTTTGAGAGATTTTGAGCTTTCTTACTTGATTTCAATCGGATAGAAAGCTTGGTGGTGATGAAAGAAGAGGTCTGGTCACCTTCTCCGGTGCCGGCGCACGTTCTCCAGTGAGAAACCGACCAAAAACTGTCGAGCTCTTCCTCCCTCTCCTTCGTGCTCACCGTTCGTGCATGCTGCTCCTGCTTTGCGTTTTTGCTTCTGTCTGCTTCTCTTTTTCTTTTTATTATATGTATTAATGAAATAGAAAGGGGGGTCATGGTTGGCCCCCCATATATCTTATTATATTTTATTTTATTTTATTTTATTTTTGTTTGTTGCTTGCTGGAAAGGGGGGTCACGGTTTGGCCCCCCCTTTAAATTAATAATTAGAAAAAAAATTATTAATTAGAAAAAAACTTATTTACTTGTTATATCCTATTTTTCCCTCATGCTTTTAATCCTCTTTTCTTTTAGATCCTAGAAAAATTTTAAATATCCCCTATTACTTTCTTCTTTATTCTATTTTAACTCTATAATTTAATTTATTTTTCTTTCAAAAAAGAAAAATAAATAAATAATGATGATAATAATTAAATTAAATTAAATTAAATTAAATATTTCGGATATTACACCTCTAATCCCCGATTGACATTTCCATATGTTCATAACTACCCATTTCTACTACAAACAATATATAATACGTATGGTCATCCATTTCCGGTGACCTAGGCAGTTGCAATCCATGGCTTGCTCAGCACCGCTTCAGTCTATATATATACACACATATTCACTCACACGTACATATAGTATACATATTGATCACGCGCTTTAGTGCGGGTTATCGATCCTATTCACATGCAGAAGTCCTGTATACAGTCAAACATAAGCTCAATCACACACTTGCATATAGTTTACATATTGATCACACGCCTCAATGCGTGTGATCTATCCTATTCACATGCGGAAGCCATATTTTCATACAAACATGTATTCAGTCACACATATGTATATAATTTAAATATTGATTACACACCTCAAGGCTTGTGATCTATATGTATATAATTTACATATTGATTAAATTAATGGGTTAAAATAAAATGAAGAAGGGAAAGAAATGGAATTTTAAAATTTCTTGTTTTGGACTTAAATGAAAAGGAGAACTAAAAGGATGGGGGAAAAAGAGGATTTAACAACCAAATTTTTTTTATATGTAGACCAAACCGTGTACCCTCTCATAAAAAGCAAAACAAATAAAATAATAATAATAATAAAATATATATGGGGGGCCAACCGTGACCCCCTCCCATTACATAACACACAACAAATAAAAAAAAAAAGAGAAAAGAGCAGAACAGAACGCGCGAAAGAGAAAGCAAGCAGAGGCACAACGCACGCACGAAATTGAGAAGAGGGAGGAAGGGTTCGACGGGTTCTGGCCGGATTTTTGCCGGAAAGCGTGCGCTAGTGCCGGAGAAGGTGACCGAACCTCATCTTCAACACCCAACAAGCTTCTATCCGATTAGAATCAAGAAAGAAAGCCCCAAATCTCTCAAACCCCAATTTTCTTCAATTTTAGGAATTATTCGATTTCTTTTATTTGGGACATTCCGAGGTTAAATTCGAGCTTAGTGGGTGTTATTGAGAGCTTAGTGAGGTTTAGAATCGAAGTGAAATCGTAGGAATTGACCGGGTATGGAAATCATGGAAATTGGGTTAGGAAATTGTGCTAAATTCAAATTTTGCTGGTTTGATGCATGAATAGGCTTGGAATGGAGTAGCATAGGTGTTATAGTTGCTGGAAATAGAAAAGGAAATAAAGCCCGAGTATTTACCGTCTCAACCGGAACCCAATCCGGTGACAAAGTGGCGATATACCAAGCCACCGTATAGTAAGGAGCTGTGCTGTGGGCTGGACACCTCGGTCTAGTCTGTGGTGGACACCTAAGACCCGCTAAATTGGTTCCAAGGCTCTATTGTATACCCGATTATATTCTTACAAATAATTAAAGATGGAGTAATTAAGCTTTTACTCGGCGAATAAGGGAGACGGTGGAATGAGTAAGCTAAGGCCTCTTTTGAGCCGTTAATTTAATTCTTTTATTAGTTAAATACTCTTATGAACACATGAAGTGAAATTTAGACAAGTGGGAATCTCTAACCTAAGCATTTAGAGGTTCTAAGTGGATCGAATGTGTTGAAAATCGATATAAGACAGTATGGACGTTCAAAAAGAGCAAATAGGACGACGTAATGAACTAAATAGTTAGTTCTTGGAAATATCAAGAGGGTGCAAGAGCATTAGCTTGACATGTACATGGTAGATGCTTCTTTACACGTTTCTAAATTGCTTAAGTACATGTGTATAGAGCACCACGGAGTAATTGGAGCTTCAGGCACTCTGAGGACTGATCAGGAGGGCCAACGAGGTGAGGGGCTCTCCCATTCCTGCCCCACAGGATTGGATGACTACGTGGAAATGTGGTTTGCTCTATTTTGTGCAAATTGTTATATGAAACAGTGGACGTGCAAACTGTTTATGTGTATATATGTTTATTCTCAATTGAATATGTGATATTGCGGCTCACCGAGCTTTATATGTTACTGTGGGTAAGACTGAGTCGGAATTTCATATGTGATGGTTCATTAATTTTAGAAACCAATTAAATTGATCATCATTGTAAAGATCTTGACCGTATGGTACATTGAGGAAACTGAACCTAGGTTGTTAAGTGTGAGTGAGGGTGTTGCATAATTGAAAATGGGGGAAATTAGGCCTAACTAATAAACACTTATAACATTAAGTTAGTTTCTCATAGGGCGTCTTTCAAGGTTAAACATGTTAGTTGAACTTGTTTAAGTTAGTCCGGGTAAATCGAGTCGGTCATCCTGGTCGGACAGACAAGAATTTGTTAACAGTAAGTATGCCATATAATGGCCATTACCTTGGTTTAACCGAGGCCAGACAAGTTGCCGACTATTACTCTAAGCATGCCTTGGAGTCAGAAAGTTCCTATTGTGATCAACTAGGTTTGAACAAGAAATTGCCTTCGGGCCAGTATTTCTCTTAGCGTAATGCAGGAGACAGAAAGTGAATGCCTACAAGCATAACTATATGTGACTTATGAAAACATATGATATATATATTGTGAGTTATGTACGTGCAGAGAAATAAATATGTTAGGAGCATGAATTAGGATTTTAATTGTGAATATGATATATTGATTGCCTGATCATATTAAAGGTCACAATATGAATATGTTTCATGCGCATGTGGTTGTGGTTGCTCCCTTCCCCCAGCTATAGTGGTACCAGCTGCTACGCCAGGGATGGGGGAGCTCCTCACTGAGTCTGTACGACTCACCCCACCCTTATTTAAACGTTTCAGATACAGGTGGTTCAGGCGTCGGGAACGCGTCCACTTCTTCTCAAGGAGGCGGACAGATCTGAAGACGGCACGCTTAGTCCGCGTCGGTAGTTATTTTGATTATGTACATATGTCGTGATGTATATATATATATATATATATATATATATATATATAAATGCTTTTTGGGCGTCGCTTTTGATGAGTGTTTCCAAAACTTGATATTCATTTTTCTTTTTATAATCAGTTTTCATCGATAAGTGTTTCGAAAACTTGATATTCATTTTCCTTTTTTAATCAGTTTTCGCCGATGAGTGTTTCGAAAACTTTATATTCTGTTTTTATTTTTTTAATCAGTTTTCGTCGATTAGTGTTCGGAAACTTTATATTCAATTTTCTTTTTTTAGAAAGTTTTCGCTAATGAGTGTTTCGAAAACTTGATATTCATTTTTTCTTTTTTTAATCACTTTTCGCCGATGAGTATGTCGAAAACTTGATATTTATTTTTCTTTTCTTTGATCAATTTTCGCCGATGAGTGTTTCGAAAACTTGATATTCATTTTTCTTTTTCTTAATCAGTTTTCGCCGATGAGTGTTTCGAAAATGTGATATTCATTTTTCTTTATTTAATTAGTTTTCACCGATGAGTGTTTCGAAAACTTGATATTCATTTTTCTTTTCTTAATCATTTTTCGCCGATTAGTGTTTTGAAAAACTTGATATTCTTTTTTCTTTTTTTCTATCAGTTTTCGCCAATGAGTGTTTCAAAAACTTGATATTGATTTTCGTTTTTAATCAGTTTTTATCGATGAGTGTTTCGAAAACTTGATATTCATTTTTATTTTTTTAATCATTTTTCGTCGATGCGTGTTTCGAAAACTTGATATTCAATTATATGTTTCTTAATCAGTTTTCGCCAATAAGTGTTTCGAAAACGTGATATTCATTTTACTTTATTTAATTAGTTTTCACTAATGAGTGTTTCGAAAAGTTGATATTCTTTTTTCTTTTTTTTAATCATTTTTTGCCGATGAGTGTTTTGAAACTTGATATTCATTTTTCTTTTTTTATCAATTTTCGCCAATGAGTGTTTCGAAAACTTGATATTCATTTTTATTTTTTTTAATAAGTTTTCGTCGATGAGTGTTTAGAAAACTTGATATTCATTTTTCTTTTTTTAATCAGTTTTCATCGATGAGTGTTTCGAAAACTTGATATTCATTTTCCTTTTTTAATCAGTTTTCGCCGATGAGTGCTTCGAAAACTTTATATTCATTTTTTTAATCAATTTTCGTCGATTAGTGTTTCGAAAACTTTATATTCATTTTTTTAGAAAGTTTTCGCTAATAAGTGTTTCGAAAACTTGATATTCATTTTACTTTTCTTAATTAGTTTTCGCTGATGAGTATTTTCGAAAACTTGATATTCATTTATCCTTTTTTTAATCAGTTTTCGCCGATGAGTGTTCAGAAAACTTTATATTCATTTTTCTTTTTCTTAATCAGTTTTCGCCTATGAGTGTTTCGAAAACGTGATATTCATTTTTCTTTATTTAATTAGTTTTCATAGATTAGTGTTTCGAAAAATTGATATTCATTTTTATTTTTTTAATCATTTTTCGTCGATGAGTGCTTCGAAAGCTTGATATTTATTTTTCTTTTTCTAGTAAGTTTTCGCCGATAAGTGTTTAAAAAACTTGATATTCATTTTTATTTTTTTTAATCAGTTTTCATCGATGAGTGTTTCGAAATCTTGATATTCATTTTTCTTTTTTTAGTAAGTTTTCACTAATAAGTGTTTTCGAAAACTTGATTATCATTTTTCTTTTTTTAACCAGTTTTTGCCGATGAGTGTTCTGAGAACTTGATAATCATTTTTCTTTTTCTTAATCATTTTTCGCCCATGAGTTTTTTGAAAACGTGATATTTATTTTTCTTTATTTAATTAGTTTTCACCGATTAGTGTTTCGAAAACTTGATATTCATTTTTATTTTTTAATCATTTTTCGTCGATGAGTGTTTCGAAAACTTGATATTCATTTTTTCTTTTTTTAATCAGTTTTCGCCGATGAGTGTTCTCGAAAACCTGATATTCATTTTTATTTTTTTTAATCAGTTTTCGTCGATTAGTGTTTCGAAAACTTCATATTCATGTTTCTTTTTTTAATTAGTTTTCGCCGATAAGTGTTTTCGAAAACTTGTTATTCAGTTTTTTTAATAAGTTTTCGCAGATGAGTGTTCTGAAAACTTTATATTCGTTTTTCTTTTTCTTAATTAGTTTTCGCCCATGAGTGTTTCGAAACGTGAAATTAGTTTTCACCGATTAGTGTTTCGAAAAACTGATATTCATTTTTATTCGAAAACTTGATATTCATTTTTCTTTTTTAGTAAGTTTTTGCCGATTAGTGCTTCGAAAACTTGATATTCATTTTCATTTTTTTAATTAGTTTTAGTCGATGAGTGTTTCGACAACTTGATATTCATTTTTCTTTTTTTAGTATGTTAACCAATGAGTGTTTTCGAAACTTTATATTCATTTTTCTTTTTTTTCTAATGAGTTTTCGCCGATGAGTTTTTTGAAAACTTGATATTCAATTTTCTTTTCCTTAATCAGTTTTCAACGATGAGTGTTTCGAAAACCTGATATCATTTTTCTTTATTTAATAAGTTTTTACTGATTGGTGTTTCGAAAAATTGATATTCATTTTTATTTTTTTAATCATTTTTCGTTGATGAGTGTTTCGAAAACTTGATATTCATTTTTCTTTTTTTAGTAAGTTTTCGCCTATGTGTGTTTCGAAACTTGATATTCATTTTAATTTTTTTATTCAGTTTTCGTCGATAAGTGTTTCGAAAACTTGATATTCATTTTTCTTTTTTTAGTAAGTTTTCACTAATGAGTGTTTTCGAAATCTTGATATTCATTTTTCTTTTTTTTAATGAGTTTTTGCCGATGAGTGTTCTGAAAACTTGATATTCATTTTTCTTTTTCTTAATCAGTTTTCGCCGATGAGTGTTTCAAAAACTTGATATTTATTTTTATTTTTTTAATCATTTTCCGTCGATTAGTGTTTCGAAAACTTGATATTCATTTTTCTTTTTTCAGCAAGTTTTCGCCAATGAGTATTTCTAAAACTTGAAATTCATTTTTATTTTTTTAATCAGTTTTCGTCGATTATTGTTTCGAAAACTTGATATTTATTTTTCTTTTTTTAGTAAGTTTTCACTAATGAGTGTTTCGAAAACATGATATTCATTTTTCTTTTTCTTAATCAGTTTTCAAAAACATGATATTCATTTTTCTTTATTTATTTAGTTTTCACCGATGAGTGTTTCGAAAACTTGATATTTATTTTTCTTTTTCTTAATCAGTTTTCAACGATGAGTGTTTCGAAAACGTGATATATGTTTTTCTTTATTTAATTAGTTTTCACCGAAAAGTGTTTCGAAAACTTGATATTCATTTTTCTTTTTTTTATCAGTTTTCGTCGATGAGTGTTTCGAAAACTTGTTATTCATTTTTCTTTTTTTAATTAGTTTTTACCGATTAGTGTTTCGAAAACTCGATATTCATTTTTCTTTTTTTAATCAGTTTTCACCGATTAGTGTTTCAAAAACTTGATATTCATTTTCCTTTTTTAATCAGTTTTTGCCGATGAGTGTTTCGAAAACTTTATATTCATTTTTATTTTATTTAATCAGTTTTCATCGATGAGTGTTTCGAAAACATGATATTCATTTTTCATTTTTTAGCAAGTTTTCGCTATTGAGTGTTTCAAAAACTTGAAACTCATTTTTATTTTTTTAATCAGTTTTCGCGATGAGTGTTTTCGAAAACTTGATATTCATTTTTCTTTTTTTTAATCAGTTTTTGTCGATGAGTATTCTGAAAACTTTATATTCATTTTTCTTTTTCTTAATCAGTTTTCGCCCATAAGTGTTTCGAAAATGTGATATTCATTTTTCTTTATTTAATTAGTTTTTATTGATTGGTGTTTCGAAAAATTAATATTCATTTTTATTTTTTTAATCATTTTTCGTTGATGAGTGTTTCGAAAACTTGGTATTCATTTTTCTTTTTTTTAGTAAGTTTTCGCCTATGAGTGTTTCGAAATCTTGATATTCATTTTTATTTTTTTTAATCAGTTTTCGTTGATAAGTGTTTCGAAAACTTGATATTCATTTTTCTTTTTTTAGTAAGTTTTCACTAATGAGTGTTTTCGAAATCTTGATATTCATTTTTCTTTTTTTAATGAGTTTTTGCCGATGAGTGTTCTGAAAAGTTGATATTCATTTTTCTTTTTCTTAATCAGTTTTCGCTGATGAGTGTTTCGAAAACTTGATATTCATTTTTCTTTTTCTTAATCAGTTTTCAACAATGAGTGTTTCAAAAACGTGATATTCATTTTTCTTTATTTATTTAGATTTCACCGATGATTGTTTCGAAAACTTGATATTCATTTTTCTTTTTCTTAATCAGTTCTCAACGATGAGTGTTTCGAAAACGTGATATTCATTTTTCTTTATTTAATTAGTTTTCACCGATGAGTGTTTCGAAAACTTGATATTCATTTTTCTTTTCTTTTTTTTATCAATTTTCGTCGATGAGTGTTTCGAAAACTTGTTATTCGTTTTTCTTTTTTTAATTAGTTGTCACCGATTAGTGTTTCAAAAACTTAATATTCATTTTTCTTTTTTTTTAATTAGTTTTCACTGATTAGTGTTTCGAAAACTTGATATTCATTTTCCTTTTTTAATCAGTTTTCGCCGATGAGTGTTTCGAAAAGTTTATATTCATTTTTATTTTATTTAATCAGTTTTCATCGATGAGTGTTTCGAAAACATGATATTCATTTTTCTTTTTTTAGTAAGTTTTTGCTAATGAGTATTTCGAAAACTTGATATTCATTTTACTTTTTTAATCTGTTTTCGCCGATGAGTGTATCGAAAACTTTTGTAATACCCCGTAACATTTTGAGGATTTAAGAATGATTTATTTAAAAAAAATTTTTTTGAGGATTAAAGAAGGATTTATTCCGGGGCTAGAAATTTAAAACTTAAAATATATATATATATATAGAAAAAAAATATGAAAGTTAAAAGGAACCGGGGACTAAAACGAAGGAAAACGTAGAGTTGGAGGATGGAGGGACTAAATTGAAGAGAAAACTTGTTTCTCTCCACTTACACCCTTCCACGCCACTCACACACACAATCAGAAAAGAAAAAGAAAGGAAAGGAGAGAGAGGGGGAGCTAGGGCTTGGATGAGGGAGCAAATCCGGCGAGCCGGAGCAAGGATTAGGAAGCCGCCCCCAACCTTCTCTTCATCTTGTTTTACTCTCTTGAGGTAGGTTTAGTAATCTCCTCAATCTATAATTTTTCTCATCCTCACCATTTCTTGATTTTATGAACAATGGAGGCTCAAACTTTGCATTCTTGATGTTATGAACATTTCTATTGGATGTTTTAATTGTTGGTTGTGCTGAGATTTTGCTGGGTTAGAGATTTGAGTTTAGGGTTTGAGTTTGTTCATCATGTTCTTCTAAAAAACAACAATCTTTGATGGTATAAGACACAAGAAATTCGTGGAACATGTTTTTTTGTCAAAAACTGAGATTTTGAATCTGACCTTGCACTGTTTAAACGTATTTTTTGAATTCGTTTCTTGATGGATTTGCATTATTCCAATCCATATGAAAACTAACATCCTAAGCGTTCTAAATTATATTTTTCCAAAATATTCCAACGGTTAGATCTTCTGGAAATTGCCTTGAAAGTCAGCGGTTCTGTTTTCTAAACTGATGCGGAATTTTTGTATGATTGGCTACTGTTTTTAAATTAATGCTCTTAAATGGATCAAATCCTTTTTATAATGAATTGATAATTAGAATATTTTATCTCTAAGCTTGATTTAGAAAGAACAATCAAATAATTTCGTTAAGTATGGAAGGAGATATGACCATTTCAATGAAGCTTGCCAAATGTTGCATGCTGTTTTGAATATGATTTTGCTCTGTTTAAATGTGTTTTCTGAATTCGTTACATAATGGATTTCAGTTATTCCAAAGCCATATGAAAGATAACATTCTAAGCTTTCTAAGTTGTATTTTTACTAAAAAGTCCAACGGTTAGATTTTCTGGGAAGGTTCTCGAAAGTTAGCGGTTCTGTTTTACACACTACCAAGTTTCTAGTTTATTTCTTCCTTAATTTGAATGGTTCCTTTTTCTTCAACTTTATTTTGAAAACTCGTCACGACGGTGATTTAAATTAAAATCATGCAAAGGGAGTTATTGGTGGGTTTCAGATTTGGTTATGCTAGCAATGTGAGACATCGACTAGAACAACGTCAGATGGCACTTGGACCTCAGTTTTATAATCACCATGACGATGGTCATTGTCCTATCCTGGAATAGGGTCAGAAAGGATTTATATTGCTATGACGATAGCTTGAGAGTGCATCTGGACGGGTATATGAGTTATATCCTGTTGAGAATACTTGTACATATTAATAAGGAGAAGAATTGTTGATCCTTCGGGAAAGATACAAAGAATCCTATTAATATGTGAGACTAAGGTAAGGAGACACGGGAGGAACCTACGGGTGAACCGTGAGCCTAGCCTAGTAAAAGATAAATCATCATGTGGAGTTGGACCAGGGTGTGTCAGTGGCCATTCTTCGAGACGTCGTGTCGTGCCCGCCATGTGGCCTGGTTGGGTAATGAACGAGTGGGCTCAAGCTATTGCCCCGCCGCAGCAAGGGGTCAGGACGTGCCACGTGGTGGCTACGTATCAGTTGTTTGATAGATATAAGTTGATTGTGTTTGATTAATAGAATTGTCACAAGGTGACTAGTACCCAAGTGAAGGGGTTAAGTATTGTTTGATTAACAGAATTGTCACAAGGTGACTAGTACCCAAGTGATTGGGTTAAGTATGCTTTGTCACGTGGTGGCCAGCAACCCGAGTGCACGGGTTCGAGGTAGAAAAGCCATGTAGTGGCTAGTAAATACCCCAGAGCGGGGGAAGTTAAGTAGATGTATGTTATAGTTACTGCGTGTACTTAAAGAATTGTCTGTGTTTGCATATTATTGCTGATTGTACAGCGTAGTGGTGACGTACAGGATTACGTCATCAGAACATCTTATTTGATTCAGATATGCTGAACGTGAGAAGACCGGTAAGTAAAAGCTGACACTATATGTTACGTGTTTAATTGTTGATTGATGACGTGGAATAAACTGCTGCATGTTTACAGTTATTAAATGCATATGAGTGTTTGGGTGAAATTTCGGTTGTTGTGTGATCACCAAGAATGTATGCTAACAACAGTAACTAGTTGTTTTTGCATGTGGTTGTGTATGACTCCCAAACCCAGCGTTATGATACCCACCTTGCGCCGGGGATGGGAGAGTCCTCACTGAGTCGCGTGGTCAAGACTCACACCTCATTTTTACTACACAGAGACAAGTTAAGTACAGGTGGAAGAAGTCTCGGTGGAACGAGGGTTGAACAACACTTTTCCAATACCCACAACTTGTTCATGTGGGTGAATAAAGTGTAATTGTAATTGTAATTTACTTTATTATTGTATCATAAAGTAAAGGGTAGACGTACCCAACTATATTGTATCACTAAATCTAGAACTGTCAGCTTCACACACCTT
The DNA here is from genome assembly GCA_014851425.1 of Senna tora. Taxonomy (NCBI): domain Eukaryota; kingdom Viridiplantae; phylum Streptophyta; class Magnoliopsida; order Fabales; family Fabaceae; genus Senna; species Senna tora. The sequence continues at coordinate 12,468,238 of CM026261.1, read as the reverse complement.
AAAGATCAGGATCCGTTAGATTACGATGCAGGGAAAACTTGTTTCCAAAATATATATATACATATATCTGTTGCATGTGAATAGGATAGGCAGCATCTTCGGATGTGTAGCCAGTACACATGTTATATATTATGTGTGTTTTCCTATATCTATATCTTGAAGCGGCACTGACCGTGGATTTGCTTGCCTAGGATAGGCCACCATTTCGGTGTAGCCATGGTATTATACTGCATGTGGATGTATTTTCAATAATAGATATTCTGTCAATTAGGTGATAAAGCTTACAGGCATAGGGATATTCCCTGTGTCTGTGCCGGTCACGGTCCTCTAAACGGGGGTCGTGACAACTTTATTTTCATTTTTATTTTTTTAATCAGTTTTCGTCGATGAGGGTTTCGAAAACTTGATATTCATTTTTCTTTTTTTAGTAAGTTTTTGCTAATGATTGTTTTGAAAACTTGATATTCATTTTTCTTTTTTTAATCAGTTTTCGCCGATGAGTGTTTCGAAAACTTGATATTCGTTTTTCTTTTTGTAATCAATTTTCGCCGATTAGTGTTTTAAAAACTTGATATTCATTTTTTTCTTTTTTAATTAGTTTTGATCTATGAGTGTTTCGAAAATTGATATTCATTTTTCTTTTTTTAATAAGTTTTAATCGATGAGTGTTTCGAAAACGTGATATTCATTTTCCTTTTTTAATCAGTTTTTGTCGATGATTGTTTCGAAAACTTGATACATTTTTCTTTTTTTACTAAGTTTTCACTAATGAGTGTTTCGAAAACTTGATATTCATTTTTCTTTTTTAATCAGTTTTTTGCGATGAGTGTTTCGAAAACTTGATATTCATTTTTCCTTTTTTAATCGGTTTTCGCTGATGACCTAAGTGACTTACAATCCACGGCTCGCTCAGCGCCGCTTCAATCTATATATACACACATATTCACTCACACGTACATATAGTTACATATTGATCACGTGCTTCAGTGCGGGTGATCTATCCTAATCACATGCATAAGACCTGTATTCATTCATACATATATTCAATCACACAAATACAGATAGTTTACATATTGATCACACGCCTCAATGCGTGCGATCTATCGTAGTCACATGTGGAAGTTATATTTACATACAACATGTATTCAGCCACATATATATATATATATATATAATGTACATATTGATCACACACCTCAATGCGTGTGATCTATCCTAGTCACATGCGGAAGTCACAGATATATATATATGATATATACAATATCATAGCCTAAGTTCCCAATACCAAGACCTATCTTTAACCTGTATGAAGCCGACAAAACTAGAGTTCGAGTATAACATATATATACACAGCTGTTGTATATGTACAAACCTACGCCCAAAAAGGATTTATTTATATATATATATATATATATATATATATATATATACACCACAACATAATTACGTAACCAAAATAAATACCGACGCGGACTAAGCGTGCAGTCTTCAGATCTGTCCGCCTCCTTGAGAAGAAGTGGACGCGTTCCCGACTCCTGAATCACCTGCATCTGAAACATGTAAATAGGGGGTGAGTCGAACAGACTCAGTGAGGAGCTCGCCCATCCTTGGAGTAGCAGCGGGTACCACTACAGCTGGGGGAAGGGAGCAACCACAACCACATGCGCATGAACGTATTGCAACCTTTAATATAATCAGGCAGTCATTATATATATATCATATTCACAATAATTACCCCATTTCATGCTTCTAACGTAATTTTTACTCTGCACGTAAATCAATCACAAACATATATCATATGGTTCCATGGTTAACACCTACTTATACACGTAGGCATTCGAACCTAGTTGATCACACAAGGAACTTTCTGACTCCAAGGCACGCTTAGAGTAATAGCCGACAACTTGTCTGACCTCGGTTAAACCAAGGTAATGGCCACTATGTGGCATGCTTACTGATGATAAAATCCTGTCTGTCCGACCAGGATGATCGACTCGATCTACTCGGACTAACCTAAACAAGCTCAACTAATATGTTTAACCTTGAAAGACGCTCTATGAAAAACTAATTAAATATTATACGTGTTTATTAGTTAGACCTAGTTTTCCCCTTTTCGATTATGCAACACTCTCACTCACACTTAACAACATATGTTCAGTTTCCTCAACATACCATACAAACGAGATCTTTACAGTGACGATCAATATGATTGGTTTCTAATGTTATTGAACTCTCACATATGAAATTACGACTCAATCCTACCCACGGTAGCCTTTAAGGCTCAATGAACCACATTAACATATATACACACATGAGCCTAATAAGATAAACACATATTTGGTTTGCATGTTTACTGTTTACTTACAAACCATACACGCGTAACGCAATTTCATTCAGATAAATATATTTCATATAACAGTTGCGCAAAATAGAGCAAACCACATTTTCACGTAGTCATCCAACCCTGTGGGGTAGGGATGAGAGAGCCCCTCACCTTGTTGGCCCTCTTGATCAGTCCTCGAAGTACCTAAAGCTTCAATTACTCTGTGGTGCCCTATACACATGTACTTAAGCAATTTAGAAACGTGTAACTAAGCATCTACCATGCACGTGTCATGCTAATGCTCATGCACCCTCTTGATATTTCCAAGAACTAGATATTTAGTTCGTTACGTCGTCTTATTTGCTCTTTTGAAAGTTTCTAATGTCTTATACTTGACTTTCACACACTCGAGCCATTTAAAACCCCTAAAAGCTTGGGTTAGAGATTGTAATTTATCTAAACTTCACTTCATGTGTTCATAAGAGCAGTTAACTAATAAAGGAAAAAATTCACGGCTCAAAAGAGGCCTTAGCTTACTCATTCCACCGTCTCACTTATTTGCTGAGTAAAAGCTTAACTACTACCTCTTTAATTATATATAGAATCATAATCGGGTATAAGTAAAGCCTTGGAACCAATTTAGCTAGTCTTAGGTGTCCACCACAGACTAGGCCAAGGTGTCCAGCCCACATCACGGCTCCTTACTGTACGGTGGCTTGGTATATCGCCTCTTTTTCACCGGATTAGGTTCCGGTTGTTAAGGTAATTATCCGGCTTTATTCCCTTATATATTTCCAGTAATTACAACACTTATACTACTCCATTCCAAGCCTATTCATGCATCAAACTAGCAAATTTGAATTTTAGAGCAATTTTCTAACCCAATATCCATGATTTCCACAACCGGTCCATTCCTACGATTTAACTTCGATTCTGAACCTCACTAAGCATTCAATAGCACCTACTAAGCTCGAATTTAACCCCGAAATGTCCCAATTGGAAGAAATTGAAGAATTCCTAAAATCCCTAAAATTGGAGAAATTGGGGTTTTGAGGGATTGGGGCTTTCTTACCTTATTCTAATCGGATAGAAGGCTTGGTGGGAGTTGAAGGAGATCTCCGGTCACCCCGTCCGTCACCTCCCTTCTCTTCTTCTCGGGTCCGTGCTTCTGCTTTCTCGCTGCTGCTTCGCTTTTTCCATTTTTTTTCTTTGTGTTTTGCTGAATAGGGGGTCACGGTTTTGACCCCCAATAAAACTAATAATAAAAAAAATTATTATTTAGTTGTTATATCCTCTTTTTTTCCCCATCCTTTTTAATTCCCCTTTCATTTAGGTCCTAAAAAGAAATTTTAAATTTTCATTTCTTTCCCTTCTTCATTTTAGTTTAACTCTTAAATTCTTTAATTTAATTTATTTTTCTTTCAAAAAGAAAAATAAATTAAATAATAATGATAATAATTAAATTAAATATCTCAGATATTACAGTTCTTAAAACTTTATATTTATTTTTCTATTTCTTAATCAGTTTTCGTCCATGAGTGTTTCGAAAACGTGGTATTCATTTTTCTTTTATTTAATTAGTTTTCACCGATGAGTGTTTCAAAAACTTGATATTCATTTTTATTTTTTAATCATAGTCTGTGAGTATTTCGAAAACATGATATTCATTTTTCTTTTTTTAGTAAGTTTTCGCCGATGAGTGTTTCGAAAACTTGATATTCATTTTTATTTTTTTAATCAGTTTTCGTCGATGAGTGTTTCAAAAACTTGATATTCATTTTTCTTTTTTTAATAAGTTTTCACTAATGAGTGTTTTCGAAAACTTGATATTCATTTTTCTTTTTTTTTAATCAGTTTTTGCCGATGAGTGTTTCGAAAACTTGATTTTCATTTTTCTTTTTTTAATCATTTTTCAACGATGAGTGCTCCGAAAACGTGATATTCATTTTTCTTTTTCTTAATCAGTTTTCCCCGATAATTGTTTCGAAAACTTGATAGTCATTTTTCTTTTTCTTAATCAGTTTTCGTCAACGGGCAATCTTTTCTGACTTGTTTCTCTTCCCGAGCCTTCAGCTGGGATTCTGACTCTATCTGCCCATTACTGTCCTAGACTGACTTTACCAAGGTAGTGTGAACCTCCCTATGACTCACTAATCAATTTATGAGATCGTTTTAATCCTTATGTAATACCCAAACCATTGGTTAGATCATAACCTACCTCTAAGGACTTTCCTAAGTTCAATTACCATAAAACGTCGACGTTTACTAACAACTTCTATACGATTTCTTTAATGAGTTTCTAATTAATAGCGTAAACCAAACCTTGGACTCAATCAACAACTTACCCCCTTGCTTGTACTGTTCGGCGTATCTCATGTCATCACATAGATACCCTCCAGTGCCTCTTTACCTGTAGTCAAACACACATATACAAATATTTTCACATTTAATAGTTTAGGAACAAGAATAGCATGTTAACCACTAAATAATTCTTACAAATAGGCAAGTAGGCAAACCACATATCCACATCCTCAATCAACCCTGTAGGGCAAGGATGGGAAACCCCTCACCTGGAAGGCTCCCTTGTGCTTGTCCTGGAGTAACTCCCGCTCCGGACGAGTCGTGGTTTCCTAACAAACGCATTTACGTGGTTAAAAATCTTAACCATATGCAACTCATATGCGTATGGTATGCTCGCGCCTAAAAATGCACCTAGGCGTTGCCAAGAACCGAGTTCTTGGTTTTATCCGTCTTCCCTCTCTTCCATGAGAGTCTCAAGTGCTACACACTTGGTTTCGTATAATTATCGCTCACCTTGAATTGATTTTGGAGCCTTGGATTTGAGTTAATAAACCTCGATATGCTTCTAAATTATCCTACTTAGGGTTTCCTAATAATTACGAAGGAATTAAATTGCCATTTTAAATTTTGGACTTTATTGTTCCGCAAGTTTCCATCCTTGAGAAACAAGAAAGTACCTAAAATAATTCTTGATGCTTGGTAGCATATTTAGAATTATTCTAGGGTGTTTAAGATTGAAAAAAAAACTAGTTTGAAGCCCTCAACAACACCCTTAAAGTGTATTTGGGCAATCCGAGTAGGGACCCGGCACGTTAACATTAAGGTTCAACTAATAATTCAACAATATAATTTCAATAATTTCAATCCAAGCCTATTTACTCAAATCCAAGCTCAATCCTAATTATTAGTAATTTCCCCAATTTATGAATATTTAGAATTTTCAACCCCAAAACCTTCAAAATTCGAATTCGGCTAAACCCGAGGGTATAGTCTCGATTCTCACCCTAACTAAGTGTTCAAGAACACTTCCTTGGTCTCAATCTACCCTCGAAACAACCTAATCGAAGGTGGATCGAAGAAATCCCTAAAAATGAAGAAATTGGGGGTTTCGAATGAAATTGGGGTTACCAACCTTTGATTCGATTGGTGGAAGGTGTAGGAGATGTCGTACCCGAGCTCCTGTGACTTTTCCGGCGTCGGCTAGCTCTCCCCGGTCACCTTTCCGGCGCACCCACCTCCTCTCCTTCTTCCTCCTCCACGAGCTCTTCTCCCCGGTCACCTTCTGCTCCTCTACCTTTGCCCGCTCCTGAAGTGTTGACTTGGGGTGGTAGAATGGGGTGGTACAATTCTAACTGGTGGGGGTGCAATTGGAGTACTACCTGCAGTAGGATTGCTCTTGACACTCCTATTACTCTTCCTCTGCGGACATTCCATAGCCATATACCCGAACTGACAACAGTTGTAACAATTTGCCTTTGTGACTCTACACTCTCCAAAATGGAATCTCCCACATGTTCCACAGTGCGGTTTCTGGTTACCGCCCTGACCACTGCCTTGGAATTTTTGCCCACCTTGTGTGTTACTCCTCCCAGAACTTGTGGTGGAAATGGCAGACTGCCCACCAACTTGCCCTGCATAATTTGGAATTGCACTAGAACAACCTATTGTCCTTTACTTCTTCTTCCACCCATGTCCATCATTGCCTGTCAGTAACTTATTTTTGGGATTTGTCGACGTCCCAAATTTCTTTCTATTTTCAATTACCCTAGCACAATCAGCAGACTGTGCTAGAGTTTCAAACTGACCACATTGCGGTAGTAAAACTACGAACAATGGCTCTACCAACCTGTGGATAAACCTCTTGATCAACTCCCTCTCATCGGGAACTAATACAGGAGCATATTGAGCTAGCTCTGTGAACTACAGCTCAAACTTAGTCACTGACATATTCGGCGTCATCCACAAGTCCTCAAATTGTTGACGCTTGGCATACCTCGTTCCTTCAGATAGAAACCGACCCAGGAAGTCCCTCTGAAAATCTTCCCAGGTCATAGGAGCAACTCTCCTTGCATATCTCTTCTGTACTGACTCAAACCAAACTCGTGCAACGCCTCGTAACTGAAATGAGGAAAGTTCCACCATCTCTCCTCCTGGACACCTCAGTAACTGCCCAATTCTGATTATATCACGGAGGAAATGTTGAGGGTCCTCCTTGGTTTCGGTTCTGCAAAAGGTAGGCGGATTCAGCTTCAGGAATTTAGTAATCGGTAATTCCCTTGGAACTCCCCTCGGTCCTCGGGGCACATCCCTTTGTTGCCATTCCCTTCTTGGTTCTTCCTCCCTTTCCTCAACCATTTCAGTTTCCTGTTCAGCCGATATCACTTACTCCTCTTCCTCGCCGACAACTAAACGGCGGACTTCTTGTTGAATTTGGCGGGTTATTTTAGCTCTCAATTCTTGAAATCTCGCAGTCAGCATCTCAGCCATTGACGGAGCACCCGTCTCAACCTGTGGCTTTGGGGTTTGTTGCCTATGCACTTCTCTTGTGTCCTACCACGATCGCGAGCACGACCTCTAGCTCGACCCCTGGGAGGCATTCTCTCCTCCCGAACGGATTCCTCATCAGTACGTGCAGGGACTCTACCGCCCCTCCTAGCCTACCTAGTAGTCGCCGACATCCCTGTACTGCACAAAAACGTCACCTGATAAGCATTTGCATAATCTATCATAGATTAAGAAGGAATAAAAGAAAGGCTGACTCAAATTATCCTGGGTACTCCCACAAGTGCATGTTTAATGCAATGTTGTGCCCGGGTTTCACAACGAAGCTTAAACCGACACCCGATTATACCAATGGCTTCACATGACTTAAAGAATAACCAGGCTTTGATACCAAGTTTGTCACGACCCAATTCGGTAGTACGTGACCGGCACGGGAATAGATTTTTACCTCTAAACCCGTAAGCCTTATCCTGTAAACACATTTATAACTACCCTGCTATACAATCAATATATATATATATATATATATATATATATATCATACTAGTGGCCACACCTCACTGGTGGCCTAATTAAACTGCAATCCGCGGTTCGCTCATTACCGCTTCAGCTCAATCCAGTGTATAGATATATTTATCAGCACTCATAATGTAAATATTAATATCAGATTAACCGTACGTCTCAATACGTACGATCTATCCTATTCACATGCAGCAAGCACACATAGTATATATCCATATCATATTGACCGTACGCCTCAATGCGTACGATCTATCCTATTCACATGCAGAAGTTTATATACTCAAACATATATCCTAGTTTATCCCCAACTGGACCCTATCTTACGTGTGAAGCCGACAATTCTAGAGTTGGTACATATCAAAAGCTGTAAAAATATATATACAACTGTTACAACTTTAAAATATGTACAAAAAGAGAAATCAAAATAACCAAAGGAGTCCACCCATGCGAACAAGAGCGTAAGGATGGTCTGATGTCTGTATCACTGTCCGGACGTCGATGCCTGCCCGATCCCTGTATCTGAAACATTGAAGCAGAGGGAGTGAGTCAAACAGACTCAGTGAGAAGCTTCCCATCCTCGGCGTAGCGGCGGGTACCACTACAGTTGGGGAAAGGGAAACACCCACAATCACATGCGCATAAAAGTCCAGTTTATCAAATGTTATATTACGATTAGGCAATATTAATATAACATTAAAATCACAGATAAACCTACGGATCATGCTTTTTTATCATGCTTCTCATAAACAAGCAATCACATTTTAACATATCATCTGAAAACTGTAAATCGCTCAACTGACCCTAGTACCAGGCTAGGGCAATGGCCTCAACGGACAATTTCTTTTAAATCTTTAACTGACCCTAATGCCAGGCTAGGGCAATGGCCTCAACGGGGAAATCTTTTAGTCTTTTACTGACCCTATTACCAGGCTAGGGCAATGGCCTCAACGGGGAAATTATTTTAAATCTTTAACTGACTCTAGTGCCAGGCTAGGGCAATGGCCTCCACGGGCAAATATTTTAATCTTTAACTGACCCTAGTGCCAGGCTAAGGCAACGGCCTCAACGGGCAATCTTTTCTAACTTGTTTCTCTTCCCGAGCCTTCAGCTGGGATTCTGACTCTATCTACCCATTACTGTCCTAGACTGACTTTACCTAAGTAGTGTGAACCTCCCTATGACTCACTAATCAATTTATGAGATCGTTTTAATCCTTACTTAATACCCAAACCCTTGGTTAGATCATAACCTACCTCTAAGGCCTTTCCTAAGTTCAATTACCATAAAACGTCGACGTTTACTAACAACTTCTATACGATTTCTTTAATGAGTTTCTAATTAATACGGTAAACCAAACCTTGGACTCAATCAACAACTTACCCCCTTGCTTGTACAGTTCGGCGTATGTCATGTCATCACATGGATACCCTCCAGTACCTCTTTACCTATAGTCAAACACACATATACAAATATTTTCACATATAACAGTTTAGGAACAACAATAGCATGTTAACCACTAAGTAATTCTTACAAATAGGCAAGTAGGCAAACCACATATCCACATCCTCAATCAACCCTGTAGGGCAAGGATGGGAAACCCCTCACCTGGTCGGCTCCCTTGTGCTTGTCTTGGAGTAACTCCCGCTCCGGACGAGTCGTGGTTTCCTAACAAACGCATTTACGTGGTTAACACTCTTAACTATATGCAACTCATATGCGTATGGTATGCTCGCGCCTAAAAATGCACCTAGACGTTGCCAAGAACCGAGTTCTTGGTCTTATCCGTCTTCCCTGTCTTCCATGAGAGTCTTAAGTGCTACACACTTGGTTTCATATAATTATCGCTCACCTTGAATTGATTTTGGAGCCTTGGATTTGAGTTACTAAACCTCGATATGCTTCTAAATTATCCTACTTAGGGTTTCCTAATAATTACGAAGGAATTAAATTGCCATTTTAAATTTTGGACTTTATTGTTCAGCAAGTTTCCATCCTTGAGAAACAAGAAAGTACCTAAAATAATTCTTGATGCTTGGTAGCATATTTAGAATTATTCTAAGGTGTTTAAGATTGAAAAAACAAGTTTGGAGCCGTCAACACCACCCTTAAAGTGTATTTGGGCAATCCGAGTAAGGACCCGGCACGTTAACAATAAGGTTCAACCTTAGTAACCTCGGGCCAGCTCTTCACGGGTCCTGTTCAACGAATAATTCAACAATATAATTTCAGTAATTCCAATCCAAGCCTATTTACTCAAATCCAAGCTCAATCCTAATTATTAATAATTTCCCCAATTTATGAAATTTAGAATTTTCAACCCCAAACCCTTCAAAATTCGAATTCGGCTAAACCCGAGGGTATAGTCTCGATTCTTACCCTAACTAAGTGTTCAAGAACACTTCCTAGGTCTCAATCTACCCTCGAAACAACCCAATCGAAGGTGGATCGAAGAAATCCCTAAAAATGAAGAAATTGGGGGTTTCGAATGAAATTGGGGTTACCAACCTTTGATTCGATTGGTGGAAGGTGTAGGAGACGTCGTACCCGAGCTCTGGTGACTTTTCCGGCGTCGGCTAGCTCTCCCCAGTCACCTTTCCGGCACACCCACCTCTTCTCCTTCTTCCTCCTCCATGAGCTCCTCTACCTCTATCTCGTCCCCTTTCTTCTTTCTTTCTTTCTATTTCTTTCTTTATACTTTCAAATTCTTTCTTTCTATTAGGAACACGACACCCCCCCAAAATTAATTTAAAATAATATATATAATAATAATAATAAAAATAATAAAATAATAAAATAACTAATAATTAGTAATTAAACTAAAATAATTAAAGTATATTTTTAATTTAATTTCCTACTTCTTTTCTCTCTCGTTTTATTTTCTTTTATTTTCTAATAAATAATAATAATAATATTATTATTAAATAAGTAAGGCTGAAAAATATTTCCAATTTATCCCTTTTCCCTACTTAATTCAGGTTTCCAATTCCTTAGTGTCACGACCCCCTATCGGATGTCCGTGACCGGCACGGGAGGTAGGATTTCTCCTATCCCGTAAGCCTCTAATTCCAGATAGACATTCTTATATATGCATAACTACCCATCTCTATTACAAACAATATATAGTATATATGGTCATCCCTATCTGGTGACCTAAATAGCACGCAATCCACGGCTTGCTCAACTCCGCTTCAGTCTATACATATACACATAATCAATCACACGTACATATAATATACATATTGATCACGCGCTTAAGGGCGGGTGATCTATCCTATTCACATGCAGAATCCCTGTTTACAGTCAAGCATATATATTCAATCACACACCTGCATAAAATATACATATTGATCACACGCCTCAATGCGTGTGACCTATCCTATTCACATGCGGAAACCGTATTTTTACACATTCAAGTGTTCAGTCACACATATATATAAATTTACATATTGACGACACGCTCAGTGCGTGTGATCTATCCTATTCACATGCAGAAGTCACATTCATATATATATATACACATGATATTCATCATATCACAACCTATAATCCCAACCACAAGACCAATCTTTAACCTGTATGAAGCCGACAGTTCTAGAGTATGACATATACATATATGCATATAGCTGTTGTACAAAACAATGCTATACCAAAAGAATCATATACATATACATCCTGTCAAAATACATATAACAGTACTACCCACGCGAACAATGCGTGCGGTCTCTAAGTCTGCCCGCCTCCCTGAGATGAAGTGGAAGCGCTCCCGATGCCTAGACCACCTGTGTCTATAACATTTAACTTTGGGGTGAGTCAAACAGACTCAGTGAGAGGCTTTCCCATCCCTGGTGTAGTAGCGGGTACCACTACAACTGGGGAAGAGGTGCCAATCACAAACACATACGCATATAACGGATTAAATTTCCATATATTATGTGGTCAGGCAATTAGCTTATAGCATTTTCACAATAAAGAATTTAAAGCATGGATTTACATACATTTAAATTCACGCATACATCATATCATGATTTAACATACAATTCCATGTGGTCCCCTGTATTCAAGTAATCATAATCATAAACTGGCCCGAAGGCAATATCTCCGTTAGGAGAGAGTCTGGCCCGAAGGCAATATCTCACGTGAGCAATATGGGAAGCTAGTTGATCATTCGAGGAACCCCTGGTCCCAAGACTATACTTGGAACAATAGTCTGACCCCAAGACTTCACTTGGAGCGATAGCCGGCGACTCATCTGACCTCGGTTTACCCAAGGCAATAGCCACAATTTGGTGAACTCATATACTCTGTATTTTTGTGATTTGACCTAAGACAAGAGACTCAATCTACCCGGACCACCCGTGATAGACTCGGTTCCCGCGTTGTACCATAAATGACCCCTATGGACCACTGCTTGTTTATTTTACTCTTCCTTAGGCTGATCTAGGTTTCCAAATGGTTTCTAATTCGGACTTCTTGGTTCAGGACAAAGTCACCTAGGTTTATTCTCTTTAAGGATTTACATACAAATCCACACCCTCCAGATAGTAATTTACTCGATCCTACCCCCGATATCGTCTAGGTCCCGAGGACCTTCTTTTCCATATAAGGCTCCTTGAGCCACCATTGCTTTTACAATTCACATACACACATATAGCACGTTTTCACATATACTGTAATTTAGGAACAACAATAGCATGTTATCTAACATGTAATTCCTACAAATAGGCAAGAAGGCAAACCATATATCCATATCCGCAGTCAACCCTATACGGCAAGGATAGGAAAGCCCCTCACTTGGTTGGCCCCTCGTATTGGCTCTCGGTGTGCCCGAAGGTCCTCTTACTGTATGGTGCCCTATACACATTTATTTGAGAGATTCAAAAGCTTGAAAATTCAACCACTATCGTGTACATGCAACGTTAGTGCTCATGTTCTCTCTAATTAATTCATAGACTAGTTGTTGGCTTGGAATGCCGTCAACTAGTTTTCGGAACACCTATCATGCTTCTATTCGTATCCAACCCTTGCTTAATCACACTATTCGGAAGCCTTGAGGTGGGAATGCAAGGGTACCCAATTTCATCTCTTTGTGCCCATATGAAATTCCCATTACCCAAGTCTTGAATTTATGACTCAAGAGAGTCATAAATTCTACTTGTCTAAAATTTCCATTTACCGAATTAGCTTTCAACACCTTACCTGCATATGCATACACATATCCGGACACGCTTAAAATTGGAAAAGTGTCTCTTTTTCTCCGATTCGGGTTCCGGGTGAGACGGGAATTACTCGGGTTTTAATCCCTCGTACATTCCAATAATTTTTAATAATTATATAATTATCATTCAACCTTTCAAAGCACCCCAAATCATTCCACAACACCCTTAAACCTTAACAACCACATTTTCTTACACTTTTTCCAACCCGGATAAATTCTATCAATTTGGTTCCGGTTTCTAATTTTCCAACTCACTTCCTAGCATACAAATACTTCAATTTAGGACCCAGAATACTCAGATTGAATCAATTGGGGTCTTTCCAAAAATCCCTAAAATTGATAAAATTGGAGTTTGAGAGTTTCGGGACTTCTCACCTCGATTCAACCGGTTAGAAGGACGATATGGAGTAGAGGAGACTCCCGGCTACCTTCTCCAGTGAAGAAACGGCGTTTTCTGGCGAGTTTTTCGGCGAGAAGCCCTCTTCCTCTTGTTTCTCTCTCTAACCCGAGCTCTCTCTCTCTCTCTAGCACAACAGACGACGACCAGCTAGCTCCGGCGGATGGCACGGCGTACTTCGGCCACCTTCCACGCGTGCTCAACCCGTCCGTGAGCTTCCTCGTCCGTGCGTTGCCTCCCCCTCACAGTTTGCTCTCTCTCTCGCCAACATTCTTCTCTGCTTCTTTTCCTATGCGTTTTCTCACCCTTCCTTTTCTTATTACATATATACATATATACATATATATAATTAATATATACATATGACAAAAAAATAAAATAATCTGATATAATAATAATTAATAAGAAAAGAGGTATATAAAAAAAATTAGGATTTACACAAATCTGTATTTAAAAAAAAATATGCAGAAGGATTGTGTGTATTTTATTTTTTTTATCTCATTTTCCACTTTTAAATTAATTAATTTAACTCAATTAATGATGCTAGTTAAAATATCCTCGGGTATTACACTTAGGTCCAGAATTAAGTCCAAAAATTATTTTCTACTTCCTTTCTTTCCCTTCATGTCATTTTAAACTTCCAAAAAATTTCCCGAGTATTACTTTTTCGCCGATGAGTGTTACAAAAAATTTATATTCATTTTTCTTTTTTTAATCAATTTTCGCTGATAAGTATTTCGAAAAATTGATATTCATTTTTCTTTTTTTAATCAGCTTTCGCCGATGAGTGTTTCGAAAATTTGATATTCATTTTCCTTTTTTAATCAGTTTTCGCCGATGAGTGTTTTGAAAACTTTATATTCATTTTTATTTTTTTAATAAGTTTTCGTCGATGAGTGTTTCGAAAACTATTCATTTTTCTTTTTTTAGTAAGTTTTCGCTAATGAGTGTTTCGAAAACTTGATATTCATTTTTCTTTTTTTTTTTAATCAGTTTTCGCCGTTAAGTGTTTCGAAAACTTGACATTCACTTTTATTCTTTTTTAATTAGTTTTTGCCGATGAGTGTTTTCGAAAACTTGATATTCAGTTTTTTTTTATTCAGTTTTCGCCGATGAGTGTTTTGAAAACTTGATATTCATTTTTCTTTTTTTAATAAGTTTACACCGATGAGTGTTTCGAAAACGTGATATTCATTTTCCTTTTTTAATCAGTTTTCGCCGATGATTGTTTCGAACACTTCATATTCATTTTTATTTTTTTTAATTTGTTTTCGTCGATGAGTGTTTTGAAAACTTGATATTCATTTTTCTTTTTTAGTAAGTGTTCACTAATGAGTGTTTCGAAAACTTGATATTCATTTTTCTTTTTTTAATAAGTTTTCGCCAATGAGTGTTCTGAAAATTTGATTATTAATTTTCTTTTTCTTAATCAGTTTTCGCCGATGAGTATTTCAAAAACGTGATATTCATTTTTCTTTATTTAATTAGTTTTCACCGATAAGTGTTTCAGAAACTTGATATTCATTTTTCTTTTTTTTTTTATCATTTTTCGTCGATGAGTGTTTCGAAAACTTGATATTCATTTTTGTTTTTTTTAATCAATTTTCGTCGATGAGTGTTTCAAAAACTTTATATTCTTTTTTCTTTTTTTAATCAGTTTTCACCGATTTGTGTTTCAAAAACTTGATATTTATTTTTCTTTTTTAATCATTTTCCGTCGATGAGTGTTTCGAAAACTTGATATTCATTTTTCTTTTTTAATAAGTTTTCGCCGATGAGTGTTTCGAAAACTTAATATTCATTTTTATTTTTTTAATCAGTTTTCGTAGATTAGTATTTCGAAAACTAGATATTCATTTTTCTTTTTTTAATCAGTTTTCGCCGATGAATGTTTCGAAAACTTGATATTCATTTTTCTTTTTTTAATCAGTTTTCCCCGATGAGTGTTTCGAAAACTTGATATTCATTTTTCTTTTTCTTAATTAGTTTTCAACGATGAGTGTTTCGAAAACGTGATATTCATTTTTCTTTATTTAATTATTTTTCACCGATGAGTGTTTTGAAAACTTGATATTCATTTTTCTTTTTTTTAATCAGTTTTCGTCGATGAGTGTTTCGAAAACTTGATATTCATTTGTCTTCTTTTAATCAGTTTTCACCGATTAGTGTTTCGAAAACTTGATATTCTTTATTCTTTTTTTAATCATTTTTGTCACGACCCCCGTTTAGAGGACCGTGACCGGCACGGACACAAGGAATACCCCTATGCCTGTAAGCCTTATCACCTAATTGACAGAATATCTATTATTGAAAATACATTCTCATGCATTATAATGCCATGGCTACACCGAAATGGTTGTCTATCCTAGGCAAGAAAATCCACTGCCAGTGCCGCTTCAAGATATAGATATAGGAAAACACACATAATATATAACCTGTACTGGCTACACATCTGAAGATGCTGCCTATCCTTTTCACATGCAACAGAAATTTAAGGTGTGTGAAGCTGACAGTTCTAGATTTAGTGATACAATCTAATTGGGTACTCATTGAGGACTCTCCCATCCCCGACGCAAGGTGGGTTCCATAGCGCTGGGTTTGGGAGTCATACACAACCACATGCAAAAACAACTAGTTACTGTTAGTTAGCATACATTCTTGGTGATCACGAAACAACAGAAATTTCACCCGAACACTCACATGCATTTAACAGATATAAGCATGCAGCAGTTTGTTCCACGTCATCAATCAGCAAGTAACGTGTAACATATAGTGCCGGCTTTTACTTACCGGTCTTCTCACGTTCATCATGTTTGAATCAAACAAGACGTTGTGGTGACGTAATCCTGTACGTCACCTCTACATTGCACAATCAGCAATTATATGCCAACACAGACAAGTTGTACCTACACACAGCTACTATAGCATACATCTACTTAATCTCCCCAACTCTGGGGTATCTACTAGCCACTACGTGTCTTTCCCACTTCAAACCGGTCCACTCGGGTTGCTGGCCACCAAGTGGCGACACATACTTAACCCATTCACTTGGGTACTGGTCACCTCGTGATAATTCTGTTAATCAAACACTATCAGCTTCTATCTATCAAACAACTGACGCATAGCCACCACGTGGCACGTCCTGACCCTTGCTGCGGGGCAATAGCTTGAGCCCACTCGTCCATTACCCAACCAGGCTACAATGGCGGGCACGACACGACGTCTCAAAGCTTGGCCACTGATACACCCTGGACCATCTCAACAGGATGATTTCTCTTCTGCAAGATCAGACTCACGGTTCACCCGTAGGTTCCTCCCGTGTCTCCTTATCTTGGTCTCACATATTAATAGGATTCTTTGTATCTTTCCCGAAGGATCAACAATTCCTTTCCTTATTAATATGTACAAGTATCCTCAACAGGATATAATTCATATACCCGTCCAGATGCACTCTCTGAGCCTCAAGCTATCGTCATAGCAATATAAATCCTTTCTGACCCTATTGCCAGGATAGGGCAATGACCATCCTCATGGTGATTATAAAACTGAGGTCTCAAGTGCCATCTGACGTTGTTCTAGTCGATGTCTCACATATTAATAGGATTCTTTGTATTTTTCCCGAAGAATCAACAATTCTTCTCCTTATTAATATGGACGAGTATCCTGAAAAGGATATAACTCATACCCGTCCAGATGCACTCTCTGAGCCTCAAGCTATCGTCATAGCAATATAAAACCTTTCTGACCTTATTACCAGGATAGGGCAATGACCATCGTCATGGTGATTATAAAACTAAGGTCTCAAGTGCCATCTGACGTTGTTCTAGTCGATGTCTCACATCGCTAGCATAACCAAATCTGAAACCCACCAATAACTCCCTTGGCATGATTATAATTTAAGTTACCGTCGTGATGAGTTTTCAAAAGAAAGTTTAGCCCTCCATACAAGGACTCTTGCCACCGTCATGGAAAAGATTTAATAAAATACTCATCATGCCTCCGGAGTGTATGAGTTGGATTTGTAACACACCAATCATAGCAAACAATTATACTATACTCCTATGTCTCCCTATCCGAGCTACATTCCACAACCTATTTTCTAGTTCTCTCATTCTTTTAGCATTCTATACCTCTAGCTAACACATACCAGACAAGCAGAGAATATACATACTCATGTAATGCACAAAAGCATACAACCCTAGGAGCAGAGATGAAAGAGCCTTCACCTTGGCCAACCTTCCATGCAATTCTCTCATGTAACTTTAATCTCCTCGGAGTTCCTGTAGCACTTTATTACGTGCCGTTGTTCCTATAAGAACCACATTTACTTCAGTAAAATTATTAATTAGCTTAACTTGTCGTTTATCTCTCTATTACTCTCACGTGTAGTCTAGGGTTGCCACAAAGTCAAGCTCTTGGTCTTATCGGACTTCTCTATCCCGACTTATGCGTATCCTTCCTCAGACACTTGACTTACTCGCATATAACACTCTACCTGAGCACCTCAGCATGCGCCCAATTCTGACCACATCTCTGATAAAGTACTGCGGATCCTCTTTCTCACTAGTTCCGCAAAAAGTGGGTGGATGAAGCTTCAGAAATTTTGAAATTGGCAGCTCTCTGGGTGCTGCCCGCGGTTTACAAGGCATTCCCTGTGGTTGTTGCCATTCCCTATCCTCTTCCTCAACAACCTCCATCTCTTGGTTGCTAGGAACTCTCTCTTGTTCTTCCGCGCCGACTCCTAACCGGCGTACTTCCCTTTGTATTTGTCTTGTCATTTCTTCCCTTAGTTCCTGAAGTCCTGCCGTGAGCATTTCCGCCACGGAAGGTGCACCTGACTCTACTTGAGGTTGAGGTTCCGGTGACTGTCCCTTCTCTTCCCCTTTCACTTGTGCTCTACCTCGACCTCGAGCACGACCTCTACCTTGGCCTCGGGTACGGCCTCTACCTCGGCCTCGGGTGGGCATTCCCTCCTCCCGAACTGATTCTCGATTAATTTTAGTAGGAGTTCTCCCTCCACCCCTAGTCCGTCTCGTGATAGGTGGTATCCCTATACTGCACAAGGACACCACCTAATAAGTACACATATACTAATGACATTTCATATCAAAGAGAGTAGAAAGAAAGGCTGACACAATTTCCTGGGTACTTCCACAAGTGCCTTTTTACTCCCACGTTGTGCCCGAGTACACAAAGAGGGGTAAATCCACACCCGGTCATACCTATGGCTTCATACAGTTTAAAGTAACCAGGCTCTGATACCAAGTTTGTCACGACCCCCTATCGAACGTCCGTGACCGGCACGGGAGGTAGGATTTCTCCTATCCCGTAAGCCTCTAATCCCTGATTGACATTTCTGTATGTGCATAACTACCCATTTCTAATACAAACAAAATATAGTATATATGGTCATCACTATCCGGTGACCTAAGTAGCACGCAATCCACGGCTCGCTCAATGTCGCTTCAGTCTATACATATACACATAATCAATCACACGTACATATAATATACATATTGATCACGCGCTTCAGGGCGGGTGATCTATCCTATTCACATGCAGAATCCCTGTGTACAGTCAAGTATATATATTCAATCACACACCTGCATGTAATTTACATATTGATCACACCCCTCAATGCGTGTGATCTATCGTATTCGCATGCGGAAGCCGTATTTTCATACAATCAAGTATTCAGTCACACATACATATAAATTTACATATTGATCACACGCTCAGTGCGTGTGATCTATCCTATTCACATGCAGAAGTCACGTTCATATATATACGAATACACATGATATTCATCATATCACAACCTATATTCCCAACAACCGGACCAATCTTTAACCTGTATGAAGCCGACAGTTCTAGAGTGTGACATATACATATATGTATATAGCAGCTGTACAAAACAATGCTATACCAAAATAATCATATACATATACATCCTGACAAAATACATATATCAATACTACCCACGCGAGCAATGCGTGCGGTCTCTAAGTCTGTCCGCCTCCCTGAGATGAAGTGGAAGCGCTCCCGATGCCTATACCACCTGTGTCTGTAACATTTAAAATTGGGGTGAGTCAAACAGACTCAGTGAGAGGCTTTCCCATCCCTGGTGTAGTAGCGGGTACCACTACAACTAGGGAAGAGGAGCCAATCACAAACACATACGCATATAACGGGTTTAAATTTTCATATATTAAGTGGTCAGGCAATTAGCATATATCATATTCACAATAGAGAATTTATAGCATGGTTCTACATACATTTAAATTCACACATACAACCTATCATAGTTTAACATACAACTTCATGCCATCCATGTTCAACTAACCGTAATCATAAACTGGCCCGAAGGCATATCTCCGTTAGGAGAGAATCTGGCCTGAAGGAAATATCTCCGTTAGGAGAGAATATGGCCCGAAGGTAATATCTCACGTGAGCGATATAGGAACCTAGTTGATCATTCTAGGAACCTCTGGTCCCAAGACTTTACTTGGAACATTAACCTGACCCCAAGACTTCACTTGGAGCATAGCCGGCAACTCACCTGACCTCGGTTTACCCAAGGCAATAGCCACAATGTGGTGTACTCATATACTTTGTATTTTCGAGAGGTTGGCCCAAGATAACAGACTCAATCTACCCGGACCACCCGTGATAGAGTCGGTTCCCGCGTTGTACCATAAATGACCCCTATGGACCACTACTTATTTATTTTACTTCTTCTTAGGAAATTCTAAATTTCCAAATGGTTTTCTAATCCGGAATCCCACGGATTAAAACAAGGTCACCTATGTTCCTTTTCTTTAAGAGCTTACATACACCACCACACTTTTCAGGTAATAATCAATAAGGTTGGTTTCTAGTATCACAAGACTCTCCCAATTAAAATTGACTCGATCCTACCCCCGATCATATATAGGTCCCGAGGACCTTCTTTTCATATAAGGCTTCTTGAGCCACCATCGCTTTTACAATTCACATACACACATATAGCACGTTTTCACATATACTGTAATTTAGGAACAACAATAGCATGTTATCTAGCATGTAATTCCTACAAATAGGCAAGAAGGCAAACCATATATCCATATCCTGTATGGTGCCCTATACACATATATTTGAGAGATTCAGAAGCTTGAAAATTCAACCACTATCGTGTACATGCAACGCTAGTGCTCATGTTCTCTCTAATTAATTCCATAGACTAGTTGTTGGCTTGGAAATGCCCTCAACTAGTTTTAGGACACCTAGCATGTTTCTATTCGTGTCCAACCCTTACTTAATCACACTATTCGGAAGCTTTGACTTGGGAATGCAAGGTACCCAATTCCACCTCTATGTGTCCATATGAAATTCCATTACCCAAGTCTTGAATTTATGGCTCAAGAGAATCATAAATCCTACTTGTCCAAGATTTCCACTTACCAAAATAGCCTTGAACACTTTACCTACACATGAATAGACATACCCGAATACGCGTAAAATTAGAAAATTGTCTCTTTTCCCCCGAATTGGGTTCCGGGTGAGACGGGAGTTACTCGGGTTTTAATCCCTCGTACATTCTAATAATTTTAACAATTATATAATCACAATTTCCACCATTTAATACACCCCCAATCAGTCCACAACACCATTAAACCTTAACAACCACATTTTCCTACCATTTTTCCAACCCGGATAAATTCCATCAATTTGGTTCCGGTTCCTAAGCTTTCAACTCACTTCCTAACATGCATATACTTCAATTTAGGACCCAGAATACTCAGATTGAATCAATTGGGGTCTTTCCAAAAATCCCTAAAATTGATAAAATTGGGGTTTGAGAGTTTTGGGACTTCTCACCTCGATTCAACCGGTTAGAAGGACGATATGGAGTAGAGGAGACTCCCAGCCACCTTCTCCGGTGAAGAGACGGCGTTTTCCGACGAGAAAGCTCTCTCCCTTTGCTTTCTCTCTCTAACCCAAACTCTCTCTCTCTAGCACAACGAAGGCGACTACTTGCTCCGGCGGACGGCACGGCGACTCCGGTTCCGGTTCCTCGCGCGTCCGGCCTCCAGCTCGCGCACTCAGCTCACCTTCCCCGTGCTCTTCCTGTTCGACGCCTCAAGCTGCTCTCTCTCTCTCTCGTTTCACCCTTTCCCTCACGCTCTGTTTCTCTCTTTTTTTTTCTTCACGGTTTGCTTCTTCTTTTCCTTATTCTTTTCCTTTTATTCTTTCCTTACATATAATATATATATATATATCTAATTAATTTAATACTTATATATATATACATATCATAAAAGAAAAAATAAACCTGATATAATAAAATAAAAAAAAATATTTCCCACTTCTTAAATTAGTTAATTTAATTTAATTGATGATGCTTGTTAAAATATCCTCGGGTATTACATGTTCTCTACCCTCGAAACAACTCAATCGAAGGTCAATCGAAGAAATCCTTAAAAATGGAAAAATTGAGGGTTTAGAATGAAATTGGGGTTACCAACCTTGATTCGATTGGTGGGAGGTGTGGAAGATGTTGTAACCGAGCTCCAGTGACTTTTTCCCGGCATTGGCTACCTCTTCTCCGGTGGATTTCCAGTGAACTGCCCTCTCTCTCTCTACCTCACGACTCTTTCTCTCTCTCACTCGTCCATTTCTTTCTCTTCCCGTTCTCGGTCTCTCTCCCTCTCTATCCTTCCTTCTTTCCTTTTTTTTATTCCTGCTCTCACCCTCTCTCTCTCTTTTTTCTTTCTTCCTTTTCTCTTTTCTTAAAAACTCACGGCAGCCCATCCCCCCAATTAAAAATAATTATAATAATTAATAAATAATAAATAAATTAATATAATTAAAAATAAATTAATTAATAATTAAATTAAAACACAAAAAATATATATTTTATTTTATTCTATTTTATTTCTTTTTAAATTAGATAATAAGACAAATAATAATCACTTAAAAATAATAAAGATATATTTTTAATTTAATTTCTCTTTCCCTATTAAATTCAGGTTTCCAATTTCTTATGCCCTGAATTAAATCCTACAAATTATTTTCTACTTCTTTTTTCGTCCCTTTTATTTTATTTTAAACTTCGAAAAATTTTCTTAGGTATTACAACTATTGAAAAAAAAAATTCCTCTCCAGTTCTCTTAACTTTCATACTTATTCTATATTCTTAAATCCTCGATTTAATTCCTAGCCCCAGAATAAATCATTCTTAAATCCTCAAAATTTTAAAAAAGTCATTATTTAATCATCGAAATTTTCCGGGGTATTACAAGTTTTCACCGATTAGTGTTTCGAAAACTTGATATTCATTTACCTTTTTTAATCAGTTTTCGCAGATGAGTGTTTCGAAAACTTTATATTCATTTTTTATTCTTTTTAATCAGCTTTCGTAGATTAGTGTTTCGAAAACTTGATATTCATTTTTCTTTTTTAATCAGTTTTTGCCGATGAGTGTTTCGAAAACTTGATATTCATTTTTCTTTTTTTAGTAAGTTTTCGCTAATGAGTGTTTCGAAAACTTGATATTCATTTTTTTAATCAGTTTTCATCGATGAGTGTTTCGAAAACTTGATATTCATTTTCCTTTTTTAATCAGTTTTTGCCGATGAGTGTTTCGAACACTTTATATTCATTTTTCTTTTTTTAATCAGTTTTCGTCGATGAGTGTTTCGAAAACTTGATATTCATTTTTCTTTTTTTTAATCAGTTTTTGCCGATGAGTGTTTCGAAAACTTGATATTCATTTTTCTTTTTTTAAATCAGTTTTCGCCGATGAGTGTTTTGAAAACTTGATATTCATTTTTCTTTTTTTAGTAAGTTTTCACTAATGAGTGTTTTCGAAAACTTGATATTCATTTTTCTTTTTTAATCAGTTTTCGCCGATGAGTGTTTCGAAAACTTGATATTCATTTTTCTTTTTTTAGTAAGTTTTCGCTAATGAGTGTTTCGAAAACTTGATATTCATTTTTTTTAATCAGTTTTAATCGATGAGTGTTTCGAAAACTTGATATTCATTTTCCTTTTTCAATCAGTTTTTGCCGATGAGTGTTTCGAAAACTTTATATTGATATTTATTTTTTTTAATCAGTTTTCGTCGATGAGTATTTCGAAAACTTGATATTCATTTTTCTTTTTTTTTAATCAGTTTTCGCCGATGAGTGTTTCGAAAACTTAATATTCATTTTTCTTTTTTTAAATCAGTTTTTGCCGATGAGTGTTTTGAAAACTTGATATTCAATTTTCTACTTTAATTAGTATTGATCGATAAGTGTTTCGAAAACTTGATATTCATTTTTCTTTTTTTAATAAGTTTTCACCGATGAGTGTTTCGAAAACGTGATATTCATTTTCCTTTTTTAATCAGTTTTAGCCGATGAGTGTTTCGAAAACTTGATATTCATTTTTCTTTTTTTTAATCAGTTTTTGTCGATAACTGTTCTGAAAACTTGATATTCATTTTCTCTTTCTTAATCAGTTTTCGCCGATGAGTGTTTCGAAAACATGATATTCATTTTTCTTTATTTAGTTAGTTTTCACCGATGAGTGTTTCGAAAACATAATATTCACTTTTCTTTTTTTAATCATTTTTCGTCGATGAGTGTTTCGAAAACTTAATATTCATTTTTCTTTTTTTAGTAAATTTTCGCTAATGAGTGTTTCAAAAACTTGATATACATTTTTCTTTTTTTTAATCAGTTTTCGTCGATGAGTGTTTCGAAAACTTGATATTCGTTTATGTTTTTTAATAAGTTTTCAACGGTTAGTGTTTCAAAAACTTGATATTCATTTTTCTTCTTTAATCAATTTTCGTCGATGAGTGTTTCGAAAACTTGATATTTATTTTTCTTTTTTAATCAGTTTTCGCCGATGGGTGTTTCAAAAACTTTATATTTATTTTTATTTTTTTAATCAGTTTTCGTAGAGTAGTGTTTCGAAAACTTGATATTCATTGTTCTTTTTTTAATCAGTTTTCGCAGATGAGTGTTTCGAAAACTTGATATTCATTTTTGTTTTTTCAATCAGTTTTCGCAGACGAGTGTTTCGAAAACTTGATATTCATTTTTCTTCTTCTTAATCAGTTTTCAACGACGAGTGTTTCGAAAACGTGATATTCATTCTTCTTTATTTAATTAGTTTTCACTGATGAGTGTTTCGAAAACTTGATATTCATTTTTCTTTTTTTAATCAGTTTTCACCGATTAGTGTTTCGAAAACTTGATATTCATTTTTCTTTTTTAACTTGATATTCATTTTTATTTTTTTTAATCCGTTTTGTGTGTTTTGAAAACTTGATCTTCATTTTCTTTTTTTAATCACTTTTCACCGATTATTGTTTTGAAAACTTGATATTCATTTTCCTTTTTTAATCAGTTTTCGCCGATGAGTGTTTCGAAAACTATATATTCATTTTTATTTTTTAATCAGTTTTCTTAGATTAGTGTTTCGAAAACTGGATATTCATTTTTCTTTTTTAATCAGTTTTCGTCGACGAGTGTTTCAATGTCACGACCCCCTATCAGACGTCCGTGACCGGCACGGGAGGTAGGATTTCTCCTATCCTGTAAGCCTCTAATTCCTGATTGACATTCTTATACGTGCATGACTACCCATTTCTATTACAAACAATATATAGTATATATGATCATCCCTATCCGGTGACCTAAGTAGCACGCAATCCACGGCTCGCTCAACGCCGCTTCAGTCTATACATATACACATAATCAATCACATGTACATATAATATACATATTGATCACGCGCTTAAGGGCGGGTGATCTATCCTATTCACATGCAGAATCCCTGTGTACAGTCAAACATTTATATTCAATCACACACCTGCATAAAATATACATATTGATCACACGCCTCAATGCGTGTGACCTATCCTATTCACATGCGGAAGCCGTATTTTCACACAATCAAGTATTCATCCACACATATATATAAATTTACATATTGACCACACGCTCAGTGCGTGTGATCTATCCTATTCACATGCGGAAGTCACAATCATATATACATATACACATGATATTCATCATATCATAACCTATGATCCCAACAACCAAACCAATCTTTAACCTGTATGAAGCCGACAATTCTAGAGTGTGACATATACATATATGCAAATAGCAACTGTACAAAACAATGCTATACCAAAATGAATCATATAGATATATATCCTGTCAAAATACATATAACTGTACTACCCTCGCGAACTATGCGTACGGTCTCTAAGTCTGTCCGCCTCCCTGAGATGAAGTGGAAGCGGTCCCGATGCCTATACCACCTGTGTCTGTAATATGTAACATTGGGGTGAGTCAAACAGACTCAGTGAGAGGCTTTCCCATCCCTGGTGTAGTAGCGGGTACCACTGCAACGGGGGAAGAGGAGCCAATCACAAACACATACACATATAACGGGTTTAAATTTTCATATATTAGGTGGTCAGGCAATTAACATATATCATATTCACAATATAGAATTTAAAGCATGGTTTCACATACGTTCCAATTCATAGATACATCATATCACGATTCAACATATAATTCCAAGTGGTCGCCCGTATTCAATTAACCGTGATCATAAACTGGCCCGAAGGCAATATCTCCGTTAGGAAAGAATCTGGCCCGAAGGCAATATCTCACGTAAGCAATATGGGAACCTAGTTGATCATTCTAGGAACAATAATCTGACCCCAAGACTTCACTTGGAGCATAGCCGGCGACTCATCTGACCTCGGTTTACCCAAGGCAATAGCCACAATGTGGTGTACTCATATACTCTGTATTTCTGTGGGTTGACTCAAAATAAGAGACTCAATCTACCCGGACCACCCCTGATAGACTCGGTTCCCGCGTTGTACCATAAATGACCTCTATGGACCGCTACTTGTTCATTTTACTTTTTCTTAGGCAAATCTAGATTTTCAAGTGGTTTCTAATTCGGACTCTTGGTTCAGAACAAAGTCACCTAGGTCTATTCTCTTTAAGGACTTACTTACAAAACCACACCCTTCAGATAGTATTTACTCGATCCTACCCCCGATATCGTGTAGGTCCCGTGGACCATCTTTTCATATAAGGCTCCTTGAGCCCCCATCGCCTTTACAATTCACAAACACACATATAGCACGTTTTCACATATACTGTAATTTAGGAACAACAATATCAAGAAGGCAAACCGTATATCCATATCTACAGTCAACCCTATAGGACAGGGATAGGAAAGCGCCTCACCTGGTTGGCCCCTCGTATCGGCTCTCGGTGTGCCCGAAGGTCCGCTCACTGTATGGTGCCCTATACACATATATTTGAGAGATTCAGAAGCTTGAAAATTCAACCACTATCGTGTACATGCAACGCTAGTGCTCATGTTCTCTCTAATTAATTCCATAGACTAGTTGTTGGCTTGGAAATGCCCTCAACTAGTTTTAGGACACCTAGCATGCTTCTAATCGTGTCCAACCCTTTCTTAATCACACTATTAGGAAACATTGAATTTGGCAATGCAAGGTTACCCCATTTCCACCTCTATGTGCCCATGCGAAGTTTCCATTGCGCAAATCTTGAATTTATGGCTCAAGAGAGTCATAAATCCTATTTGTCTAAGACTTCCATTTACTAAAATAACTTTCAATACTTTACCTACGCATGAATACCCATATCCGGATACGCGTAAAATTAGGAAAGTGTCTCTTTTTTCCCGAACCGGGTTCCGGGTGAGACGGGAATTACTCGGGTTTTAATCCATCATACATTCTAATAATTTTTAACAATTATATAATTATCTTTCAACCTTTCAATGCACCCCAAATCATTCCACAACGCCCTTAAACCTTAACAACCACATTTTCCTACACTTTTTCCAACCCGGAGAAATTCCATCAATTTGGTTCCGGTTCCTAAGCTTCCAACTCACTTCCTAACATGCATATACTTCAATTTAGGACTTAGAACACTCAGATTGAATCAATTGGGGTCTTTCCAAAAAATCCCTAAAATTGATAAAATTGGGGTTTGAGAGTTTCGGGATTTCTCACCTCGATTCAACCGGTTAGAAGGACGATATGGAGTAGAGGAGACTCCCAGCTACCTTCCGCGGTGAAGAGACGGCGTTTTTCGGCGAGTTTTCCGACGAGAAAGCTTTCTCCCTCTTGTTTCTCTCTCTAGCCCGAACTCTCTCTCTCTCTAGCCCAACGAAGGCGACTACGGCTCCGATGGACGCGACTCCGGCCACCACCGTGCTCAGCCCTCCGTCCGTGAGCTCCTCCCTCAAACGACGCCCAGCTCTTCCCCTCTCTCGCGCTTCCTTCTTCCCCTTCCGTCGACCCCTCCCTCTCGTCAATCTCACAGCTCTCTCTGCTCTCTTTCTTTTCTCTTTTATCCTTTCTTTTGTTTTCTTATTACACACACACACACACACACACACACACACACACACACACACACACACACACACACATATATATATATATTAAATTAATATATATGTATATATCACTTTAAAAGAAAACAACCGGGTTCCTTTTTTTTTTACATATATATGTATATTTATATAATTAAAATATGTGTATTCCTATCACAAAAGAAAATCTGATGTCATAATAAAATAAATAAATAAAATATTATCCACTCTTACATTAATTAAATTAATTTAATTAATAATGCTGGTTAACAATATTCTCGGGTATTACATTCAAAAACTTGATATTCATTTTTTTTTTAGAAAGTTTTGGCTAATGAGTGTTTCGAAAACTTGATATTCATTTTTCTTTTTTTAATCATTTTTCGTCGATGAGTGTTTAGAAAACTTGATATTCATTTTTCTTTTTTAATCAGTTTTCGCCAATGAGTGTTTCGAAAACTTTATATTCATTTTTATTTTTTTAATAGTTTTCGTAGATTAGTGTTATGGAAACTTGATATTCATTTTTCTTTTTTTAATTAGTTTTCGCCGATGAGTGTTTCGAAAACTTTATATTAATTTTTATTTTTTTAATCAGTTTTCGTAGATTAGTGTTTCGAAAACTTTATATTCATTTTTCTTTTTTTAATCAGTTTTCGCCGATAAGTGTTTCAAAAACTTGATATTCATTTTTCTTTTTTTTTAATCAGTTTTCGTCGATTAGTGTTTCGAAAACTTAATATTCATTTTTCTTTATTTAATCAGTTTTCACTGATTAGTGTTTCGAAAACTTGATATTCATTTTTCTTTTTTTAATCTTTTTTCGTCAATGAGTGTTTGGAAAACTTGATATTTATTTTTCCTTTTTAATCAGTTTTTGCCGATTAGTGTTTCGAAAACTTTATATTCATTTTTATTTTTTTAATCAATTTTCGTAGATTAGTGTTTCTAAAATTTGATATTCATTTTTCTTTTTTTAATCAGTCTTCACCGATGAGTGTTTCGAAAATTTGATATTCATTTTTCTTTTCTTAATCAGTTTTCAACAATGAGTGTTTCGAAAAAGTGATATTCATTTTTCTTCATTTAATCAGTTTTCACCGTTGAGTGTTTCGAGAACTTGATATTCATTTTTATTTTTTTAATCATTTTTCGGCGATGAGTGTTTCGAAAACTTTATATTCATTTTTCTTTTTTTTAATCAGTTTTCGCAGATTAGTCTTTCAAAAACTTGATATTCATTTTTTAATCAGTTTTCGCAGATGAGTGTTTCAAAAACTTCATATTCAATTTTCTTTTTTTAGTAAGTTTTAGCTAATGAGTGTTTCGAAAACTTGATATGAATTTTTCTTTTTATAATCATTTTTCGTCGACGAGTGTTTCGAAAACTTTATATTCATTTTTATTTTTTTAATCAGTTTTCGTAGATTAGTGTTTTGAAAACTTGATATTCATTATTTTTTTTAATCAGTTTTCGTCTATGAGTGTTTCGAAAACTTTATATTCATTTTTATTTTTTTAATCAGTTTTCGTAGATTAGTATTTCGAAAACTTGATATTTATTTTTCTTTTTTTAATCAGTTTTCGAAGATAAGTGTTTCGAAAACTTGATATTCAATTTTCTTTTTTTAATCATTTTTTGTCGATGAGTGTTTCGAAAACTTGATATTCATTTTTCTTTTTTAATCAATTTTCGCCGATGAGTATTTCGAAAACATTATATTCATTTTAATTTTTTTTAATCAGTTTTCATAGATTAGTGTTTTGTAAACTTGATATTCATTTTTATTTTTTTAATCAGTTTTCGCCGATGAGTGTGTCAAAAACTTTATATTCATTTATATTTTTTTTAATCAATTTTCGTAGATTAGTGTTTCGAAAACTTGATATTCATTTTTCTTTTTTTAATCAGTTTTCGCCGATAAGTGTTTCGAAAACTTGATATTTCATTTTTCGTTTTTCTTTTTAATCAGTTTTTGTCGATTAGTGTTTCGAAAACTTGATATTCTTTTTTTCTTTTTTTTAATCAATTTTCGCAGATGAGTTATTCGAAAACTTGATATTCATTTTTCTTTTTTAGTAAGTTTTAGCTAATGAGTGTCTCAAAAACTTGATATTCATTTTTTTAATCATTTTTCGTCGATGAGTGTTTCGAAAACTTGATATTCATTTTTCATTTTTAATCAGTTTTCGACGATGAGTGTTTCGATTTTATTTTTTTTAATCAGTTTTCGTAGATTAGTGTTTTGAAAACTTGATATACATTTTTCTTTTTTTAATCAGTTTTCGCCGATAAGTGTTTCAAAAACTTTATATTCAATTTTATTTTTTTAATTAGTTTTTGTAGATTAGTGTTGTAATACGCCAGAAAATTTCGAGGATTAAAGAATGATTTATTTAAAATTTCGAGGATTTAAGAATGATTTATTCCGGGCTAGGAATTAAAACCTTAAAAAAAATATATAGAAAAATATGAAAGTTAAAAAGAAACCGGAAAGGAAATTTTTTTTTTCAAAGATTTAATACCCAAGAAAATTTTTCGAAGTTTAAAATAAAATATAAAGGGGAAGGAAAAAGAAGTAGAAAATAAATTTTTAGGATTTAATTTGAGATCTAAGAAATTGGGAACTTGAATTAAATAGGGAAAGATATTAAATTAAAAATACATATTAGTTTTTATTTATTTATTATTAAATTGGGGTGGGGGAATGCGTAGGTTTAATTAAAGAATAGAGAAAAAGAGATAAAAGGAAAGGAAAGAGAGAGAGGGGGCACGCAGGAGTGAGAGAAGGAAAGAAGGGGAGAGAAAACGAGAGGTAGAGAGAGAGAGGGCCGAGATGGTGAAGAAGGAAGAAGGGGAAGAAGAGGATTTCGCTGGAAAAGTGGCCGGAGAAGAGCTAGCCGACACCGGGAAAAGTCACCGGAGCTCGGTTACAACATCTTCCACACCTCCCACCAATCGAATCAAGGTTGGTAACCCTAATTTCATTCTAAACCCTCAATTTCTCCATTTTTAGGGATTTCTTCAATCCACCTTCGATTGAGCTGTTTCGAGGGTAGATTGAGACCTAGAAAGTGTTTTTGAACAATTAGTTGGGGTAGGAATCAAGATTATATTCTCGGATTTGCCCAAATTCGAATTTGGAAGGATTTGGGGTTGAAATTATAATTATTTCCAAATTGGAGAAAATTTTTGATAATTAGGATTGAGCTTGGATTTGAGTAAATAGGCTTGGATTGATATTATTGAAATTATAATTATTTCCAAATTGGGGAAATTGTGATAATTAGGATTGAACTTGGATCTGAGTAAATAGGCTTGAATTGGTATTATTAAAATTATATGGTTGGAATATTAGCTGAACAAGACCCGTGAAGAGTTGGCCCGAGGTTACTAAGGTTGAACCTCGACATTAACGTACCGGGTCCCTACTCGGGTTGCCCAAATACACTTTAAGTGTGATGTTGAGGGCTCCAAACCTCTTCTTTTCAATCTTAAACATCCTAGAATAAGTCTAAGTACGCTACCAATAATCAAGGATTATTTTGGGTACCTTCTTGTTTCTCAAGGATGGAAACTTGCGGAACAATGAATTCCAAATTATAAAATGTCAACTTTATTCCTTCATAATTATTAGGAAGCCTTAAGTAGGATGAATTAGAGGTGTATTGAGGTTTAGAAACTAGACTTCTTATAACCCGAGTAAGAACACAAGTTGAATCAAAATGCTTAGACCTTCCTAAAATTAGGATTCCATCCAACCAAGCTAGATAAGCTTCCTTAGATGTGAATACAAGTTAGATAGAGGTCTAATACTCAAGTAGAGTGTTATATGCGAGTAAGTCAAGTGTCCGAGGAAGGATACGCATAAGTTGGGATAGAGAAGTCCAATAAGACCAAGAGCTTGACTCTGTGGCAACCATGGACTACATGTGAGAGTAATGGAGGGATAAATAACAAGTTAAGCTAAGTGATAACCTTAATGAAGTAAATGTTGTACTTATAAGAACAAAGACACGCAATAGAGTGCAACAGGAACTCCGAGGAGACTAAAGTTACAGGAGAGGATTGCATGGAAGGTTGGCCAAGGTGAGGGTTCTTTCATCTCTGCTCCTAGGGTTGTATGCTTATGTGGATTACATGAGTATGTATATTCTCTGCTTGTCTGGTATGTGTTAGCTAGAGATATAGAATGCTAAAAGAATGAAAGAACTAGAAAATAGGTTGTGGAAAGTAGCTTGGATAGGAAGACATAGGAGTAGAGTATAATTGGTTGCTATGATTGGTGTGTTACAAATCCAACTCATACACTCTGGAGGCATTATGAGTATTTTATTAAATCTTTTCCACAACGCTGGCAAGAGTCCTTGTACGGAAGGGCTAAACATTATTTTGAAAACTCGTCACGACGGTGACTTAAATTAAAATCATGCAAAGGGAGTTATTGGTGGGTTTCAGATTTGGTTATGCTAGCGATGTGAGACATCGACTAGAACAACGTCAGATGGCACTTGAGACCTCAGTTTTATAATCACCATGACGATGGTCATTGCCCTATCTTGGCAATAGGGTCAGAAAGGTTTTATATTGCTATGACGATAGCTTGAGGCTCAGAGAGTGCATCTGGACGGGTATATGAGTTATATCCTGCTGAGGATACTCGTCCATATTAATAAGGAGAAGAATTGTTGATCCTTCGGGAAAGATACAAAGAATCATATTAATATGTGAGACTAAGGTAAGGAGACACGGGAGGAACCTACGGGTGAACCGTGAGCCTAACCTAGTAAAATAGAAATTATCCTGTGGAGTTGGTCCAGCGTGTGTCAGTGGCCATGCTTCGAGACATCGTGTCGTGCCCGCCATGTGGCCTGGTTGGGTAATGGGCGAGTGGGCTCAAGCTATTGCCCCGCAGCAAGGGGTCAGAACGTGCCACTTGGTGGCTACGAATCAGTTGTTTGATAGATAGAGATTGATTGTGTTTTATTAATAGAGTTGTCAGGAGGTGACCAGTACCCAAGTGAATGGGTTAAGAATGTTTTGCCACGTGGTGGCCGGTAGCCCGAGTGCACGGGTTCGAAGTAGAAAAGCAACGTAATGGCTAGAAGATACCCCAGAGTTGGGGAGATTTAAGTAGACGTATGTTTAGCATTTGTGTGTATGTACAAAATGTCTGTGTTTGCATATAATTGTTGATTGTGTAGCGTAGTGGTAACGTACAGGATTACGTCACCACACGTCTTGTTGAATCCGACATGCTAAAACGTGAGAAGACCGGTAAGTAAAATCCGGTACTATATGTTACATGTTTACTTGCTGATTGATGACGTGGAATAAACTGCTGCATGTTTATAGTTATTAAATGCATGTGAGTGTTTGGGTGAAATTTCTGTTGTTGTGTGATCACAAAGAATGTATGCTAACAACAGTAACTAGTTGTTTTTGTATGTGGTTGTGTATGACTCCCAAACCCAGCGCTATGGTACCCACCTTGCGCTAGGGATGGGAAAGTCCTCAATGAAACGCCTGTGTCACGAACCCCTATCGGTCGTCCGTGACCGGCACGGGATGTAGGATTTCTCCTATCCCGTAAGCCTCTAATCCCTGATTGACATTCTTATATATACGTAACTACCCATTTCTATTACAAACAATATATAGTATATATGGTCATCCCTATCCGGTGACCTAAGTAATAGGCAATCCACGGCTCGCTCAACGCCGCTTCAGTCTATTCATATACACATAGTCAATCACAAATACATATAATATACATATTGATCACGCGCTCCAGGGCGGGTGATCTATCCTATTCACATGCAGAATTCCTGTGTACAGTCAAGCATATATATTCAATCACACATCTGCATAAATTATACATATTGATCACACGCCTCAATGCGTGTGACCTATCTAGTCACATGCGGAAGTCGTATTTTCACACAATCAAGTATTCAGTAACACATATATATATATTTACATATTAACCACACGCTCAGTGCGTGTGACCTATCCTATTCACATGCAGAAGTCACATTCATATATATATATATATATACACAGGATATTCATCATATCACAACCTATTCCCCAACAACAAGACCAATCTTTAATCTGTATGAAGCCGACAGTTCTAGAGTGTGACATATACATATATGCATATAGCAACTGTACAAAACAATGCTATACCAAAAGAATCATATACATATACATCCTGACAAAATACATATATCAATACTACCCACGCGAACAATGCGTGCGGTCTCTAAGTCTGTCCGCCTCCCTGAGATGAAGTGGAAGCGCTCCCGATGCCTATACCTGTATCTGTAACATTTAACATTGGGGTGAGTCAAACAGACTCAGTGAGAGGCTTTCCCATCCCTGGTGTAGTAGCAGGTACCACTACAACTGGGGAAGAGGAGCCAATCACAAACACATACGCATATAACTGGTTTTGAGTTTCCATATATTAAGTGGTCAGGCAATTAGCATATATCATATTCACAATAAAGAATTTAAAGCATGGTTTTACATACGTTTAAATTCATACATTCGTCATATCATGATTTAACATATAATTCCATGTGGTCATCCGTATTCAATTAACCATAATCATAAATTGGCCCGAAGGCAATATCTCCGTTAGGAGAGAATCTGGCCCGAAGGCAACATCTCACGTGAGCAATATGGGAACCTAGTTGATCATTCTAGGAACCCCTGGTCCCAAGACTATACTTGGAACAATAATCTGACCCCAAGACTTCACTTGGAGCATAGCCGGCGACTCATCTGACCTCAGTTTACCCAAGGCAATAGCCACAATGTGGTGTACTCATATACTCTGTATTTCTGTGGGTTGACTTAAGACAAGAGACTCAATCTACCCGGACCACTCGTGATAGACTCGGTTTCCGCGTTGTACCATAAATGACCCCTATGGACCACTACTTGTTCACTTTACTTCTTCTTAGGCAAATTTAGAATTTCCAAGTGGTTTCTAATTCGGACTCTTGGTTCAGAACAAAGTCACCTAGGTTTATTCTCTTTAAGGACTTACTTACAAAACCACACCCTTCAGATAATATTTACTCGATCCTACCCCCGATGTCGTATAGGTCCTGAGGACCTTCTTTTCATATACGGCTCCTTGAGCCACCATTGCTTTAACAATCCACATACACACATATAGCACATTTTCACATATACTGTAATTTAGGAACAACAATAGCATGTTATCTAACATGTAATTCCTACAAATAGGCAAGAAGGCAAACCATATATCCATATCCGCAGTCAACCCTATAGGGCAACGATAGGAAAGCCCCTCACCTGGTTGGCCCCTCTGATCGCCTCTCGGTGCGCCCGAAAGTCCACTCACAGTATGGTGCCCTATACACATATACTTGAGAGATTCAGAAGCTTGAAAATTCAACCGCTATCGTGTACATGCAACGCTAGTGCTCATGTTCTCTCTAATTAATTCCATAGGCTAGTTGTTGGCTTGGAAATGCCCTCAACTAGTTTTAGGACACCTAGCATGTTTCTATTCGTGTCCGGCCCTTTCTTAATCACACTATTCGGAAGCCTTGAGTTGGGAATGCAAGGTTACCCAATTTCACCTCTATGTGTCCATATAAAATTCCCGTTACCCAAGTCTTGAATTTATGGCTCAAGAGAGTCGTAAATTCTGGTTGTCTAAAATTTCCATTTACCGAATTAACTTTCAACCCTTTACCTGCACATGAATACATATATCCGGATACGCGTAAAATTAGAAAATTTTCTCTTTTTCCCCGAACGGGGTTCCGGGTGAGACGGGAATTACTCGGGTTTTAATCCCTCGTACATTCCAATAATTTTTAACAATTATATAATTATCATTCAACCTTTCAAAGCACCCCAAATCATTCCACAACACCCTTAAACCTTAACAACCACATTTTCCTACACTTTTCCCAACCCCGGATAAATTCCATAAATTTGGTTCCGGTTCCTAAGCTTCCAACTCACTTCCTAGCATGCAAATACTTCAATTTTGGACCCAGAATACTCAGATTGAATCAATTGGGGTCTTTCCAAAAATCCCTAAAATTGATAAAATTGGGGTTTGAGAGTTTCGGGACTTCTCACCTCGATTCAACCGGTTAGAAGGACGATATGGAGTAGAGGAGACTCCCAGCTACCTTCCCCGGTGAAGAGACGGCGTTTTCCGGCGAGAAAGCTCTCTCCCTTTGCTTTCTCTCTCTAACCCGAGCTCTCTCTCTCCTCCAGCCACAAGACGGCATTTTCCGGCTCCGGTGGACAGCGACTCCGGCTCCTCCTCCGTGCGTCCGTCCACTACCACGCGTGGCTCCTCCTTGCTTCTCCGTGAACGACGCCCAAGCTGCTCCTTCTCTTTGTGCGTTTCTCACTTCGTGGTCTCTCTCTCACGCCTTCTTCCTTTTTCTTTCTTTATCCTATTACCCACTAATATAATATATATATATATATATATATATATATATATATATATTACAAAAGAAAAAGTCTGATCTCCTTTTTGTACTTCTTTATTCTTTTTCCTTTATTACATATATATATATATATATATATTTATATGATTAATATATATATACATACCCAACATAAAGAAACCAATCTGATATGTTAATAATTAAGAAAATAAATAGATAAATAAAAATATAATTAGGATTTACTTAAATTTATATTTTTAAAATATAGGTAGTAGGGTAGTGGGTAATTCTATCTCATTTTTTTCCACTTTTATTTTAATTAATTTAATTTAATAAATGATGCCAGTTAAAATATCCTCGGGTATTACAGCTTGGTTAAGACTCACACCTCATTTTTACTACACAGAGAAAGGTTAAGTACAGGTGGAAGAAGTCTTGGTGGAACGAGGGTTGAGCAACACTTCCCAAGACCCACAACTTGTTCATGTGGGTGAATAAATTATAATTGTAATTTCATTTACTTTATCATTGTATCATAAAGTAAAGGGTAGACATACCCAATTAGATTGTGTCACTAAATCTAGAACTGTCAGCTTCACACGCCTTAAAGATCAGGATCCATTAGATTACAATGCAGGGAAAACTTATTTTCAAAAAATATATATATACATATATCTGTTGCATGCGAATAGGATAGACAACATCTTCGGATGTGTAGCCAGTACACAGGTATATATTATGTGTGTTTTCCTATATCTATATACTGAAGTGGCACTGGCCGTGGATTTGCTTGCCTAGGATAGGCCACCATTTCGATGTAGCCATGGTATTATAATGCATGTGAATGTATTTTTAATAATAGATATTCTGTCAATTAGGTGGTAAGGCTTACAGGCGTAGGGGTATTCCCTATGTCTGTGCCGGTCACGGTCCTCTAAACGGTGATCATGACAAACTTGGTATCAGAGGCTGGTTGTTCTTTAAGAGTGTGAAGCTAACTAGTAGTCTCGGGTGTCAGTTGGGCTAGCCAATAGGAATCCAGACGTAACGATGGTTCCGACGGGCACTTGTGAGGTTGCTCAGGATGTCGAGTTATGAATTCTTTCGAATCATCGCTTTAGGCATAGAATGTGTATGTAAAATTCTATGCAAAGCATATAACCTGTACAGTACACAAGTGCCGATGAGCACTAAGGTGTAAGGTGGGGTGGCAGTGACCCCGGGAACCTTAGGATGCCATAATAGGGAAATGAAACATCCATGGAGGATGCTACCTAGACACAGACACATTTGGTTGAATTGTAGGCAGGAATGCGCTGCAATGTGTGATTGTTTTGCAGGTGTTAAATGATTCGTCTGCTCTGTTAGCAGCGCATTGTGTGCTATGGTATAGGCACAAGTTGTTTGATTATAGTATGGAATGCAAGTAGAATAGAAATATGCAGTGAATGGTAGTTCAAACTAGGAATGGTTTGTAAAGTGAAAGAAAAGACACGCTTGGCATGTAGAAAAGAAAGTAAGCCCATGGAGCGATTGAAATGGAAAGTTTACAGACAAGAATAAACAGGGCCATGGGTCATGAGACCGACAGGAAGATGACCACGTGAATGGGTCACGACTGTGCGGTATGCTATAGCTGAAGGAAGTGAGTTGTCCTTCCTAGAAAGTAAACAGAAAAGAGATGGTGTATGCCACAGTATAGAAGTAGAAGTCTATGGACTAGAAAATCAGGATACGGTATATGGAAGGGCAAACTGGCCGAACCATATGCCGTAGAGATAGATGTTAAGAAGTTGAGGCTTATGTAAATGTGTAGAGCGTGATCATATGCCGAGCAGGAAACAGAGCAAGTGGTAAGGCACAGGGAGGGAGCCTATTCCAACCCTACGCTTGACCACAGGAGAAATTTTTGTAAAAAAATAATCATTTTGGTCTTTCCGGATGAGAGATTCTGAAAGACCCTCAAACTTTTCTTGAAAATACTAGGGATAACCATTGGAAGGCAAATTTTCATGAAAAGTCTTTCTCAATTTGTGTCATTCCAACTGGTTAAACCCCAATCATTTACGAAAACCTTAGGCGTCATTTTCTAAGAAATAAACTTGAATTAATTTTTAAAACCCGCAGGGTGCCTAAGAAAACTAATTCATGTGACCAATACCCTACTAAACAATAATCCTTTTACAAGTAAGCTGTATAAGGATGGTAGATATAGTTGAGAAATCACTTGCTTGAAGTGATTAAAGTTAAGTAGACATCGAAAAGCACTAGAGAGTGCTAAAGTGCCAAGGGATTATATAGGTAAACCTAAGAGTTACCAATTAAGGGGGTCATAAGGTGATTATTGTAATACCCCGGAAAATTTCGAGGATTAAAGAATGATTTATTTCGGGGCTACGAATTTAAAACTTTAAAAAAATATAAAAAAATATGAAAGTTAAAAGAAACCGGAAAGGAATTTTTTTTTCGAGGATTGTAATAACCGAAAATTTTTTTTGAGGTTTAAAATAAAATAAAAGATAAAAAAAGAAGTAGAAAATAGTTTTTGGGATTTAATTCGGGACCTAAGAAATTGGAAACCTGATTTAAATAGGGAAAGGGAGTAAATTAAAAACACATATTCGTTATTAGTTATTATTTATTTAATTATTAATTTATTTATTTAATTACATTTATTTATTTATTTATATATTTTATAATTATGTTAATTATAATTACTTATTATTATTATTATTATTTAAAAAGGGGAGGTGGACATGGGGTTAGGTAGATAAACGAAAGAAAAGAGATAAGAAGAGAAAAGGAAAAGAGGGGTGCGTGAAGCACGAGAGAGAGAAAGAGTCGAGAGAAAGAAAACAGAAGAAGAGGAAGAGAGAGAAGAAGCCGTGAGGTAGAGAGAGAGAGGGGGTTCACCGGAAATCCGCTGGAGAAGAGCTAGCCGACGCCGGGAAAAGTCACCGGAGCTCGGTTACAACATCTTCCACACCTCCCACCAATCGAATCAAGGTTGGTAACCCCAATTTCATTCTAAACCCTCAATTTCTCCATTTTTAGGGATTTCTTCGATTGAGTTATTTCGAGGGTAGATTGAGACCTAGAAAGTGTTCTTGAGCACTTAGTTGGGGTAGGAATCAAGATTATATTCTCGGATTTGTCCAAATTCGAATTTGGAAGGATTTGGGGTTGAAATTATAATTATTTTCAAATTGGGGAAAATTTTGAAAATTAGGATTGAACTTGGATTTGAGTAAATAGGCTTGGATTGATATTATTGAAATTATAATTATTTCCAAATTGGGGAAAATTGTTGATAAGTAGGATTGAGCTTGGATTTGAGTGAATAGGCTTGAATTGATATTATTAAAATTATATAGTTGAAATATTAGCTGAATAAGACCCGTGAAGAGTTGGCCCAAGGTTACTAAGGTTGAACCTTGACGTTAACGTGTCGGGTCCATGCTCGGTTTGTCCAAATACACTTTAAGGGTGATGTTGAGGGCTCCAAACCTCTTCTTTTCAATCTTAAACACCCTAGAATGATTCTAAATATGCTATCAAGCATCGAAAATTAATTTAGGTGCTTTCTTGTTTCTCAAGAGTGGAAGCTTGCGGAACAATGAAATCCAATTTCTAAAATTTTAACTTTTTCCCTCATAAATATTTAGTAAACCTTAAGTAGGATAAATCAGAGGTATATTGGGGTTTAGAAACTAAATTTCTTAGAACCCAAGTAGGAACACAAGTTGGATCAAAATGCTTAGACCTTCCTAAAATTAGGATTCCTTCCAACCAAGCTAGATAAGCTTCCTTAGATGTGAATACAAGTTAGATAGAGGTCTAATACTCAAATCCAAGTATGTGAAACACTCAAGTTGAGTGTTATAAGCGAGTAAGTCAAATGTTCGAGGAAGGATACACATAAATCGGGATAGAGAAGTCCAATAAGACCAAGAGCTTGACTCTGTGGCAACCATGGACTGCATGTGAGAGTAATGGAGAGATAAATAACAAGTTAAGCTAAGTAATAACCTTAATGAAGTAAATGTTGTTCTTATAGGAACAACGACATGCAATAGAGTGCAACAGGAACTCCGAGGAGACTAAAGTCACAGGAGAGGATTGCATGGAAGGTTGGCCAAGGTGAGGGCTCTTTCATCTCCGCTTCTAGGGTTGTATGCTTATGTGGATTACATGAGTATGTATATTCTCTGCTTGTCTGGTATGTGTTAGCTAGAGGTATATAATGCTAAAAGAATAAAACAACTAGAAGATAGGTTGTGAAAAGTAGCTTGGATAGGAAGACATAGGAGTAGAGTGTAATTTTTTGCTATGATTGGTGTGTTACAAATCCAACTCATACACTCTGGAGGCATGATGAGTATTTTATTAAATCTTTTCCACGACGGTGGTAAGAGTCCTTCTAAGGAAGGACTAAGATTTTATTTTGAAAACTCGTCACGACGGTGACTTAAATTATAATCATGCAAATGGAGTTATAGGTGAGTTTCGGATTTGGTTATACTAGCGATGTGAGACATCGACCAGAACAACGTCAGATGGCACTTGAGACCTCAGTTTTATAATCACCATGACGATGGTCATTGACCTATCCTGGCAATAGGGTAAAAAAGGTTTTATATTGCTATGACGATAGCTTGAGGCTTAGAGAGTGCATCTGGACGGGTATATGAGTTATATCTTGTTAAGGATACTCGTCCATATTAACAAGGAGAAGAATCCTTCAGGAAAGATACAAAGAATCCTATTAATATGTTAGACTAAGGTAAGGAGACACGGGAGGAACCTACGGGTGAACTGTGAGCCTAACCTAGTAAAAGAGAAATCATCCTGTGGAGTTGGTCCAGGGTGTGTCAGTGGCCATGCTTCGAGATGTCGTGTCGTGCCTGCCATGTAGCCTGGTTGGGTAATGGACGAGTGGGCTCAAGCAGCTATTGCCTCGTAGCGAGGAGTCATGACGTGCCACGTGGTGGCTACGTATCAGTTGTTTGATAGATAGAAGTTAATTGTGTTTGATTAATAGAATTGTCACAAGGTGACTAGTACCCAAGCGAAGGGGTTAAGTATTGTTTGATTAACAGAATTGTCACGAGGTAACTAGTACCCAAGTGAATGGGTTAAGTATGCTTTGCCACGTGGTGGCCAGCAACCCGAGTGCACGGCTTCGAGGTAGAAAAGCCATGTAGTGGCTTGTAAATACCCCAGAGTGGGGGAAGTTAAGTAGATGTATGTTATAGTATGTACGTGTACTTAAAGAATTGTCTGTGTTTGCATATTATTGCTCATTGTGCAGCGGAGTGGTGACGTACAGGATTATGTCATCACAACGTCTTGTTTGATTCAGATATGCTGAACGTGAGAAGACCGGTAAGTAAAAGCCAGCACTATATGTTACGTGTTTAATTGCTAATTGATGACGTGGAATAAACTGCTGCATGTTTACAGTTATTAAATGCATGTGAGTGTTTGGGTGAAATTTCAATTGTTGTGTGGTCACCAAGAATGTATGCTAACAACAGTAACTAGTTGTTTTTGCACGTGGTTGTGTATGACTCCCAAACCCAGCGCTATGGTACCCACCTTGCGCCGGGGATGGGAGAGTCCTCACTGAGTCGCGTGGTTAAGATTCACACCTCATTTTTACTAGATAGAGACAGGTTAAGTACAGGTGGAAGAAGTCTCGGTGGAAGAAGTCTCGGTGGAACGAGGGACAAGCAAAACTTTCCAAGACCCACAACTTGTTCATGTGGGTGAATAAATTGTAATTGTAATTTAATTTACTTTATCATTGTATCATAAAGCAAAGGGTAGACGTACCCAATTAGATTGTATTACTAAATCTAGAACTGTCAGCTTCACACACCTTAAAGATCAAGATTTATTTTACTGCGATATAGGGAAAATTT
This sequence comes from Senna tora, assembly GCA_014851425.1. Taxonomy (NCBI): domain Eukaryota; kingdom Viridiplantae; phylum Streptophyta; class Magnoliopsida; order Fabales; family Fabaceae; genus Senna; species Senna tora. The sequence continues at coordinate 12,426,185 of CM026261.1, read as the reverse complement.
GTTTTCATAAGATATATATATATACATATATCTGTTGCATGTGAATAGTATAGGCAGCATCTTCGGATGTGTAGCCAGTTTACAGGTTATATATTATGTGTGTTTCCCAATATCTATATCCTAATGCGGCACTGGCCGTGGATTTGCTTGCCTAGGATAGGCCACCATTTCGGTGCAGCCATGGTATTATAATGCATGTGAATGTATTTTCAATAATAGATATTCTGTTAATTAGGTGATAAGGCTTACAGGCATATGGGTATTCCCTTTGTCTGTGCTAGTCACGGCTCTCTAAACGGGGGTCGTGACAATTATGGACCCGAAAGTATTAGACTGGAGCAGGTCTAGAAGTGGAAATGGGCGTAGACCTTCGGGTACCGTCTAGAGATAAGAAAATGAGTGCTAGTGCGGTAGATAGCTCTCGAACAGAAGCCTATAGGACCCCATAGGATAAAAGTCAAGCAGGAGGTGGAGAACCAACTGCTACCGTAAGTGTATGTATAGTACACAGATTGTAGTGGACATAGCTAGGTAAGCTAGTTCCACAGGTTGGTGAACCGTAAATCCGTTAGTCTGAAGCCCGTATATGGATGGAGACTGAGTGCACAAACCAAACGTATAAATGGCCATGTGGGTGCCATAAAGGGAAAATTAACCGTACGGACGGCTAATCGAGAAGGAGAATTTAGTGAGTAACGAGTATTGAGAAATACTCGAAGAAAGAGTACCACGTAGGTACGAAATGGAAAATGAGAGAGTGAATACGGAAACGGAGTCGGGTAAGCATCTGGGGATGCGAGCCAAATGATAAAACAGGTATGTTACCGTTGGGCGCGATTGGAACCCAACGGGTAACACACTTTCAAGAGGCGATTTATGTTCGTGAACATATGCCACACCGTAAGAAATGAAAGAGTTAAACCGTGGGAGCGGATCTCGTTTGGTCATGGGGAGTAGAGCATGTCCGGGAAGGTTCATGCTGGAGTTAATGGATCAAGTATTTCAAGTAGGAATACAGGATTTAAGTGAGTTGAGGAGTCAGAGTGGGCCAAGTTTGGGTAAGAGCCAATGGGAACCCAATGAGTAGACTTAGCATAGGATGTGCAACTCCAAGTGGACTAACCTGAGGATGGTATAGATCCACAGTCATAGTCGTGTTAAGCGAGGTCTTGGATGTGAAGACCGAACTGAGCCTGAGGCAGAGTAATGAGTATGATGGTTAGGAGGAGATTGATGAGTTTCCATTATAAACAGAAATGACTACAAGTAGTAGCTAGTCAGAGAAGAGTCTAAGTTAGTCAGACATAGGATGTCGATAGGGAGTAACCTGAGGTGGTTATGGAAACCACTAAGGGTAAGGGTAGAAGTCCGGAAAAGAAAGACAAACACGAGTCATAAATGTAAGATCCTTTACCGTTTGGTGGAGAAACGGTAAGTGTAACACATAGTTGTGCCAGTGGCATGGCATTCAGCTTCATTAGGACACGAGTAGGGTAAACCAAGCCAGTAGTGAGTGTAACAACCTCGGAAGGGTTAAGTACACTGATGGCACAAAGTATAAACACCTACGTAGGGTGTACGCCATGCAAGCGGTAAGTCTAGCTGTAGACTAGAGGGTGTAGTAAGATGTAAACGGACTTTTCTGGAGAAGTCGTTTACAAAGAATATACCGAGGGAATCCCAGCAGAAGAGTAGCTGCTTGGTAGTAGAGGAAACTTAGGTATAGGGACTCCGATGTAGGGGAGTACTCCGTCAGTTAGAGTTTATAGAAATAGAACCTAGTGTGTTATGCAAATAGCTAGTGTCTTGGCGTGTTCCAAGACGGATATAAGAAGTCACTACGAAGGTAGATAGTCGGACAAGCAGATTGAGTCAAGGTAAGCCTCACTAGAGAAGGCAGTAGTTAGCTCCTCGAAGAAATAAATTAGAGCATGGCATGTGGTACGTGCCAGACGCTCCATTGCAAAATTAGTAGCACAAAGTGAATTGAAACTAGGAAAGTTAGGTATCCTCGGCGAAGGATACAATGATGGATGGAGTCTTTCTGTCACGACCCCCGTTTAGAGGACCGTGATCGGCACAGACACAGGGAATACCCCCATGCCTGTAAGCCTTATCACCTAATTGACAGAATATCTATTATTGAAAATACATTCACATGCATTATAATACCATGGCTACACCGAAATGGTGGCCTATCCCAGGCAAGCAAATCCACAGCCAGTGCCGCTTCAGGATATAGATATAAGAAAACACACATAATATATAACCTGTGTACTGGCTACACATCCGAAGATGCTGCCTATCCTATTCACATGCAACAGATATATGTATATATATAATTTTGGAAACAAGTTTTCCCTGCGTCGTAATCTAACGGATCCTGATCTTTAAGGTGTGTGAAGCTGACATTTCTAGATTTAGTGATACAATATAATTGGGTACGTCTACCCTTTACTTTATGTTACATGATAAAGTAAATTAAATTACAATTACAATTCATTCACCCACATGAACAAGTTGTGGTAAACCTCATGTTTTACTGAATCTTTCTAGTGCCAAGATTTCAGAAAAATGCTTGCTGGAGTTCTGAATGAAACCTTGAAAGTTTACTCATGATAAGAACTAGAATTTTGGGGTGTGAGTGTACTGATTGTGACTATAAGTTTGTGCTTTCTGTTAAATGCATGAAAAGGGAGGTATTGGAGTCTTAAACACTTTAAAATCCTACCAAAGTTCTTTTTGAATCTGTCCAAGTAGCCATAGTGACCAAGACATAATTTTGATGTTTGGGGACCCTTCCTTTTGCTGTCAAACCTAATTTCTGAGGGCAAGGGAAGTTTAAAAAGTAAAAGAGGAGTGCTAAGAATGGAGGTAAAAGAAAAAGAGTTCACATACTCTTAGAGTGGAAATTTGGTGTAGGCAAGCAGGGAATGAGGCTATTAGTTGGCCAAAACTTTGGGTACTCAGGTTCTAAGAGGGTGAGTCTATCCTCCCACCCTCTATACCTCCCAAGTACCCTCACCAAACAGAAAATGAATCAAGTTATGGCCTAGAAAACAAAAAGGGGTCAAAAAGAGGGAAAAAGAAAAAAAAATGGCATAAGAGGGAAAGACTTGCGAAAATGGCAATTCTGTACTAATGTGGCTGCACCCACTTGTTGTGCAAACCACAAGTGAACTTAGCTTGCTTAGGAGATGCTAAATTGGGATGGATAGAGGCCAAAACAGAAAGGAGTAAGAAATAGGGACTAAAATGAACTGGTTTTGCTGGTTTTGCTGTTTTTGCCCTTTTTGTAGAATCTGTGTAAATTAAGAGACTTAGGGCTGAGTTTCTGTACTTTCTAGTCCTATGTGTTAGTATGGTACTCTGTATGGGCAGGGAAGTGGTCAAAGTGGCCTCTAACCCCATTTTATAACTCAACTTGATTTTAAGGAATTTCATGTATTTTGCTGCAAAAGTATGACCTCTAGGTATTAGTTTTCTGTGAAAACTACATGAGCAAGTCACAAATAGCTTTTAGGTACTTGTTGCACTTTGGTTTTGGTTTGAAACAACCCATAACAGAATTTGGATCTTAATAGGGACTAAATTGCAAGAAAAACTTGAGAAAAACTGAAAACTCCTATTTCTACCCAAATTCTGGTTCAATTCTATTGGGATTTTCTGGGTGTGTGTAGCAGGTCCTAATTGACCATTTTGGTGACTAAGTGAAGTCTAAATACTTGAAATGTGCCTTGAATTTCTTTCTTTAAAGAATGAGACTCCTTTGAAAAGATTTGTGAATTTAAGGATCTAAATGCAATTGTCATTACTGGAAAATTGACAAAGGCCATTTAGTATGTATTAACAATGCTTGTGGTGAAATTTCACGAATTATGGATACTTAAATTGATAGTTATGCTTGTTGCCTGCTGTGAAAGTTATATTTGGCATTGAGGTTGACTTCTGTTTGACTTTTGTTGACTAGTGGTTGAATTTAATGTTTTTATAAGTCTATTTAAGTGTGTGGCATCCACATCATGAAACTAAGTTTTAGCATGCATCTGTGGAACAAAAATGCCTTGAAGGGTAGGCTTTTGAGCATGCATCTGTATTTTGATGTGCATATGCCCCTGGAGGGGTAAAATGGTAAAAATTGCCTTGTAGAGGCAGCATTTGTGTTTTGATGCCCTGGAGAGGCAATATCTATGTTTTGATGCCCTAGAGAGGCAGTATCTATGTTTTGATGCCCTGGAGAGGTTATAACTGTGTTTTGATGCCCTGGAGAGGCAGTATCTATGTTTTGATGCCATGGAGAGGCAATTGAATAGCAACTGAGTAAACATTACTTGTGGATAAAAATTATATTGTATAATTTGATCTGTATGAACAGGACACACTAGGCTGGCTAGGAATGCGTCTGGGACGTAGCTGCCTAGCAACTAATGAGGAAACAATCCAGTCCGGGACTGGTGATTCTAAGGTTCTAACTTTGTGCGCACACCGGGGGAGGCCCTGGGATGTTAGGTAATTACCTGTTGGCCTTATTTGGGCAGGCTTTCCATAGTGGTAAATGGTAAGTTGGTATTGTCATGTTTCATTAGATTGGTTTTGAATTAACGGTAATGGTTCAACCAGTTGTAACAGGTCCTGGAGAGACTTGATGGCTGCATGTAGAGGTAAACATGTACCTTTTTGAAAAGGCTGGTATGGCTGAAAATTGCATATAGTGGTAAATACGCATGTTTTTAAAATGAAAATGACTTTTCATCTGTTTATAGCTTTCTCCATGACCATATATCTCTGAATTTGTGTGAATATTAATATCTTGTGATTGATGTGTTGATTTCCTTCTGAAAGTTGAAATATCTCATAATCGATGTGTATTATGTTTAAATTATTTGTTGACTGGAAAGGAAGTATTTTTCTGTATTCTTAGGAATGGAGCTAAACCACTAATTAGTCTTTTATAAAACTAGTAATCTATGTTACTGGGATTTTATATCTCACTACGTTAGTGTGTTCAGATACCCAGGTACGTACTGTTGCTAGAGATTGAGGTAGAGCTCCTGGAGGTACCCCTTCTGGGATACTTCCAAATCCTGAAGGCAATTAACATCCTTTTCTTCTTCCCTTCGGTTGATGCCCCAGGGACTCAGAAAGGAGTGAGATGGACAGGTAGTAGGAGCTGACTCACATTTTGGTAGTGACTCTGATGTCACTCTAGTATAGACTTTAGTATTGACTATTTTGGGCCTGCGAGCCACTAACTTTGATACTGATGTCTGTACATATATGTATGTATGAATTATATGCTGTAGACTTAAGTTGTGAACTACTTAGGTAATATGCAGAGGTATAGTACCTCATTTTCACTTGACTTTGCTTGTATGTGTATTTTGGGAGAGCGCGAGAGTATCAAACATGTAACTTCTAGTTTCTTAGGTTAAAATAACCAACCGAGAGTAACCGATCCTTGGGGAAACACTTAAATTCATGAAAGGAAAGAGAAAAAAAATTAGACCGGGATTTTAAGAAGTTAAGTAAATAACCTAATTCCGCAATTAAAATCAATAAAGAAACTAGGACGTTACATAATCACCCTATGGCCCCCTTAATTGGTAACCCTTAGGTTTATCTGTATACTACCTTGGCACTTTAGCACTCTCTAGTGCTTTTCGATGTCTACTTAACTTCAATCACTCCAAGCGAGTGATTTCTCAACTACATCTACCATCCTTATACAGCTTACCTGTAAAAGGACTATTGTTTGGTAGGGTATTGGTCACATGAGTTAGTTTTCTTAGGCACCCTGGGGTTTTTTTTTTAAAAAAAGATTTAATTCAAGTTTATTTCTTAGAAAATGACGCCTAAGATTTTCGTAAATGGTTAGGGTTTAACCAATTGGAATGACACAACTTGAGAAAGAGTTTTCATGAAAATTTGCCTTCCAATGGTTATCCCTAGTATTTTCAAGAAAAATTTGAGTCTTTCAGAATTTCTCATCCGGAAAGACCAAAAAGATTTTTACAAAAATTTCTCATGTGATCAATATCCTATTCTTTATGCTCTTCCTTAAGCAACCCAAGAGAGTTTGGTTGGGCTTAATCCCTTCTTTTCCCCCTTGTTTGCTTAAGGAACTAGCAGTTCATGAATCGAGCGCAGGGTTGGACTAGGCTCCTTCCCTGTGCCTTACCTTTTACTTTGTTTCCTGCTCGGCATATGGTCACATTCTACACATTTACATATGCTTCTACTTCTTAACATCTATCTCTACGGCATAAGGTTTGGCCACTTTGCCCTTCCATATATCGTATCCTTATTTTCTAGTCCGTAGACTTCTACTTCTATACTGTGGCATACACCACCTCTTTTCAGTTTACTTTCTAGGAAGGAAAACTGTTCTTCAGCCATAGCATACCGAACAGTCGTGACCCATTCACATGGTCATCTTCCTGTCGGTCTCATGCCCCATGGCCCTGTTTATTCTTGTCTGTAAACTTTTCATTTCAACCGCCCCATGGGCTTACTTTCTTTTCTACACGCCAAATGTTTCTTTTCTTTCACTTTACAAATCATTCCTAGCCTGAACTACTATTCATTGCATATTTCTATTCTACTTGCATTCCATACTATAATCAAACAACTTGTGCCTATACCATAGCACACAATGCACCGTTAACAGAGCAGACGCATCGTCTCATTTAACACCTGCAAAAAAATCACACATTGTAGCGCATTCCTGCCTACAATTCAACCAAATGTGTCTATGTCTAGGTAGCATCCTCCATGGATGTCTCCTTTCCCTATTATGGCATCTTAAGGTTCCCGGGGTCACTGTCACCCCTCCATACGCCTCAGTGCTCATCAACACTTGTGTACTGTACAGGTTATATGCTTTGCATAGAATTTCACATACAAATTCTATGCCTGAAGCGATGACTCGAAAGAATTTATGACTCAACATCTTGAGCAACCTCACAAGTGCCCGTCGGAACCACCAATACGTCCGGATTCGTAATGGTTAGCCCAACTGACACCCGAGACTACTAGTTAGCTTCACACCCTTAAAGAACAACCAGGCTCTGATGCCAAGTTTGTCATGACCCCAGTTTAGAGGACCGTGACCGGCGCAGACACAGGGAATACCCCCATGCCTGTAAGCCTTATCACCTAATTGACAGAATATCTATTATTGAAAATACATTCACATGCATTATAATACCATGGCTACACCAAAATGGTGGCCTATCCTAGGCAAGCAAATCCACGGCCAGTGCTGCTTCAGATATAGATATAAGAAAACACACATAATATATAACCTGTGTACTGGCTACACATCCGAAAATGCTGTCTATCCTATTCACATCCAACAGATATATGTATTTATATAATTTTGGAAACAAGTTTTCCCTGCGTCGTAATATAACGGATCCTGATCTTTAAGGTGTGTGAACTTGACAGTTCTAGATTTAGTGATACAATATAATTGGGTACGTCTACCCTTTACTTTATGATACATGATAAAGTAAATTAAATTACAATTACAATTCATTCACCCACATGAACAAGTTGTGGGTCTTGGAAAGTTTTGTTCGTTCCTCGCTCCACCGAGACTTCTTCCACCTGTACTTAACCTGTCTCTGTGTAGTAAAAATGAGGTGTGAGTCTTAACCACGCTATTCAGTGAGGACTCTCCCATCCCCGGCGCAAGGTGGGTACCATAGCGCTGGGTTTGGGAGTCATACACAACCACATTCAAAAACAACTAGTTACTGTTGTTAGCATACATTCTTGGTGATCACACAACAATAGAAATTTCACTCAAACATTCACATGCATTTAATAACTGTAAACATGCAGCAGTTTATTCCACGTCATCAATCATCAAGTACACATGTAACAAATAGTGCCGGCTTTTACTTACCGGTCTTCTCACGTTTCAGCATGTCTGAATCAAACAAGACGTGTGGTGACGTAATCCTGTACGTTACCACTACGATGTACAATCAGCAATTATATTCAAACACAGACAATTTGTACATACACACAGATGCTAAACATACATATACTTAATCTCCCCAACTCTGGGGTATATACTAGCCACTACGTGGCTTTCCCACTTAGAACCCGTGCACTCGGGCTACTGGCCACCACGTGGCAAATATACTTAACTCATTCACTCGGGTACTGGTCACCTCGTGACAATTCTGTTAGTCAAACAATACTTAACCCAGTCACTTGGATACTAGTCACCTCGTGACACTTCTATTAATCAAACACAATCAACTTCTATCTATCAAACAACTGATACACGTATCCACCACGTGGAACGTCCTGACCCCTTGCTACAGGGAAATAGCTTGAGCCCACTCGTCCATTACCCAACCAGGCCACAATGGCGGGCACGGCACGACGTCTCAAAGCCTGGCCACTGATACACCCTAGACCATCTCAACAAGATGATTTCTCTTCTGCAAGATCAGGCTCACGGTTCACCCGTAGGTTCCTCCCGTGTCTCCTTATCTTGGTCTCACATATTAATAGGATTCTTTGTATCTTTCCCGAAGGATCAACAATTCCTCTCCTTATTAATATGTACAAGTATCCTCAACAAGATGTAACTCATATACCCGTCCAGATGCACTCTCTGAGCCTCAAGCTATCGTCATAGCAATATAAATCCTTTCTGACCCTATTACCAGGATAGGGCAATGACCATCATCATGGTGATTATAAAACTAAGGTCTCAAGTGTCATATGACGTTGTTCTATTCGATGTCTCACATCGCTAGCATAACCAAATTCGAAACCCACCAATAACTCCCTTTGCATGATTATAATTTAAGTCACCGTCGTGACGAGTTTTCAAAATAAAAGTTTAGTCCTTTCGTACAAGGACTCTTGCCACCGTTGTGGAAAAGATTTAATAAAATGCTCATCATGCTTCCGGAGTGTATGAGTTGGATTTGTAACACACCAATCTTAGCAAACAATTACTCTCTACTCCTTTGTCTTCCTATCTAAGCTACTTTCCACAACCTATTTTCTAGTTCCTTTATTCATTTAACATTCTATACCTCTAGCTAACATATACCAAACAAGCAGAGAATGTACATACTCATGTAATCCACATAAGCATACAACCCTAGGAGCAGAGATGAAAGAGCCCTCACCTTGGCCAACCTTCCATGCAATCCTCTCCTGTGACTTTAGTCTCCTCGGAGTTCCTGTTGCACTCTATTGCATGCCGTTGTTCCTATAAGAACAACATTTACTTCATTAAGGTTATTACTTAGCTTAACTTGTTATTTATCTCTCCATTACTCTCACATGCAGTCCATGGTTGCCATAGAGTCAAGCTCTTGCTCTTAATGGACTTCTCTATCCCAACTTATGCGTATCCTTCCTCGGACACTTGACTTACTCGAATATAACACTCTACTTGAGTGTTTCACATACTTGGATTTGAGTATTAGACCTCTATCTAATTTGTATTCACATCTAAGGAAGCTTATCTAACTTGATTGGAAGGAATCCTAATTTTAGGAAGGTCTAAGCATTTTGTTTCAACTTGTGTTCTTACTCGGGTTCTAAGAAATCTAGTTTCTAAACCTCAATACACCTCTAATTCATCCTACATAAGGCTTCCTAATGATTATGAAGGAATAAAATTACCATTTTAGAATTTGGACTTCATTGTTCCGCAAGTTTCCACCCTTGAGAAACAAGAAGGTACCTAAAATAATTCTTGACGCTTGATAGCATATTTAAAATTTTTCTAGGGTGTTTAAGATTGAAAAGAAGAGGTTTAGAACTCTCAACATCACCCTTAAAATTTTTTTGGGCAAATCGAGCAGGGACCCGGCACGTTAACGTCAAGGTTCAACCTTAGGTAACCTCGGGTCACCTCTTCACGGGTCTTGTTCAGCTAATATTTCAACCATATAATTTTAATAATATCAATCCAAGCCTATTTACTCAAATCCAAGCTCAATACTAATTATCAACAATTTTTTCAATTTGAAAATAATTATAATTTCAACCCCAAATCCTTCCAAATTCGAATTTGGGCAAATCCGAGAACAAAATCTCGATTCCTACCCCAACTAAGTGTTCAAGAGCACTTTCTAGGTCTCAATCTACCCTCGAAATAACTTAATCGAAGGTGAATCGAAGAAATCCCTAAAAATGGAGAAATTGAGGGTTTAGAAAGAAATTGGGGTTACCAACCTTGATTCGATCGGTGGGAGGTGTGGAAGATGTTGTAACCGAGCTCCGGTTACTTTTCCCGCCGTCGGCTAGCTCTTCTCCGACGAGTTCCGGTGAACCCCCCTCTCTCTCTCTACCTCACGGCTCTTTCTTTCTCTCACTCGTCCGTTTCTTTCTCTTCCTATCTATCCTTTCTTCTTTCCTTTTCTTTTATTCTTTCTCTCACCATCCTCCTTTTATTTCACCAACCTCCCCCACGGCACCCCACAATTAATAAAATAACTGAATGAATCATAAAAATAAAAATCATCAATAACTAAATTAAATATAACAAAATGTATTTTGGTTGAATTTGCTACTTCCTTTTCATATTTCTAAACCCCACGCCCCATTGGGGATGGGAGAGTCCTCACTGAGTCGCGTGGTTAAAACTCACACCTCAATTTTACTACACAGAGACAGGTTAAGTATAGGTGGAAGAAGTCTTGGTGGAACGAGGGTTGAGCAACACTTCCCAAGACCCACAACTTGTTCATGTGGGTGAATAAATTGTAAATGTAATTTAATTTACTTTATCATTGTATCATAAAGTAAAGGGTAGACGTACCCAATTAGATTGCGTCACTAAATCTAAAACTGTCAGCTTCACACGCCTTAAAGATCAAGATCCGTTAGATTACAATGCAGGGAAAACTTATTTTCAATATATATATATCTGTTGCATGCGACTAGGATAGGCAGCATCTTCGGATGTGTAGCCAGTACACATCCGAAAATGTGATATTCATTTTTCTTTATTTAATTAGTTTTCACCGATGAGTGTTTCGAAAACTTGATATTCATTTTTTTAATCAGTTTTCACCGATTAGTGATTCAAAAACTTGATATTCATTTTTCTTTTTTCACTTGATATTCATTTTTCTTTTTTTAATCAATTTTCGTCGAAGTGTGTTTCGAAAACTTAATATTCATTTTTGTTTTTTTAATCTATTTTCACCGATTAGTATTTCGAAAACTTGATATTCTTTTTTCTTTTTTTAATCAGTTTTCACCGATTAGTGTTTCGAAAACTTGATATTCATTTTCCTTTTTTGATCAGTTTTCGCCGATGAGTGTTTTGAAAACTTTATATTCATTTTAATTTTTTTAATTAGTTTTCGTAGATTAGTGTATCGAAAACGGGATATTCTTTTTTCTTTTTTAATCAGTTTTCACCGATGAGTGTTTCGAAAACTTGATATTAATTTTTTAGTAAGTTTTAGCTAATGAGTGTTTCGAAAACTTGATATTCATTTTTCTTTTTTTAATCATTTTTTGTCGAAAAGTGTTTCGAAAACTTTATATTCATTTTTATTTTTTTAATCAGTTTTCGTATATTTTTGTTTTGAAAACTTGATATTCATTTTTCTTTTTTTAATCAGTTTTCGTCGATGAGTATTTCAAAAACTTTATATTCATTTTTATTTTTTTAATTAGTTTTCGTAGATTAGTGTTTCGAAAACTTGATATTCATTTTTCTTTTTCTAATCAGTTTTCACTGATAAGTGTTTCGAAAACTTGATTTTCATTTTTCTTTTTTTTAATCAGTTTTCATCGATTAGTATTTCGAAAACTTAATATTCATTTTTCTTTTCTTAATCTGTTTTCACCGATTACTGTTTCGAAAACTTGATATTCATTTTTCATTTTTTAATTATTTTTTGTCATGAATGTTTCGAAACTAGATATTCATTTTTTCTTTTTTAATCAGTTTTCGCCGACGAGTGTTTCGAAAACTTGATATTCATTTTTCTTTTTTAATCTGTTTTCGCCGATGAGTGTTTCGAAAACTTTATATTCATTTTTATTTTTTTTAATCAGTTTTCGAAAATTAGTGTTTTGAAAACTTGATATTCATTTTTCTTTTTTGAATCAGTTTTCGTCGATTACTGTTTCTAAAACTTGATATTCATTTTTCTTTTTTTAATCATTTTTCGTCGATGAGTATTTCAAAAACTTGATATTAATTTTTATTTTTTTTAATCGGTTTTCACCGATTAGTGTTTCGAAAACTTTATATTTATTTTTCTATCTTTTAATCAGTTTTTGTAGATTAATGTTTCGAAAACTTGATATTCATTTTTCTTTTTTTAATCAGTGTTCACCGATTAGTGTTTCGAATACTTGATATTCATTTTTTTAATCAGTTTTCGAAGATTAGTGTTTCAAAAACTTTATATTCATTTTTCCTTTTTTAATCAGTTTTCGTAGATTAGTGTTTCGAAAACTTGATATTCATTTTTCTTTTTTTAATCAGTTTTCGCCGATAACTTTTTTGAAAACTTGATATTCATTTTTCTTTTTTTCATCAATTTTCGTCGATTACTGTTTCGAAAACTTGATATTCATTTTTCTTTTTTTAATCATTTTTCGTCGATGAGTATTTCGAAAACTTGATATTAATTTTTATTTTTTTAATCGGTTTTCACCGATTAGTGTTTCGAAAACTTTATATTCATTTTACTTTTTTTAATAAGTTTTTGTAGATTAGTGTTTCGAAAACTTGATCATCATTTTACTTTTTTTAATCAGTTTTCGCCGATAAGTGTTTCGAAAACTTGATATTCATTTTTCTTTTTTTAATCAGTGTTCGTCGATTAGTGTTTCGAAAACTTTATATTCATTTTTCTTCTTTTTAATCAGTTTTCATAGATTAGTATTTCGAAAACTTGATATTCATTTTTCTTTTTTAATCAGTTTTCGCCGATTAGTGTTTCGAATACTTGATATTCATTTTTCTTTTTTTTTAATCAGTTTTCGACGATTAGTGTTTCAAAAACTTTATATTCATTTTTCTTTTTTTTTAAATCAGTTTTCGTAGATTAATGTTTCGAAAATTTGATATTCATTTTTCTTTTTTTAATCAGTTTTCTCCGATTAGTGTTTCGAATACTTGATATTCATTTTTTTTAATTTAATCAGTTTTCGACGATTAGTGTTTCAAAAACTTTATAATCATTTTTCTTTTTTTTAATCAGTTTTCGTAGATTAGTGTTTCGAAAATGTCACGACCCCCTATCGGACGTCCGTGACTGACACGGGAGGTAGGATTTCTTCTATCTCGTAAGCCTCTAATCCCTTACTGACATTCTTATATATGCATAACTACCCATTTCTATTACAAACAATATATAGTATATATGGTCATCCCTATCCGGTGACCTAAGTAGCAGGCAATCCACGGCTCGCTCAACGCCGCTTCACTCTATACATATACACATAGTCAATCACACGTACATATAATATACATATTGATCACGCGCTTCAGGGCGGGTGATCTATCCTATTCACATGCAGAATTCCTGTGTACAGTCAAGCATATATATTCAATCACACACTTGCATAAAATATACATATTGATCACACGCCTCAATGCGTGTGACCTATCCTATTCACATGCGGAAGCCGTATTTTCACACAATCAAGTATTCAGTCACACATATATATAGATTTACATATTGACCACACGCTCATTGCGTGTGATCTATCCTATTCACATGCGGAAGTCACATCCATATATATATATACACATGATATTCATCATATCATAACCTATGATCCCAACAACCAGACCAATCTTTAACCTGTATGAAGCCGACAGTTCTAGAGTGTGACATATACATATATGCATATAGCAGCTGTACAAAACAATGCTATACCAAAAGCATCATATAGATATACATCCTGACAAAATACATATATCAATACTACCCACGCGAACAATGCGTGCGGCCTCTAAGTCTGTCCGCCTCCCTGAGATGAAGTGAAAGCGCTCCCGATGCCTATACCACCTGTGTCTGTAACATGTGACATTGGGGTGAGTCAAACAGACTCAGTGAGAGGCTTTCCCATCCCTGGTGTAGTAGCGGGTACCACTACAACTGGGGAAGAGAAGCCAATCACAATCACATACGCATATAATAGATTTGAATTTCCATATATTAAGTGGTCAGGCAATTAGCTTATATCACATTCACAATAAAGAATTTAAAGCATGGATTTACATACATTTAAATTCACACATACATCATATCATAGTTTAACATATACTTCCAAGTGGCCACCCGTATTCAATTAACCGTAATCATAAACTGGCCCGAAGGCAATATCTCCGTTAGGAGAGAATCTGGCCCGAAGGCAATATCTCCGTTAGGAGAGAATCTGGCCCGAAGGCAATATCTCACGTGAGCAACATGAGAACCTAGTTGATCATTCTAGGAACCCCTGGTCCCAAGACTATACTTGGAACAATAATCTGACCCCAAGACTTCACTTGGAGCATAGCCGGCGACTCATCTGACCTCGGTTTACCCAAGGCAATAGCCACAATGTGGTGTACTCATATACTCTGTATTTCTGTGGGTTGACTCAAGACAAGAGACTCAATCTACCCGAACCACCCGTGATAGACTCGGTTCCCGCATTGTACCATAAGCGACCCCTATGGACCACTACTTGTTCATTTTACTTCTTCTTAGGCAAATCTAGATTTCCATGTGGTTTCTAATTCGGACTCTTGGTTCAGAACAAAGTCACCTAGGTTTATTATCTTTAAGGACTTACATACAAAACCACACCCTTCAGATAATATTTACTCGATCCTACCCCCGATGTCGTATAGGTCACGAGGACCTTCTTTTCATATAAGGCTCCTTGAGCCACCATTGCTTTTACAATTCACATACACACATATAGCACATTTTCATATATACTGTAATTTAGGAACAACAATAGCATGTTATCTAACATGTAATTCCTACAAATAGGCAAGAAGGCAAACCATATATCCATATCCGCAGTCAACCCTATAGGGCAAGGATAGGAAAGCCCCTCACCTGGTTGGCCCCTCGGATCGGCTCTCGGTGTGCCCGAAGGTCCACTCACTGTATGGTGCCCTATACACATATACTTGAGAGATTCAGAAGCTTGAAAATTCAACCACTATCGTGTACATGCAACGCTAGTGCTCATGTTCTCTCTAATTAATTCCATAGACTAGTTGTTGGCTTGGAAATGCCCTCAACTAGTTTTAGGACACCTAGCATGCTTCTAATCGTGTCCAACCCTTTCTTAATCAAACTATTCGGCAACGTTGAATTTGGGAATGCAAGGTTAGCCCATTTCCACCTCTATGTGTCCATGCGAAGTTTCCATTGTGCAAATCTTGAATTTATGGCTCAAGAGAGCCATAAATCCTATTTGTCTAAGACTTCCATTTACTAAAATATCTTTTAATACTTTACCTACGCATGAATACCCATATCCGGATACGCGTAAAATTAGGAAAGTGTCTCTTTTTCCCCGAACCGGGTTCCGGGTGAGACGGGAATTACTCGGGTTTTAATCCCTCGTACATTCCAATAATTTTTAACAATTATATAATTATCATTCAGCCTATCAATGCACCCCAAATCATTTCACAACACCCTTAAACATTAACAACCACATTTTCCTACACTTTTTCCATCCCGAATAAATTCCATCAATTTGGTTCCGGTTCCTAAGCTTCCAACTCACTTCCTAACATGCATATACTTCAATTTAGGACCCAAAACACTCAGATTGAATCAATTGGAGTCTTTCCAAAAATCCCTAAAATTGATAAAATTGGGGTTTGAGAGTTTCGGGACTTCTCACCTCGATTCAACCGGTTAGAAGGATGATATGGAGTAGAGGAGACTCCCAGCTACCTTCCCCGGTGAAGAAACGGCGTTTTCCGAACTCTCTCTCTCCTTCAGCTCAACGAGGGCATTTTCCGGCGACGGCTCTCACTCCGGCGCCGGCTCGCACGTCCGGCCACCCACGCGTGCGTCTTCTCCGTCCAGCTCTGTCCCGTGCGTTCCGTTCGTGCTCTGCCCTCTCTCTCGCGTCTTGCTCTCTTCCTTCCCCTTTTGTCTCGTGCACGTAGCTTCTCCTCTTTGTTTCCTTTTTTTATCTCTTTCTTTTTCCTTATTCTTTACTTATATATTATATATATATATACTTATCACTAAAAGAAAAACAATACTGATATAAAAATAATTAAGAAAAAAAATATATAACAATTTAGGATTCACTCTAATTTTGTATTTAAAAAAAATATATGCAGTAGGATGATGTGTATTTTTATCTCATTTTCCACTTTTAAATTAATTAATTTAATTTAATTAATAATGCTAGTTAAAATATTATCGGGTATTACAATCTTCCCCCCTTAAGAAATTTGGACCCTGAATTTCAAACCAAATACCAACCTTAATCTCGAAATAGATGAGGATACGTTCTGCGCATTTCACCCTCGACCTCCCATGTAGCTTCTTCGGTCGAGTGGTTTCTCCACAAAACTTTAACCAATGAAGTCTCTTTCGTTCTGAGTTTCTTCATCTGCCAGTCTAGGATTTCCACTGGTTCCTCTTCATACGTCATATTTTCGGTTAGTTGCACGTCTTGCGATTGGATCACGTGCGAGGGATCATGAAGATATTTTCGAAGCATTGATATATGCAAGACAGGGTGTACCCCTTCCAATTCTGTAGGCAATTCCAACCGATACGCTACATTCCCAACTCGTTCTAAGATTTCAAACGGTCCGATATACTGAGGACTCAACCTCTCCTTCTTACCGAACCGCATTACGCCTTTCATCGGTGATATTCTCAAGAACACCTGATCACCAACGGCAAACTCCAGTTCTCTTCTTCGATTGTCTGCATAAGACTTTTGCCTACTCTGAGCCGTCAGTAATCTCTCCCTTATGCACTTTACCTTCTGTAAGGCATCTTGCAGCAATTCCGGGCCGACTAGGCTAGCTTCTCCGACCTCGAACCACCCAATCGGGGATCTGCATCTATGGCCGTACAGAGCCTCGAAAGGTGCCATTTGAATACTTGCTTGATAACTGTTATTGTACGCAAACTCAGCCAAAGGTAAATACCTTTCCCAACTTCCGCCGAAATCCATAATACACGCCCGAAGCATGTCCTCAAGAATCTGAATGGTTCTTTCTGATTGCCTGTCGGTCTGTGGGTGGAACGCAGTACTTAGATCAACTCTAGTTCCCAACACTTCCTGCAATGGCTTCCAAAACCTGGAAGTGAACTGTGGACCTCTATCAGATATTATGGACACTGGCACACCGTGTAATCTAACGATTTCTGATAGGTAAATCTGTGCATATTGACTCACACCGTAAGTGGTCTTATCTGGCAGAAAGGGTGCGGACTTAGTCATGCAATCCACTATTACCCAAACCGAATCAAATCCCCATTGTGATCTTGGCAACCCTGTTACAAAATCCATCGTTATCCTCTCCCATTTCCACTCAGGTATCTCTATCTGTTGTAATGTTCCGGCGGGCTTCTGGTGTTCAGCCTTGACTTGCTGGCACACTAAACACCTGGCTACATAGTTTGCAACATACTTTTTCATGCCATTCCACCAATACAACTGTTTGAGGTCATGATACATTTTATTAGCTCCCGGATGGATTGTATACGCTGTCCGGTGTGCTTCTTCAAGAATTCTTTCTTTCAAGTTATCGACCATAGGGACGCACAACCGTCCCTCCAACCGAAGTATCCCAAAATCATCTATAGAGAATCGGACGTCGTCCCCTTTCCCTTTAGTTACAGTATCCCTGATTTGCTTGAGGTCGGTATCTTCATCTTGTCTAGCCTTCACCTCTTCCACCAAAGAGGACTTAGCTTGCAAATGGGCTAAAAGTGAGTTAGAACTTCCAATCTCAAATTGATTTCCCGTTTGCTCTAACTCGTGTAGTTCTCTAATTAACGGTCTTCTTTCTTCACTTATATGAGCAAGACTGCCCATGGATTTCCGACTCAGAGCATCGGCTACCACATTAGCCTTTCCAGGATGATACAAGATCGAGCAGTCGTAGTCCTTCAACAACTCTAACCATCGACGTTGTCTCAAGTTCAAGTCTTTCTGCTCGAAAATGTATTTGAGGCTTTTGTGGTCTGTATAAATTTCACAAGTCTCACCATATAAGTAGTGTCTCCATATTTTCAGAGCGAATACTACAGCCGCCATTTCGAGGTCATGAGTCGGGTAGTTCTTCTCATGCTTCCTCAGTTGTCGCGATGTATACGCAATCGCCTTGCCATGTTGCATCAAGACACACCCTAACCCGATCCTCGACGCATCATAGTATACCACATACCCTCCTGTGCCTTCAGGTAATGCCAGCACCGGAGCAGTGGTGAGACTGTCCTTCAGCTTCTGAAAACTCTGCTCACACTTATCATCCCCATACAAACTTCACTCCCTTCTGAGTCAATCTAGTCATAGGTGCAGCAACCTTAGAGAAGTCCTGCACAAATCTTCTATAATATCCCGCCAAACCCAATAAACTGCGAATCTCCGTAACAGAGGTAGGCTGGGACCAATTCTTCACTGCCTCTACCTTACTTGGATCAACGTAGATTCCCTCTGATGATACCACATGACCCAAAAAGGCAACTCTGTCAAGCCAGAATTCACACTTAGAGAACTTGGCATACAGTTTTTCCTCTCTCAACCTCTACAAAGCTACTCTCAAGTGTTCAGCATGTTCCTCAGAATTCTTTGAATAAACCAATATGTCGTCAATGAAGACAATGACAAATCGGTCCAGAAATGGTTTAAAGACCCTATTCATCAGGTCCATGAACGCTGCAGGAGCATTAGTTAATCTGAAAGACATCAACAAGAACTCGTAATGTCCGTATCGGGTCCGGAATGCAGTCTTGGGTATATCCGATTCTCGAATCTTTAATTGGTGATACCCAGATCGCAAATCAATCTTAGAAAACCGTTTCGCACCCTGCAACTGATCAAATAGGTCATCTATCCTCGGCAGTGGATATTGATTGCGAATCGTCACCTTGTTTATCTTTCGGTAATCGATACACAACCGCAAAGATCCATCCTTCTTCTTTACAAAAAGGACCGGTGCACCCCAAGGAGAGAAACTGGGTCTTATAAAACCCTTTTCAAGCAATTCTTGCAATTGTGTATGTAGCTCCTTCAGTTCTTTCGGAGCCATACGGTAAGGTGGTGTAGAGATAGGCTGAGTACCAGGTTGCAGCTCAATTCCAAATTCAATCTCACGGTCAGGCGGCAACCCCGGTAATTCTTCTGGAAATACATCCAAGAACTCTCGCACCACAGGTACTTGAGTCGGTGAAAGTACTTCTTTCGTGGTATCTTGGACGAATGCCAAGTACCCTTTGCATCCCTTTGCAAGTAACTTGGACGCCTTCAAAGCCGAGATCAAGCTTGGATACGGTGCAGCTCCATCACCCCGTATCACAAAAGGCTCCTCGTTTGGCATATTAAATTTTATACATTTAGCCCTGCAGTCCACAACCACATGGCAAGACGAAAACCAATCCATTCCGAGGATCACGTCGAGATCAACCATACACAACAACCGAAGGTCTACCACAGTCTCATGACCATCGACCTCCACAATGCAAGACTTGTGCACATACTCTACTTGTACCGATTCTCCCATTGGTGTAGAGACCAGTACTGTTTCTTCCATTCTTGATGGACTTTTGTTGAATTTAGAGGCAAATGCATGTGACACATAGGAATGAGTGGAGCCGGAATCAAATAAGACTCATGCTTCAAGAGAGCAGACAATAAGAGTACCTGTCACAACCGCATTTGATGCATGAGCATCCTGCTGGGAGAGTGCAAATACCCGCGCTTGTCCTCCACCTACCGCCCCTGGCCCTCGGCCACTAGACCCTGCACCACGGCCTCTAGCTGCACCTGTACTTGCTACCTGTGGTGGCACGGTTCTCACTGGTGGAGCTAGAATAGGTGTACTCCTCGGCATCGGATTGCTTCTCACACTTGTACCCTCTTTCTTCTTTGGACACTCTCTAGCCATATGGCCCATCTGGCCGCAATGGTAGCATTCACCTGTCAGTCTGCGACATATACCAAAATGAAATCTGTCGCAAGTCACACACTGGGGCTTTGTCTTACCGGCATTTCCACCTCCTTGTTCCCTCTGTCCCCCTTGAACATTACCTCTTGTACCTGTTTCATAGGTGGTAGTTGAGGATTGTCCTCCTGCGGACCCTGAATATCCGGCACCTCCACCTGTTGTCTTCCTTTTCTTACTTCCACCTCCTTGGTTGTCACTGCCTGTAATTAACTTCACTTTGGGATCAACAGATGTCCCATACCTCTTCCTGGTTTCAATCATTCTAGCACAGTCTGCTGCTTGAGCTAGAGTTTCAAACTGTCTCCTCTGAGGTAGCAAAGCAGTAAACAACGGCTCTGTGAGTTGGTGTATGAATCTCTTGATCCTCACCTCTTCATCAGGAACCAACTCGGGTGAGGATCGAGCTAGTTTTGTGAAAAGTAACTCATACTCAGTCACGGTCATGTTAGGCGTCATCCACAATTCCTCGAATTGCTGACGCTTTGCATCCTTGGTACCTTCAAGTAGAAACCGACCCAGGAATTCCCTCTGAAAATCTTCCCAGGTCATCGGTGCCACTCTACATGAATACCTCGTTTGTACGGACTCTATCCATACTCTTGCCGCTCCCCTCAGTTGGAACGAAGCTAATTCCACCAATTCATGGCCTGAGCACCTCAGCATGCACCCAACTCTGACCACATCTATGATAAAGTACTGCGGATCCTCTTTCTCACTAGTTCCGCAGAAAGTGGGTGGATGAAGCCTCAGAAATTTTGAAATTGGCAGCTCTCTGGGTGCTGCCCGTGGTTCACGAGGCATTCCCTGTGGTTGTTGCCATTCCCTATCCTCTTCCTCAACAGCCTCCATCTCCTGATTGCTAGGAACCCTCTCTTGTTCTTCCTCGCCGACTACTAACCGATGTACTTCCCTTTGTATTTGTCTTGTCATTTCTTCCCTTAATTCCTGAAATCCTGCCGTGAGCATTTCCGCCACGGAAGGTGCACCTGTCTCTACTTGAGGTTGAGGTTCCGGTGACCGTCCCCTCTCTTCCCCTCTCACTTGTGCTCTACCTCGACCTCGAGCACGACTTCTACCTCGGCCTTTACCTCGGCCTCGGGTGGGCATTCCCTCCTCCTGAACTGATTCTCAATCAATTTCAGTAGGAGTTCTCCCTCCACCCTTAGTCCGTCTCGTGATAGGTGGCATCCCTATACTGCACAAGGACCACACCTAATAAGTACACATATACTAATGACATTTCATATCAAGGAGAGTAGAAAGAAAGGCTGACACAATTTCCCGGGTACTTCCACAAGTGCCTTTTTACTCCCACGTTGTGCCCGGGTACACAAAGAGGGGTAAACCGACACCCGGTCATACCTATGGCTTCATACAGTTTAAAGTAAACCTGCCTCTGATACCAAGTTTGTCACGACCCCCTATCGGACGTCCGTGACCGACACGAGAGGTAGGATTTCTCCTATCCCGTTACCCACTAATCCCTGATTGACATTCTTATATATGCATAACTACCGATTTTTATTACAAACAATATATAGTATATATGGTCATCCCTATCCGGTGACCTAAGTAGCAGGCAATCCACGGCTCGCTCAACGCCGCTTCAGTCTATACATATACACATAGTCAATCACACATACATATAATATACATATTGATCACGCGCTTCAGGGCGGGTGATCTATCCTATTCACATGAAGAATTCCTGTGTACAGTCAAGCATATATATGCAATCACACACCTACATAAAATATACATATTGATCACACGCCTCAATGTGTGTGATCTATCCTATTCACATGCGGAAGTCACATCCATATATATATATACACATGATATTCATCATATCATAACCTATGATCCCAACAACCAGACCAATCTTTAACCTGTATGAAGCCGACAGTTCTATAGTGTGACATATACATATATGCATATAGCAACTATACAAAACAATGCTATACCAAAAGAATCATATAGATATACATCCTGACAAAATACATATATCAATACTACCCACGCGAACAATGCGTGCGGCCTCTAGGTCTGTCCGCCTCCCTGAGATGAAGTGGAAGCGCTCCCGATGCCTATACCACCTGTGTCTGTAACATGTGACATTGGGGTGAGTCAAACAGACTCAGTGAGAGGCTTTCCCATCCCTGGTGTAGTAGCGGGTACCACTACAACTGGGGAAGAGGAGCCAATCACAATCACATACGCATATAACAGATTTGAATTTCCATATATTAAGTGGTCAGGCAATTAGCTTATATCACATTCACAATAAAGAATTTAAAGCATGGATTTACATACATTTAAATTCACACATACATCATATCATAGTTTAACATATACTTCCAAGTGGTCACCCGTATTCAATTAACCGTAATCATAAACTGGCCCAAAGGCAATATCTCCGTTAGGAGAGAATCTGGCCCGAAGGCAATATCTCACGTGAGCAATATGAGAACCTAGTTGATCATTCTAGGCACCCCTGGTCCCAAGACTATACTTGGAACAATAATCTGACCCCAAGACTTCACTTGGAGCATAGCCGGCGACTCATCTGACCTCGGTTTACCCAAGGCAATAGCTACAATGTGGTGTACTCATATACTCTGTATTCTGTGGGTTGACTCAAGACAAGAGACTCAATCTACCCGGACCACCCGTGATAGACTCGGTTCCCGCGCTGTACCATAAGCGATCCCTATGGACCACTACTTGTTCATTTTACTTCTTCTTAGGCAAATCTAGATTTCCATGTGGTTTCTAATTCGGACTCTTGGTTCAGAACAAAGTCACCTAGGTTTATTATCTTTAAGGACTTACATACAAAACCACACCCTTCAGATAATATTTACTCGATCCTACCCCCGATGTCGTATAGGTCACGAGGACCTTCTTTTCATATAAGGCTCCTTGAGCCACCATTACTTTTACAATTCACATACACACATATAGCACATTTTCACATATACTGTAATTTAGGAACAACAATAGCATGTTATCTAACATGTAATTCCTACAAATAGGCAAGAAGGCAAACCATATATCCATATCCGCAGTCAACCCCATAGGGCAAGGATAGGAAAGCCCCTCACCTGGTTGGCCCCTCGGATCGGCTCTCGGTGTGCCCGAAGGTCCACTCACTGTATGGTTCCCAATACACATATACTTGAGAGATTCAGAAGCTTGAAAATTCAACCACTATCGTGTACATGCAACGCTAGTGCTCATGTTCTCTCTAATTAATTCCATAGACTAGTTGTTGGCTTGGAAATGCCCTCAACTAGTTTTAGGACACCTAGCATGCTTCTAATCGTGTCCAACCCTTTCTTAATCAAACTATTCGGCAACGTTGAATTTGGGAATGCAAGGTTAGCCCATTTCCACCTCTATGTGTCCATGCGAAGTTTCCATTGCGCAAATCTTGAATTTATGGCTCAAGAGAGGCATAAATCCTATTTGTCTAAGACTTCCATTTACTAAAATATCTTTCAATACTTTACCTACGCATGAATACCCATATCCGGATACGCGTAAAATTAGGAAAGTGTCTCTTTTTCCCCGAACCGGGTTCCGGGTGAGACGGGAATTACTCGGGTTTTAATCCCTCGTACATTCCAATAATTTTTAACAATTATATAATTATCATTCAGCCTATCAATGCACTCCAAATCATTCCACAACACCCTTAAACCTTAACAACCACATTTTCCTACACTTTTTCCAACCCGGATAATTTCCATCAATTTGGTTCCGGTTCCTAAGCTTCCAACTCACTTCCTAACATGCATATACTTCAATTTAGGACCCAGAACACTCAGATTGAATCAATTGGGGTCTTTCCAAAAATCCCTAAAATTGATAAAATTGGGGTTTGAGAGTTCCGGGACTTCTCACCTCGATTCAACCGGTTAGAAGGACGAATGGAGTAGAGGAGACTCCCAGCTACCTTCCACGGTGAAGAAACGGCGTTTTCGGGCGAGAAAACCCTCTCCCTCTTGTTTCCCTCTCTAACTCGAACTCTCTCTCTCCTTCAGCTCAACGGGGGCATTTTTTGGCGACGGCTCTCACTCCGACACCAGCTCGCACATCCGGCCACCCACGCGTGCTTCTTCTCCGTCCAGCTCTGTCCCGTGCGTTCCGTTCATGCTCTGCCCTCTCTCTCGCGTCTTGCTCTCTTCCTTCCCCTTTTGTCTCGTGCACGTAGCTTCTCCTCTATGTTTCCTTTTTTTATCTCTTTCTTTTTCCTTATTCTTTACTTATATTATATATATATATATATATATATATATATATATATATATATATATACTTATCACTAAAAGAAAAACAATACTGATATAAAAATAATTAAGAAAAAGGAATATATAACAATTTAGGATTCACTCTAACTTTGTATTTTAAAAAAATATATATGCAGTAGGATGATGTGTATTTTTATCTCATTTTCCACTTTTAAATTAATTAATTTAATTTAATTAATAATGCTAGTTAAAATATTCTCGGGTATTACAATCTTCCCCCCTTCAGAAATTCGGTCCCTGAATTTCAAACCAAATACCAACCTTAATCTCAAAATAGATGAGGATACGTTATGCGCATTTCACCCTCGACCTCTCATGTAGCTTCTTCAGTCGAGCGGTTTCTCCACCGAACTTTAACCAATGGAATCTCTTTCGTTCTGAGTTTCTTCATCTGCCGGTCTAGGATTTCCACTGGTTCCTCTTCATACGTCATATTTTCGGTTAGTTGCACGTCTTGCGATTGGATCACGTGCGAGGGATCGGGAAGATACTTCCGAAGCATTGATATATGAAAGACAGGGTGTACCCCTTCCAATTTCGTAGGCAATTCCAACCGAAACGCTACATTCCCAACTCGTTCTAAGATTTCAAACGGTCAGATATACCGTTTTCTAATCTGTTTTCGCCGATAAGTGTTTCGAAAACTTGATATTCATTTTTCTTTTTTTTAATCAGTTTTCATCGATTAGTATTTCGAAAACTTAATATTCATTTTTCTTTTCTTAATCAGTTTTCACCGATTACTGTTTCGAAAACTTGATATTCATTTTTCATTTTTTATTCATTTTTGGTCATGAGTGTTTCGAAAACTTGATATTCATTTTTCTTTTTTAATCAGTTTTCGCCGACGAGTGTTTTGAAAACTTTATATACATTTTTCTTTTTTAATCTGTTTTCGCCGACGAGTGTTTCGAAAACTTTATATTCATTTTTATTTTTTTAATCAGTTTTCAAAAATTAGTGTTTGGAAAACTTGATATTCATTTTTCTTTTTTTAATCAGTTTTCGCCGATGAATGTTTCGAAAACTTTATATTCATTTTTATTTTTTTTAATCAGTTTTCGTAGATTAGTGTTTCAAAAAATTGATATTCATTTTTCTTTTTTTAATCAGTTTTAGCCGATAAGTGATTCGAAAATTTGATATTCATTTTTCTTTTTTTTTTTATCAGTTTTCGTCGATTAGTGTTTCGAAAACTTGATATTAATTTTTCTTTTTTTAATCAGTTTTTACCGATTATTGTTTCGAAAACTTGATATTCATTTTTTTTAATCATTTTTCGTCGATGAGTGTTTCGAAAACTTGATATTCATTTTTCTTTTTTAATATGTTTTCGCCGATTAGTGTTTTGAAAACTTTATATTCATTTTTATTTTTTTTAATCAGTTTTCCTAGATTATTGTTTCGAAAACTTGATATTCATTTTTCTTTTTTTAATCAGTGTTCGCCGATGAGAGTTTCAAAAACTTGATATTCATTTTTCTTTTCTTAATCAGTTTTCAACGATGAGTGTTTCGAAAACGTGATATTCATTTTTCTTTTTTTTTTAATCAGTTTCCGCATATGAGTGTTTCGAAAACACAATATTCATTTTTCTTTTTTTAATCAGTCTTCGCGGATGAGAGTTTCAAAAACTTGATATTCATGTTTCTTTTCTTAATCAGTTTTCAACGATTAATGTTTCGAAAACATGATATTCATTTTTCTTTTTTTTATAATCAGTTTTCGCATATGAGTGTTTCGAAAACTTGATATTCATTTTTCTTTTTTTAGTAAGTTTTAGCTAATGAGTGTTTCGAAAACTTGATATTCATTTTTCTTTTTTAATCATTTTTCGTCGTTAGTGTTTCGAAAACTTGATATTCATTTTTCTTTTTTAATCAGTTTTCGCCGATGAGTGTTTCGAAAACTTAATATTCATTTTTATTTTTTTTAATCAGTTTTCGTTGATTAGTGTTTTGAAAACTTGATATTCATTTTTCTTTTTTTAATCAGTTTTAGCCGATAAGTGATTCGAAAATTTGATATTCATTTTTCTTTTTTTTTAATCAGTTTTCGTCGATTAGTGTTTCGAAAACTTGATATTAATTTTTCTTTTTTTAATCAGTTTTTACCGATTAGTGTTTCGAAAACTTGATATTCAGTTTTTTAATCATTTTTCGTCGATGAGTGTTTCGAAAACTTGATATTCATTTTTCTTTTTTAATATGTTTTCGCCGATTAGTGTTTCGAAAACTTTATATTCATTTTTATTTTTTTTAATCAATTTTCGCCGATAAGTGTTTCGAAAACTTTATATTCATTTTTATTTTTTTAATCAATTTTCGTAGATTAGTGTTTCAAAAACTTGATATTCATTTTTCTTTTTTTAATCAGTTTTCGCCGATTAATGTTTCGAAAACATGATATTCATTTTTCTTTTTTTTAATCAATTTTTGTCGAATAGTGTTTCGAAAACTTTATATTGATTTTTTTTAATCAGTCTTCGCCGATAAGTGTTTCGAAAACTTGATATTCTTTTTTCTTTTTTTTTATCAGTTTTCGTCGATTAGTGTTTCGAAAACTTGATATTCATTTTTTTAATCGGTTTTCACCGATTAGTATTTCAAAAACTTGATATTCATTTTTCATTTTTTTTAAACAGTTTTCGTCGATTAGTGTTTCGAAAACTTGGTATTCATTTTTCTTTTTTTAATCAGTTTTCACCGATTAGTGTTTCAGAAACTTGATATTTATTTTTCTTTTTTTAATCCTTTTTCGTTAATGAGTGTTTCGAAAACTTGATATTTATTTTTTTCTTTTTTTAATCGGTTTTCACCAATTAGTGTTTCGAAAACTTTATATTCTTTTTTCTTTCTTTTTTAATCAGTTTTCGTAGATTAGTGTTTCAAAAACTTGATATTCATTTTTCTTTTTTTAATCTGTTTTCGCCAATAAGTGTTTCGAAAACTTGATATTCAATTTTCTTTTTTTTTTAATTAGTCTTCGTCGAATAGTGTTTCGAAAACTTGATATTCATTTGTCTTTTCTAATCCGTTTTCACCGATTAATGTTTCGAAAAATTAAAATTAATATTTCTTTTCTTAATCATTTTTCGTCTATTAGTGTTTCGAAAACTTGATATTCATTTTTATTTTTTTAAACGGTTTTCACCGAACTGATTAGTGTTTCAAAAACTTTATATTCATTTTTCTTTTTTTAATCAATTTTTGTTGATTAGTGTTTCGAAAACTTTATATTCATTTGTCTTTTTTTAATCAGTTTTCGCCGATTAGTGTTTCGAAAACTTGATATTCATTTTTCTTTTTTTAATCATTTTTCGTCGATGTGTATTTCGAAAACTTGATATTAATTTTTATTTTTTTAATCAGTTTTCACCGATTAGTTTTTCGAAAACTTTATATTCATTTTTCTTTTTTTTTAATAAGTTTTCGTAAATTAGTGTTTCGAAAACTTGATCTTCATTTTTCTTTTTTTAATCAATTTTGGCCGATAAGTGTTTCGAAAACTTGATATTCATTTTTCTTTTTTTTAATCAGTGTTCGTCGATTAGTGTTTCTAAAACTTTATATTCATTTTTCTTTGTTTTAATCAGTTTTCATAGATTTGTGTTTCGAAAACTTGATATTCATTTTTCTTTTTTTAATCAGTTTTCGCCGATAAGTGTTTCGAATACTTGATATTTATTTTTCTTTTTTATTAATCAGTTTTCGTTGATTAGTGTTTCAAAAACTTTATATTCATTTTTCTTCTTTTTTAATCAGTTTTCGTAGCTTAGTGTTTCGAAAACTTGATATTGATTTTCCTTTTTTTAATCAGTTTTCGCCGATAATTTATTCGAAAACTTGATATTTATTTTTTTTTTTGTTATTATACTAGTTTTCGACCGTGCGATGCACGGGATTTATTTAAATTTTTTATATGTTATTTTAAAATAAATTATTAAATATATCCATAATTAACTACAACTAAAAAAATTATATAATCATAGAAATTTTGGTTATTTATCAATATCTATTAATAATTTAATTTTTTATAAACTTAATAATTCAATATTCATTATTGAGATATGTATATATTATTAAAAAAATTCATGTGATACTTTGTATCTATCAAATAAATAAAAATTAAAGTCTTATTAATTAAAGCATTAACAATCTGCGTTTTTTAATAACAATGTAAAATCAACTAATTTATTATCAAATAATGTGAAAGAAACACAATACGAAATAATCAAAATTTTACGAATTTTTTATTTATTTAGTTACATAAATAAGTTGTTAAAAATAACCTCTTAAAAAATAAAATAATATCCCTATTGTCATGGAATTTTTAGAAAATACTTGATAAAAAAAATTCTTCTTTATAGACTTATTAATTATAAATAAATAAATAAAAATTCACTTGAGGTAAAGAATATGTACCAACTATGATAAAATATAAAATATTAAAATTATATTACCTTCTTATTTTCTTTAAGAATCTGCGTCCCTCTGAATGAATGACAATTTTTTTCATCAAGCAGGAATCTCTATGAGAACTGCTCTAATTGGGGCCCAAATGCGAAACCTTTTCTCTGCAGGGATGAAGTAGGTTTAGAAATGGGGACAGGACCATACGCCCCTATGGGATCATGTCCTTGAGAGTAATTTTGTCTTTTATTAAATTAAATATTTATTTCACTTATATATATATTTATACATATCAATTTATTTTTATTATGTCCATATTAGTAATTTCATAAAAATATATTGCATATATACAAAATTATAATTTTAGTCATATATAGCATCTTCGTCTTCTCATTCACAATTTTATTCTCTACTTATTTTTTAAATTCAAACTCCTTAAATGCTTATCGACCTCTTTAAGTGTCATCAAAAGACCAAGATTTGTAGATGATGTGCTGGAAGGCCGAAGAAGCTACCATTCCGTCATTTACAGAAGTTCGCATTTGTTACACATTCTCCTGTCGTTATAATAGACACCACTTCATCATCATTCGTTGGCAGTAAATATTGCATATGTTAATGTTATTCACAATGCCACTATTGGAGGCTGCAGAAGTTACCATCTCGTCGGATCAAACCTTAAATAAACATTTCCATCACAATCTTAACTTTCTAATCGACATTGAATAATGTTTGTCCTTGACTCTTATTGAAAGTCATTATAAGGCTACGTTTGGTAACAATGCCAAAAAGTGGAATAATCCATATATTTTCACGTTTTTTCAAAAAATTAAACATTATATTTTCACTTTTCATCATATTTTTTTTCTCTCCTAATTTTTCTCTCTGTCTCACTTTTCACTTTTCTCCACAGTACTTTCTTTTACTCTATAATACTTTACATCCCTTCCCTTCTCATCCCGTATATTTCTACCAAACAAAGCCTAAAAGATAAAAAATAATATATCATTACTCCCATAGGCCCCCTACTTGTACCTAATATTTGGAGAAGGGTAAGGGAATGAGATAGGTGAAATCCTATCTTGATGATTGGTTCCCAAATAAGATGACGAATTAAAATTCTGCAATCCCTCAAAACTTGAGATTTCCAAACCCTCCACACAGGGAGCCATTCCTTCAATGGGAATAAGGTTAAAATGACACTTTTTCTTATCATTTTTCACCATCAAATTTAATTACAGAGATAAACGGATCATTGTAACCCTTTCACATTGTTATTTTGAATCCCAATACTATCTTTTCAATCTTACATCAAACGTAATCATATAATTTTCTTTCATTCTTATTTTCACTCTCACTCCTTCAAAATCAACTCACCAACCAAACAGATCATTAATTTTAACCCAAGTTTCAATTTTCCACCTTAGGTTTGATTAATTTCACTTTTTTTTTTGATAAAAACGATAATATGCATTAATGGAAAATTATACAATCATAAGCCTTATATGAAGTCTATTACCTATCCTACAATCACTAAAAAACATACCAACCACAATACAGACCGCAATACAAACCGTAATGCAACCTACACTAGTCACACAATATAATTCTACTCCTGAACTGAACATGCAAACCATAATACAAACATTCCTAGTTAATAACATAAAACCTATATGAAAAAGATACCTATAACTAATTAAATTACATATAAGTCTAATAGAGTTAACATCAACTTGAACACTGCTAAGGTTAGAACCGGCGTTTGCTAGAAGACTACCGACTTCCTTGCTTGTGTAGTCCCCATCTTGCGATTGGATAAAAAGAAGTGTGCTTGCATCTCCAGTAACAAAAGCTTGAATGAAATCAATCCACTCAGCACAAATCCTGAGAAAAATGGCATTAAGGCAACAACCACTGAGCGAACGGGCACACCAAGAAGCCCAAATATGTTGTATGAGATCAGATCGACCTCGAAGCATCTGCCACCGTAAATGGTGGTTTGTTTTGTAAAACTTTCCATCCTTTGCCTGCCACTGCAAATGATTAGACACCAACCTCTTTACCTTTTGAAATCTTTTCCACCAGCTTGATGGGATGTAAAGTGCGCCTATTTTAACATCCACCCTGTTACAAGTTGCTAAACCTAGTGAAGAAGTCAAATTCATTTCCCTTGAACCATTTGGATCTGTACCAGAATATTTGAAGTAGCCCATAACAACTGCATGATTCTGAACCCAAACTTCTTGAACTCTCCTGTTTAACGTAATCTCCATACTATTGGCTAAATGAATGCAATAAGGCAATCTCTGCGCTGACTTAAACATTAGGAAGAAACAAAGACAGAACACACTTACCAGCTGCTTGAGCCTGTGAATTGTGGCGGTGCAGCTAAAACCGCAACAATTCCAGACGGAAGATCTCATCCTTCCATGGGAGGCCTTACTAGGCTAGCCTCCCTCACGCCCTTCAAGCTTGATGAAACTGATTCAAATTGCTTATGTACTCCTATTTGAGCCCAATGCTTCACCATACTATCCTTCCTACACTTCTTACTAAAAGGAGCAAAGATTCCTTCTCCAATTATGTAAAGAGTCAAGGAGACAAGCCTTATCTCACTACTTCTCTTACACTTTCTACTTCTTTCCTGCTTCCCTTTCAACCTTCCTTCCAGATCTAGCTTCACTCCTTCATTTATCAAGTTGAGGACCAGTTGATTTATCTTTTCCAGTTCATACTTGACCACCACGGGATCATACAATTTTCTTTTTTTCCTAAAAGTTTGTATTTCCACTCCTCGCTTTCTTTTTAATTCTGTCTCCTGTGGGCTGTGCGGATAAGAAACATGTTGTTCAGAGGATCCTGGCATTATTGGCTTTGACGTCCATGTATCTATTTGTCCTTTGACGCCCATCAGGATGTTGCAATTTCTATTTTCATTTACTTTCCTACCAGAATGACATGTCTTTAACCACTGACCTAAACGAAGAGGGTTGTTACATCCTATCCTTTTAGCTTCTTCACATTCATTTGCACAATGTTTAACTCGTCCACAATAGAAACAAAATTGACACAATCTTTCATATTTAAAATCAACCCAAAAGGATTCCTCAGGAGAGTTCTTTATACTAGTACCATCAAGAACCATGAAATTAGTGTCTATTTCAACAAGAGCCTTCAAGAAGAGATCATTTCCATTTGGTTCTTGGAATATCCCAGTTTCCTTAACTTTTCCAATTACTGAGCCTACTTTCCTAGCCATTAGGTGGGTTATACAATGTAAAGGTAATCCCCTCATTTGTACCCATAACAAAACCTTATTAAATCCCTTCTCCCATGAAGTAGTATCATTTTTCCATCTCTGTAAGACAATCCAACTATTACGAAATAACCACAATCCTCTTTTAAGAATACGATCCGCATCATGCTTTGAGTTAAAGAAAAATTGATACAAATAAGGACCAACTTCTTTTATCTTAAATCCTTTAGGTTTTCCCCAAATATTCTTCATGGCCATCTCCAAAGCAGATTTATGTATTGGTTTTTGAGTAATAATTTTGCCAATTAAGCTTCTACTACTCTGATCCTCAGTTTTAGCCATTATCAATCACCAATAAAACCGATTAAGCAATAAAAAAGCAGCCCAATTCAAAGAAACAAACAAAAGAGTGATGATAAATCTTGGAATTACCATATAAACACTGTGGCCATAAAACAGAGATGTTGAAGGGAATACCTTGAGGAACTTCAGCTTCTCACCCAAATATTAGCAGAACAGGTAGGCGCCGAGCAAGACTAAGCACCGAATAAACCAACTCCAC
The DNA here is from genome assembly GCA_014851425.1 of Senna tora. Classification (NCBI taxonomy): domain Eukaryota; kingdom Viridiplantae; phylum Streptophyta; class Magnoliopsida; order Fabales; family Fabaceae; genus Senna; species Senna tora. The sequence continues at coordinate 12,393,472 of CM026261.1, read as the reverse complement.
AGGGACACCCAAACAGTCCAGCCGAACGAGCACAGAGAAAGAACCAACAAACAAAACTAGACAAAGAAAATTCAAGAACTAAAAAAGGAAACAAACCAACCGAATTCGAAATTGAAAAAACCAGGACGAAGATGACATTTGGATCGGTTCACAAGCCGCCGGAACCCTAGATCTGAACACCACGACGGGGAAGGTACCGGAAGGCTTGAAGCAAAGTGGAGCTTAACTACCGTCACTTTGTTTGAGTAACAACTAGCAATGCAAAGGCGGCGAAGGGCTGACGAGGCACTACTCCTAATGGTGTTGGAGAGGAAGATTTTAGAGAGAAGCAAGAGTTTCTCTCTCCTCGAGCCTCCTTTCAACATATGTTATTCCAGGTTTGATTAATTTCACAATTATTCTTTAACTTTTTTTAAAAAAAAAAATATCATAATAGTTAACAATTTTAATATTTTTGACAAAAAAAATGGTTAACCCGAAATTAATATTTTTATGTCACACTATTCTAAAATTATTAATCTTAAATGTAAAAAAAATTTATGATTTAAATATTTTTTCATTTCACCAATTCATTCTTTTAGGGAGCCATATGGTATTTTGAAAGTTTACATACCCTAGTCTTCTGAAATTAATTACTCTTTCAATATCACATTAAATAAACACACGTGTTTGGATTTAGTGAAAAATAATACACATGAATAATGTCATCAATATAGATAAGATGAGTTTCTTCCAATGTCCATGAATAAAGTCATCAACTAGAATCTTTAAATTTTGAACCTATTGCATCTCTATTTGGAGCTACACATTTTTCACAAATTAATAAGTGAAACACCTACAAATATAGAATAAAGATCATATTATCACTACTCTATTTCTTTGATTTTCTCAGCAAAATATATTAAGAAAAGAATTAAGATATTATATTTGCACTTATAAATGCTAGAAACTAATACATGGATATTAGGAGCAAAGCCACCTTCATCATAGCATCTTCTCTATACTTGTTCTTTATTACAGCTGCAAATCACAGTTGTTAGCCAGAATCCGAGTTATGTTGACTTGTGTTGTGTAATACCCGAGAACATTTTGACTAGCATCATTAATTAAATTAAATTAATTAATTTAAAAGTGGAAATTGAGATAAAAATACGCACTAGCCTATCACTTATTATGTTGTAAATATAAAAAAATTTTAAATCCTAATATTTCTATATTCCTTTTTTTTCATTGTTACTATACCAGATTTGTTAATTTTTTTGTGATAGGTATATATATTAAATTATTAGATATATAGATATATTATATAAAAGAGAGGAATAAAGGGCTGGAGAGGAAAGCAGAAAAAGAAAATGCATGAAGGAAAGAAGGGTGGGGGAAGAACGCATGCACGGACACGAAGGGGAAGAGAGCAGCTTGAGGCGTCGTTCACGGAGGAGCTCACGGACGGAGAAGCTCATGGGGGTGGCCGAACGTGCGAGGAAGCCGGCCGGAGTTCGCCGCCGTCGCCATTGAGCTGAAGGAGAGAGAGAGCTGCGGGTTAGAGAGAGAAAGCAAAGGGAGAGGGCTTTCTCACCGGAAAACGCCGTCTCTTCACTGGGGAAGGTAGTTGGGAGTCTCCTCTACTCCATATCGTCCTTCTAACCGGTTGAATCGAGGTGAGAAGTCCCAAAACTCTCAAACCCCAATTTTATCAATTTTAGGGATTTTTGGAAAGACCCCAATTCATTCAATCTGAGTATTCTGGGTCCTAAATTGAAGTATTTGCATGTTAGGAAGTGAGTTGGAAGCTTAGGAACCGGAACCAAATTGATGGAATTTATCCGGGTTGGAAAAAGTGTAGGAAAATGTGGTTGTTAAGGTTTAAGGGTGTTGTGGACTGATTGGGGGTGCATTAATAGGTGGAAATTGTAATTATATAATTGTCAAAATTATTGGAATGTACGAGGGATTAAAACCCGAGTAATTCCCGTCTCACCCGGAACCCGGTTCGGGAAAAAGACAATTTTCTAATTTTACGCGTAATCGGGTATGTGTATTCATGTGTAGGTAAAGTGTTCAAGGTTATTTTGGTAAATGGAAATCTTGGACAAGTAGGATTTATGAATTCTCTTGAGCCATAAATTCAAGACTTGGGTAGTGGGAGTTCATATGGACACATAGAGGTGGAATTGGGTAACCTTGCATTCCCAAGTCAAAGCTTCTGAGTAGTGTGATTAAGAAAGGGTTGGACACGATTAGAAGCATGCTAGGTGTCCTAAAACTAGTTGAGGGCATTTCCAAGCCAACAACTAGTCTATAGAATTAATTAGAGAGAACATGAGCGCTAGCGTTGCATGTACACGATAGTGGTTGAATTTTCAAGCTTCTGAATCTCTCAAGTATATGTGTATAGGGCACCATATTGTGAGTGGACTTTCGGGCGCACCGAGAGCCGATCAGAGGGGCCAACCAGGTGAGGGGTTTTCCTATCCCTGTCCTATAGGGTTGACTGCGGATATGGATATATGGTTTACCTTCTTGCCTATTTGTAGGAATTACATGTTAGATAACATGCTATTGTTGTTCCTAAATTATAGTATATGTGAAACGTGCTATATGTGTGTTTGTGAATTGTAAAAGCGATGGTGGCTCAAGGAGCCTTATATGAAAAGAAGGTCCACGGGACCTATACGATATCGGGGGTAGGATCGAGTAAATATTATCCGAAGGGTGTGGTTTTGTATGTAAGTCCTTAAAGAGAATAAACCTAGGTGACTTTGTTCTGAACCAAGAGTCCGAATTAGAAACCACTTGGAAATCTAGATTTGCCTAAGAAGAACTAAAATGAACAAGTAGTGGTCCATAGAGGTCATTTATGGTACAACGCGGGAACCGAGTCTATAACGGGTGGTCCGGGTAGATTGAGTCTCTTGTTTTGAGTCAAACTCACAGAAATACAAAGTATATGAGTACACCACAATGTGGCTAGTGCCTTGGGTAAACCGAGATCAGATGAGTCGCCGGCTATGCTCCAAGTGAAGTCTTGGGGTCAGACTACTGTTCCAAGTAATGTCTTGGGGCCAGGGGTTCCTAGAATGATCAACTAGGTTCCTATATCGCTCACGTGAGATATTGCCTTCGGGCCAGATTCTCTCCTAACGGAGACATTGCCTTCGGGCCAGATTCTCTCCTATCGGAGATATGCCTTCGGGCCAGTTTATGATTACGGTTAATTGAATACGGGTGACCAGTTGGAATTATATGTTAAGTCGTGATATGATGTATCTATGAATTTGAACGTATGTGAAACCATGCTTTAAATTCTATGTTGTGATTATGATATATGCTAACTACCTGACCACTTAATATATGGAAATTTAAACTCGTTATATGCGTATGTGTTTGTGATTGGCTCCTCTTCCCCCGTTGTAGTGGTACCCGCTACTACACCAGGGATGGGAAAGCCTCTCACTGAGTCTGTTTGACTCATCCCAATGTTAAATGTTACAGACACAGGTGGTATAGGCATCGGGAGCGCTTCCACTTCATCTCAGGGAGACGGACAGACTTAGAGGCCGCACGCATTGTTCACGTGGGTAGTATTGATATATGTATTTTCTCAGGATGTATATGTATATGATTCTTTTGGTATAGCATTGTTTGTACAATTGCTATATGCATATATGTATGTGTCACACTCTAGTACTATCGGCTTCATACAGATTAAAGATTGGTCTTGTTGTTGGGGATATAGGTTGTGATATGATGAATATCATGTGTATATATATATATATATGAATGTGACTTCTGTATGTGAATAGGATAGATCACACGCACTGAGCGTGTGGTCAATATGTAAATTTATATATATGTGTGACTGAATGCTTGATTGTGTGAAAATACGGCTTCCGCATGCGAATAGGATAGATCACACGCATTGAGGCGTGTGATCAATATGTAAATTATATGCAGGTGTGTGATTGAATATATATATTTGGCTGTACACAGGAAATTCTGCATGTGAATAGGATAGATCACCTGCCTTGAAGCGCATGATCAATATGTATATTATATATACGTGTGATTGTTTATGTGTATATATATAGACTGAAGCGGCGTTGAGCGAGCCATGGATTGCGTGCTACTTAGGTCATCGGATAGGGATGGCCATATATACTATATATTGGTTGTATTAGAAATGGGTAGTTATGCATATATACAATGTCAATCAGGGATTAGAGGCTTACGGGATAGGAGAAATCCTACCTCCCGTGCCGGTCACGGACGTCCGATAGGGGGTTGTGACATGTTGGGTCCGAATTAGTTAGCGCAAATCACAGTTGTTATGAAGAATCCGAGCTCCAAGTTGTAAGCCACGTTGTTGGACAGGTCAGTGCATAGGTGGATCCTAGTCGGATACACATGCTCATTTTGCAAAGCTTGAAAAGTCTGATGTGGCAGGTGATTAATTAGTGCCTCTTCCTTTTAGTATGTATAATAGATTATATAGATATATAGATATAGATAAATAGGAAAGAAATAAACACGCATGACCTTAGAAATAAAAATCGTGATAATAAAATGCTAATTGTTACCCACTAAAATCTCTATTTCGTTTTAGTATTGAAAAAAAGAATAAAAAAAGAATATTTACATTTTAATATTTTTAAAATTTAAATATAATTCTACCTTTAATAACATGTTGTTTAAAAATTTTAAATTTAATAAAAATAAATATTTCGGTGCATCCACATGATTTAAGGGATATTTGATTTATTGGAATTAATTGAAACAAATATTTGAATTCAAATATTTTATTGAGATTTGGTGGAATGCAAATTAGTTGCAGGACGAGTCATCAGCGAGCTCACGAATTATGTGGCGTACAGTCAGCGCCATATGTCTTGGATGCATACGTTAAAAAAGCTTATGTGGCAAGTGGAGGCTTCATGCCTCTTACTTTTATATATTATATAGATATAGATATAGATATAGATATAATAGATAGATAATAGATAATAGATAATAGATAACTTAATAAGGGTGAATTAATTATTTTTAAATATATAAGAATTACGTTATTTTTTATTATTAAAACTAAATTTTTTTACTTTAAACATGATTAAAACTACATTCTAAAAAAAGTTATTAAAACTACTTAATTATCTAATCCCATAAAAAAAACTACTTATCTAATTCTTTTGGTAAATAAAGAGATAATTATATTAAGAAGTTGTTAAAAACAACTTTTTAATTAGTTTTGTCTATTCTTTTGCTAAATAAAGGGATAATTATATGAATATTATTTATTATGCTATAGACAAATTCTTGTTAAATTATATTTAGTATAAAAATGAATTAAATTTTATTTTCTGATTTTTTTTAAGAAAATCAAAATCGAACTTCAATTTAAAATTTTGTATTGGATTATTTTTTAGCTTTTTAAAAAACATTCAAAATCGAAACTAACTCCAACTTAATTTAATTTATTGGATTATTTGATAAACATTGAATTATATTTAATTAATTTATTTTAAAATATAATTTTAATAAATTGTTAAGAATTAAAATTGATATTTTGAATCTTAAAATTTGAAGTTAATAAATTATTTTACTTTAAACATTATAAAAATTTATTATTTATAAAATATAATAAATATTGTATACGTAATTTATGTTCTTATATTTCAATTTAAAATTTATGTAATTTCATGATTTTGTTGGTTAATTAAAAAGCATGATAAATATACATATAATAATAATTAACACTTACTTAAAGAAATAAAAACTTTTGTCACATAAGCTTTTTTTTAAAAAAAATGTTATTTAAAAATAAGATTTTGAATTAGAAATTTAAAATTAAGTTATGATAAAAATTTAAAAGTTGACTTGCACTAATTAAGGGATTTGATTTTATACCTTTAATTTAATTCATTGATTATTTAATCAATAATTTGTTTTCAAGGTGGAGTCTATGTGGATCCTATTTAATTTAATTGATTGATGATCACAGCTGTTGTTTTGGAGGTATGCTAGATTTCAAGGAATGATGACATGAAAAAATTGCAAAACATAACGCTCCAGCCACGTGGCAAGAATTGACTTCATGTATTTGGTTTTTATATATATGTAATAGATAGATAATAGATAATAGATAACTTAATAAGGGTGAATTAATTATTTTTAAATATATAAGAATTACGTTATTTTTTATTATTAAAACTACATTATTTTACTTTAAACATGATTAAAACTACGTTCTAAAAAAGTTATTAAAACTACTTAATTATCTAATACCATAAAAAAACTACTTATCTAATTCTTTTGGTAAATAAAAAGATAATTATATTAAAAAGTTGTTAAAAACGACTTTTTAATTATTTTTGTGTATTCTTTTGCTAAATAAAGGGATAATTATATGAATGTTATTTATTATGCTATAGACAATTTCTTGTTAAATTATATTTAGCATAAAAATGAATTAAATTTTATTTTCTGTTTTTTTTTCAAGAAAATAAAAATCGAACTTAACTTCAATTTAAAATTTTGTATTGGATTATTTTTGTAATATCCTGTAAAATCTGAGATATTTAGATTTTATTATTTTTATTATTATTAAATTTATTTTTCTTTCAGAAAAAAAATTAAATTAAATTAAAGATCAAATAAAATTAAGGGGAAAAAAAAGAAATCTAAGTATTCTTTTTAGGACCTAAAAGAAAAGGAAAATATATATATATATATATATATATATATATATATATATATATATATATATATAATAGATTTTTGTATGGGGGGCCACGTGACCCCCATTCCATTTACACACACATATAATAATAAAAAGAACAAGAGGTAGAAAGCAAAAAAAAAAACAAACAAAACAAAACAGCAAAACGCACACACCCCATTCCAATTAATTAAAACACACACACAAGAATAAAAAGAATTAAAAGAGCATAAGCAGCACAAAGCGTGAAAACGCACGAGCAAGAGAGAGGAGAGCACGAGATGGAGGTTGGGCGCCGGAACCTCGCCGGAAGTCGCGCTCCAACGCCGGTGACGGTAACCGAAGCTCCCTTTCAACACTCACAAGCTCCCCATCCGATTGAATCAAGGTGAGAAAGCCCCAAACTCCCAAAACCCCAATTTCTCCAATTTTGGGTATTTTAGGAATGCTTCAATTTCTTCCAATCGGGGCATTCCGGGGTTAAAGTTGAGCTTAGTGGGTGTTATTGAAAGCTTAGTGAGGTTCAGAATCGAAGTGAAACCGTAGGATTTGACCGGGTATGGAAATTAGGAAAATTTAGCTAGAAAATTGCTATAAATTCGAAATTGATAGTTTGATGCATGTTTAGGCTTTGATTGGAGTAGTATAGGTGTTATAAATGCTGGAAATAGTCAAGGGAATAAAGCCCGAGTAATTACCATCTCAACCGGAACCCAATCCGGTGAAAAAGAGGCGAAATACTAAGCCACCGTATAGTAAGGAGTTGCGCGGTGGGTGTAACACCTTGGTCTAGTCCGTGGTGGACACCTAAGACCCGCTAAATTGGTTCCAAGGCTTTAATTATACCCAATTATATTTTTATATATAATTAAAGAGGTAGTAATTAAGCTTTTACTCGGCGAATAAGGGAGACGGTGGAATGAGTAAGCTAGAGCCACTTTTGAACCGTAAATTTAATTCTTTTATTAGTTAAATACCCATATGAACACATGAAGGAAAATTTAGACAAGTGAGAATCTCTAACCTAAGCAGTTAGAGGTTCTAAACGGCTCGAAAGTGTGAAAGTCGAATATGAGACATTCTAGACTTTCAGAAAGAGTAAATAAGACAACGTAACGAACTAAATAATTAGTTCTTAGAAATATCTAGAGGGTACATGAGCATTAGCATGACACGCGCATTTTTAGATGCTTAGTTATACGTTCTAAATTTCCTAAATATATATGTGTATAGGGCACCACAGAGCGATTGGAGCTTCAGGCACTCTGAGTACTGAACAGGAGGGCCAACGAGGTGAGGGGCTCTCCCATCCCTGCCCCACAGGGTTGGATGACTACGTGGAAAATGTGGTTTGCTCTATTTTGTGCAAATTGATATATGAAATATATTTATATGAATAAATTTGTGTTACGCGTGTATGATTTGCAAGTAAGTAGTCAACGTGCACTAGTATATGTGCTTATATGATTAATCACAAGGTGTATATGTGCTATTGTGGCTCACCGAGCCTTATATGATATTGTGGGTAGGATTGAGTCGAAATTTCATATGTGAGGGTTCATCAATATTAGAAACCCATTTAAATTGATCATCGTGCAAAGGTTTTGACCGTATGATACATTGAGGAAAATGAACCTAGGTTGTTAAGTGTGAGTGAGAGTGATGCATAATTGAAAAGGGGGAAACTAGGCCTAGCTAATTCACACGTGTAATATTCAGTTAGTTATTAATGCGTCTTTTAAGGTCGAATAGGTTATTTGAACTTGTTCAAGTTAGTTCGGGTAGATCGAGTCGGTTATCCTGGTCGGACAGACAGGATTCAGTTAACAGTAAGTATGCCACATAGTGGCCATTACCTTGGTTTAACCGGGGTCAGACAAGTTGCCGGCTATTACTCTAAGCATGCCTTGGAGTCAGAAAGTTCCTAGTTTGATCAACTAGGTTCGAATAAGACATTGCCTTCGGGCCAGTATTTCTCTTAGCGTAATGCGGGAGACAGAAAGTGAATGCCTTCGGGCCAGTATTTCTCTTAGCATAATGCAGGAGACAGAAAGTGAATACCTACGAGCATAACTATGTATGACTTATGAAAAGATATGATATATGTTTATGATTGGTTTACATGCGGATTAATAAACATGTTAGGAGCATGAATTAGGATTTTTAATTGTGAAAATGATATATTGATTGCCTGATCATATTAAAGGTCACAATATAAATCTGTTTCATGCGCATGTGGTTGTGGTTGCTCCCTCCCCCCAGTTGTAGTGGTACCCGCTGCTACGCCAGGGATGGGGGAGCTTCTCACTGAGTCTGTTCGACTCACTCCCTGTTTACATGTTTCAGATATAGGTGGTTCTGGAGTCGGAAACGCGCCCACTTCTTCTCAGGGAGGCGGACAGATCTGAGGACCGTACGCTTAGTCCGCGTCGGTAGTTATTTTGATTACGTACACATGTTGTGATGTATATGTATATGAATCCTTTTTTGGTGTAGCGTTTGTACTGATACAGCTGCAGTATATACACACGTCCTATTCTAGCATTGTCGGCTTCATACAGATTAAAGTTAGGTCTTAGTGTTGGGAATATAGGCTATGATATAGCTATATCATGAATATATATATATATATTCATGATATATATGTAAATTATATATATGTGTGACTAAATACCTGATTGTATGAAAATATGGCTTCCGCATGTGAATAGGATAGATCACACGTATTGAGGCGTGTGGTCAATATGTAAACTATATGCAAGCGTGTGATTGAATATATGTATGACTGTACACAGGATTTCTGCATGTGAATAGGATAGATCACCTGCCCTGAAGCGTGTGATCAATATGTATACTATATGTACGTGTGAGTGATTATGTTTATATGTATAGACTAAAGCGGCGTTGAGCGATCCGTGGATTGCACGCTACTTAGGTCACCGAATATGGATGGCCATAAATACTATATATTGTTTGTATTAGAAATGGGTAGTTATAAACATGTGAAAATGTCAATAAGGGAATTAGAGGCTTACGGGATAGGAGAAATCCTACTTCCCGTGCCGGTCACGGACGTCCGATAGGGGGTCGTGACAAACTTGGTATCAGAGCCTGGTTTTCTTTAAACTGTATGAAGCCATAGGTATGACCGAGTGTTGGTTTACGCCTCGTTGTGTACCTGGGCACAACGTGGGAGTAAAAAGGCACTTGTGGAAGTACCCAGGAAATTGAGTCAGCCCTTTCTTTCTACTCTCTTTGATATGAAATATCATTGATATATGTGTACTCATTAAGTGTGGTCCTTGTGCAGTATAGAGATGTCACCGATCACGAGACAAACTAGGGGTGAAGGGAGAACTCCTGCTGAAATTGATCGAGAATCAGTTCGGGAGGAAGGAATGCCCACCCGAGGCCGAGGTAGAGGCCGTGCTCGTGGTCGTGGGAGAGCACAAGTGAGAGGGGAAGAGAGGAGACAGTCACCGGAACCTCAACCTCAAGTAGAGACAGGTGCACCTTCTGTGGCAGAAATGCTCATAGCAGGATTTCTTGAATTAAGAGAAGAGATGACGAGGCAAATACAGAGGGAGGTACGCCGTTTAGTAGTCGGTGAGGAAGAGCAAGAGAGAGTTCCTAGCAATCAAGAGATGGAGGTTGTTGAGGAAGAGGATAGGGAATGGCAGCAACCACAGGAAATGCCTTGTGAGCCACGGGTAGCACCCAGAGAGCTGCCAAATTCAAAATTTCTGAAGCTTCATCCACCCACTTTTTGCGGAACTAGTGAGAAAGAGGATCCGCAGTATTTTATTAGAGATGTGGTTAGAATCGGGCACATGCTGAGGTGCTCAGGGCATGAGTTAGTGGAATTAGCTTCATTCCAGCTAAGGGGAGCTGCTAGGGTATGGATAGAGTCCGTACAAACTAGGTATTCAAGAAGGGTGACACCGATGACCTGGGAAGATTTTCAGAGGGAATTCCTGGGTTGGTTTCTATCTGAAGGCACTAAAGATGCAAAGCGTCAGCAATTCGAGGAGTTGTGGATGATGCCTAACATGACCGTGACGGAGTATGAGTTACTTTTTACAGAACTAGCTTAATTCTCACCTGAGTTGGTTCCTGATGAAGAGGCAAGGATCAAGAGGTTCATACACCGTCTCACAGGCAATTTGAGACTTTAGCTCAAGCAGCAGACTGTGCCAGAATGATTGAAACCAGGAAGAGGTACGGGACTTCTGTTGATCCCAAAGTCAAGTTAATTACAGGCAGTGACAACCAAGGAGGTGGGAGTAAGAAAAGGAATACAACAGGTGGAAGTGCAGGATATTCAGGGTTCGCAGGAGGACAATCCTCAACTACCACCCATGAAACAGGTACAAGAAGTAATTTTCAAGGGGGATAGAGAGTGCAAGGGGATGGAAATGCCGATAAGACAAGGCCATAGAGTGCGACTTGCGGCAGATTTCATTTTGGAATATGTCGGAGACTGACAGGTGGCTGTTACAGCTGCGGCCAGGTGGGCCATATGGCTAGAGAGTGTCCAAAGAGAAAAAAGGGTACAAGTGTGAGAAGCAATCCGACACCGAGGGGTACACCTATTCCAGCCCCACCAGTGAGAACTGTACCACCACAGACAGCAAGTACAGGTACAGCTAGAGGCCGTGGTGCAGGATCTAGTGGTAGAGGGCCAGGGGCAGTAAGTGGAGGACAAGCGCGAGTATTTGCACTCTCTCAGCAGGACGTTCATGCATCAAATGCAGTTGTGACAGGTACCCTTATTATTTGCTCTCTTGAAGCACGAGTTCGGTTTGATTCCGGCTCCATTCATTCTTATGTGTCTCATGCATTTGCTTCAAAATTCAACAAGAGTCCGTCTAGAATGAAAGAAACAATACTGGTCTCTACTCCAATGGGAGAATCGGTACAAGTAGAGTACGTGCACAAGTCTTGCATTGTGGAGTCGATGGTCATGAAACTGTGGTAGACCTTCGGTTGTTGTGTATGGTTGATCTTGATGTGATCCTCGGAATGGATTGGTTGTCGTCTTGCCATGCGGTTGTGGACTGCAGGGCTAAATGCTTGAAATTTAATATTACAAACGAGGAGCCTTTTGTGATACTGGCTGACGGGGCTGCATCATATCCAAACTTGATCTCGACTTTGAAGGCATCCAAGTTACTTGCAAAGGGATGCAAAGGGTATTTGACCTTCGTCCAAGATACCACGAAAGCAGTACTTTCACCGACTCAAGTACCGGTAGTGTGAGAGTTCTTGGATGTATTTCCAGAAGAATTACCGGGGTTGCCGCCCGATCGTGAGATTGAATTTGAAAGTGAGCTGCAACCTGGCACCCAGCCTATTTCCACACCACCTTATCGGATGGCTCCGAAAGAATTAAAGGAGCTACATACACAATTGCAAGAATTGCTTGACAAGGGTTTTATAAGACCCAGTTTCTCTCCTTGGGCTGCACCGGTCCTTTTTGTAAAGAAGAAGGACGGATCTTTGCGGTTGTGTATCGATTACCGGAAATTAAATAAGGTGACGATCCGCAATCAATACCCACTGCCGAGGATAGATGACCTATTTGATCAGTTGCAGGGTGCAAAGCGATTTTCCAAGATTGATTTGCGATCTGGGTATCATCAATTAAAGATTCAAGAATCAGATATACCTAAGACCGCATTCCGGACTCGATACGGACATTACGAGTTCTTGGTGATGTCTTTCGAATTAACTAATGCTCCTGCAGCATTCATGGACATGATGAACAGGGTCTTCAAACCATTTCTGGACCGATTTGTTATTGTCTTCATTAATGACATCTTGGTCTATTCTAAAAAATTCAGAAGAACATGCAGAACACTTGAGATTAGCATTGCAGAAGTTGAGAGAGGAAAAATTGTATGCCAAGTTCTCTAAGTGTGAATTCTGGCTTGACCAAGTTGCCTTTTTGGGTCATGTGGTATCATCAAAGGGAATCCACGTTGATCCAAGTAAGGTAGAGGCGGTGAAGAATTGGTCCCAGCCTACCTCTGTTACTGAAATTCGCAGTTTCTTGGGCTTGGATGGATATTATAGAAGATTTGTGCAGCACTTCTCTAAGGTTGCTGCACCTATGACTAAGTTGACTCAGAAGGGAGTAAAGTTCGTATGGGATGATAAGTGCGAGCAGAGTTTTCAAAAGCTTAAAGATAGCCTCACTACCGCTCCGGTGTTGGCATTACCTGAAGGCACAGGAGGGTATGTAGTATACTGTGATGCGTCGAGGATCGGGTTAGGGTGTGTCTTGATGCAGCACGGCAAGGTGATAGCGTATGCATCGCGAAAATTGAGGAAACATGAGAAGAATTACCCAACTCACGACCTTGAGATGGCTTCTATAGTGTTCGCCTTGAAAATATGGAGACATTACCTGTACGGTGAGACGTGTGAAATTTATACAGACCACAAAAGCCTTAAATACATTTTCAAGCAGAAAGACTTGAACTTGAGACAACGTCGATGGTTAGAGTTGTTGAAAGACTACGACTGCACGATCTTGTATCATCCAGGAAAGGCTAATGTGGTAGCCGATGCTCTGAGTCGGAAATCTATGGGCAGTCTTGCTCATATAAGTGAAGAAAGAAGACCGTTGATCAGAGAGTTGCACGAGCTCATTTGCAAGCTAAGTCCTCTCTGTTAGAAGAGGGGAAGGCTAGACAGGATGAAGATACCGATCTCAAGCAAATCATGGATGCTGTAACTAAAGAGAAAGGGGACGACGTCCGATTCTCTATGGATGATTTCGGGATACTTCGGTTGGAGGGACGGTTGTGTGTCCCTATGGTTGATAACTTGAAAGAAAGAATCCTTGAAGAAGCACACCGGACAGCTTATACAATCCATTCGGGAGCTAATAAAATTTATCATGACCTGAAACAGTTTTACTGGTGGAATGGCATGAAGAAGGATGTTGCAAACTATGTAGCCAGGTGTTTAGTGTGTCAGCAAGTCAAGGCTGAACACCAGAAGCCCGCCAAAACGTTACAACAAATAGAAATACCTGAGTGGAAATGGGAGAGGATAACGATGGATTTTGTAACAGGGTTGCCAAAATCTCAACGTGGATATGATTCGGTTTGGGTGATAGTGGATCGCATGACTAAGTCCGCGCACTTTCTGCCAGTTAAGACCACTTACGGAGTGAGTCAATATGCACAGATTTATCTATCAGAAATCGTTAGATTGCACGGTGTGCCGGTGTCCATAATATCTGATAGAGGGCCACAGTTCACTTCTAGGTTTTGGAAGTCATTGCAAGAAGTGTTGGGAACTAGAGTTGATTTGAGTACTGCGTTCCACTTCCACCCACAGACTGACGGGCAATCAGAAAGAACCATTAAGATCCTTGAAGACATGCTTCGAGCGTGTATTATGGATTTTGGCGGAAGTTGGGAAAGGTATTTACCGTTGACTGAGTTTGCATACAATAACAGCTATCAAGCAAGTATCCAAATGGCACCTTTCAAGGCTCTGTACGGTCGTAGATGCAGATCCCTGATTGGGTGGTTCGAGGTCGGAGAAGCTAGCCTAATCGGCCCGGAATTGTTACAAGATGCCTTACAAAAGGTGAAGTGCATAAGAGAGAGATTGCTGACGGCTCAGAGTAGGCAAAAGTCCTATGCAGACAATCGAAGGAGAGAACTCGAATTTGCCATTGGTGACCAGGTGTTCTTAAGAATATCATCGATGAGAGGCGTGATGAGGTTCGGTAAAAAGGGGAAGTTAAGTCCTCGGTATATCGGACCATTTGAAATCCTAGGACGGATTGGGAATGTGGAATACCGGTTGGAATTGCCTACGGAATTGAAGGGAGTACACCCTGTCTTTCATGTATCAATGCTTCGGAAATATCTTCCCGATCCCTCGCACGTGATTCAATCGCAAGACGTGCAACTAACCGAGAATCTGACATATGAAGAGGAGCTAGTGGAAATCTTAGATGGACAGTTGAAGAAACTCAGAACGAAGGAGATTCCATTGGTTAAAGTTCTGTGGAGAAACCACTCGACCGAAGAAGCTACATGGGAGGTCGAGGGTGAAATGTGCAGGACGTATCCTCATCTGTTTCAAGACTAAGGTTAGTAGTGTATTGTTGAAATTCAGGGACTGAATTTCTTAAGGGAGGAAGATTGTAATATCCGAGATATTTAGATTTAATTATTTTCATTATTATTAAATTTATTTTTCTTTCAGAAAGAAAAATAAATTAAATTAAAAAGTTAAAGAGTTAAAAAAATAAAATAAAATAAAATGGAGGGAAAGAAATGAGATATTTATAATTTTTCTTGGACCAAAATAATAATAATAATAAATAAATAATATATATATATATATATATATGACATATATATATATTAAAATAATGGGGGGGGGGGAACTGTGACACCCCCCCATCTTCTTTTTCAACATACATATAATAATATATATATATATAAAATATGTACACAAGTGACCCCACCCAAATTCACTAATACACTTTTACAAAATAAGAGAAAGCAAAGTAAGCAAAAGCAACACGAGCAGAAATAAAAGGACGCAGGAGCTCACGCACAAGCCGAGAAGGAGAGGGAGAAGGTGGAGCACGGTGGTTTTAGGCCGGATTTTCGCCGGAGAAGACATTCCGGTGCCGGAGAAGGTGACTGGACCTCATCTTTCATCACTACCAAGCTTTCTATCCAATTGAAATCAAGTAAGAAAGCCCCAAACCTCTCAAACCCCAATTTCTCCAATTTTGGGTATTTTAAGAATGCTTCAATCTCTTCCAATCGGGGCATTCCGGGGTTAAATTGAGCTTAGTGGGTGTTATTGAAAGCTTAGTGAGGTTCAGAATCGAAGTTAAACCGTAGGAATTTGACCGGGTATGGAAATTAGGAAAATTGGGTTAGGAAATTGCTATAAATTCGAAATTGATAATTTGATGCATGTTTAGGCTTGGATTTGAGTAGTATAAGTGTTGCAATTGCTGGAAATATACAAGGGAATAAAGCCCGAGTATTTACCGTCTCAACCGGAACCCAATCCGGTGAAAAAGAGGCGAAACACTAAGCCACCGTATAGTAAGGAGCTGTGCGGTGGGTTGGACACTTTGGTGTAGTCCGTAGTGGACACCTAAGACCCACTAAATTAGTTCCAAGGCTCTAATTATACCCCAATTATATTTTTATATATAATTAAAAAGGGTAATAATTGAGATTTTACTCGGTGAATAAGGGAGACAATGGAATGAGTAAACTAGAGCCTCTTTTGAACCGTGAATTTAATTCTTTTATTTGTTAGATACCCATATGAACACATGAAGGAAAATTAAGACAAATGGGAATCTCTAACCTAAGCAATTAGAGGTTCTAATTGGCTCAAAAGTGTGAAAGCCGATATATGACAATATGGACTTTAAAAAAAAGAGAAATTTAGACGACGTAACGAACTAAATAATTAATTATTGGAAAATAACTAAAGGGTGCATAAGCATTAACATGACACGTGCATGGTAGATGCTTAGTTACGCGTTCTAAATTTCTTAAATATATGTGTATAGGGCACCATAGGGTAATTGGAGTTTCAGGCACTCCGAGGACTGATCAGGAGGGCCAACGAGGTGAGGGGCTCTCCCATCCCTGCCCCACAGGGTTGGATGACTACGTGGAAAATGTGGTTTGCTCTATTTTGTGCAAATTGATATATGAAATATATTTATATGAATAAATTTGTGTTACGCGTGTATGATTTGCAAGTAAGTAGTCAACGTGCAATAGTATATGTGCTTATATGATTAATCACAAGTCGAAATTTCATATGTGAGGGTTCATTAATATTAGAAACCCATTTAAATTGATCATCGTGCAAAGGTTTCGACCGTATGATACATTGAGGAAAATGAACCTAGGTTGTTAAGTGTGAGTGAGAGTGTTGCATAATTAAAAAGGGGGAAACTAGGCCTAGCTAATTCACACGTGTAATATTCAATTAGTTATTAATAGGGCGTCTTTCAAGGACGAATAGGTTATTTGAACTTGTTCAAGTTAGTTCGGGTAGATCGAGTCGGTTATCCTGGTCGGACAAACATGATTCAGTTAACAGTAAGTATGCCACATAGTGGCCATTACCTTGGTTTAACCGGGGTCAGACAAGTTGCCGACTATTACTCTAAGCGTGCCTTGGAGTCAGAAAGTTCCTAGTTTGATCAACTAGGTTCGAATAAGACATTGCCTTCGGGCCAGTATTTCTCTTAGCGTAACGCGGGAGACAGAAAGTGAATGCCTTCGGGCCAGTATTTCTCTTAGCGTAATGCAGGAGACAGAAAGTGAATACCTACGAGCATAACTATGTATGACTTATGAAAAGATATGATATATGTTTATTATTGGTTTACATGAGGATTAATAAACATGTTAGGAGCATGAATTAGGATTTTTAATTGTGAAAATGATATATTGATTGCCTGATCATATTAAAGGTCACAATATAAATCTGTTTCATGCGCATGTGGTTGTGGTTGCTCCCTCCCCCCAGCTGTAGTGGTACTCGCTGCAATGCCAGGGATGGGGGAGCTTCTCACTGAGTCTGTTCGACTCACCCCCTGTTTACATGTTTCAGATATAGGTGCTTCTGGAGTCGAAAACGTGTCCACTTCTTCTCAGGGAGGCGGACAAATCTGATTGAGTACCTGATTGTATGAAAATATGGCTTCCGCATGTGAATAGGATAGATCACACGTATTGAGGCGTGTGGTCAATATATAAACTATATGCAAGCGTGTGATTGAATATATGTATGACTGTACACAGGATTTCTGCATGTGAATAGGATAGATCACCCGCCCTGAAGCATGTGATCAATATGTATACTATATGTACGTGTGTGTCACGACCCCCGTTTAGAGGACCATGACCGGCACAGACACAGGGAATATCCCTATGCCTGTAAGCCTTATCACCTAATTGACAGAATAGCTATTATTAAAAAAATACATTCACATGCATTATAATACCATGGCTACACCGAAATGGTGGCCTATCCTAGGCAAGCAAATCCACGGCCAGTGCCGCTTCAGGATATAGATATAGGAAAACACACATAATGTATATAATCTGTGTACTGGCTACACATCCGAAGATGCTGCCTATCCTATTCACATGCAACAGATATAAGTATATATATGTATATTTTGAAAACAGACTTTCCCTGTATCGCAGTAAAATAAATCATGATCTTTAAGGGGTGTGAAGCTGACAGTTCTAGATTTAGTAATACAATCTAATTGGGTACGTCTACCCTTTACTTTATGATACAATAATAAAGTAAATTAAATTACAGTTACAATTTATTCACCCACATGAACAAGTTGTGGGTCTTGGAAAGTTTTGCTCGTCCCTTGTTCCACCGAGACTTCTTCCACCTGTACTTAACCTGTCTCTGTGTAGTAAAAATGAGGTGTGAGTCTTAACCACGCGACTCAGTGAGGACTCTCCCATCCCCGGCGCAAGGTGGGTACCATAGCGCTGGGTTTGGGAGTCATACACAACCACATGCACAAACAACTAGTTACTGTGAGTTAGCATGCATTCTTGGTGATCACACAATAACAGAAGTTTCACCCCAAACACTCACATGCATTTAGCAAATATAAGCATGCAGCAGTTTATTCCATGTCATTAATCAGCAAGTAACATGTAACACATAGTGTCGGCTTTTATCTACCGGTCTTCTCATGTTTCAGCATGTTTGAATCAAAGAAGACGTGTGGTTGCGTAATCCTGTACGTTACCACTACGCTGTACAATCAGCAATTATATGCAAACACAGATAATTTATGCATACACAAAGATGCTAAACATACATCTACTTAATCTCCCCAACTCTAGGGTATCTACTAGCCACTACGTGGCTTTTCTACTTCAAACCCGTACACTCGGGCTACTGGCCACCACGTGGCAAAGCATACTTAACCCATTCACTTGGGTACTGGTCACCTCGTGACAATTCTGTTAATTAAACACAATAAACTTCTATCTATCAAGCAATTGACGCATAGCCACCACGTGGCACGTCCTGACCCCTTGCTGCGGGGCAATAGCTTGAGCCCACTCGTCCATTACCCAACTAGGCCACATGGCGGGCACGGCACGACATCTCGAAGCATGGCCACTGACACACCCTGGACCAACTCCACAGGATGGTTTCTCTTTTACTAGGTTAGGCTCACAGTTCACCCGTAGGTTCCTCCCGTGTCTCCTTACCTTAGTCTCACATATTAATAGGATTCTTTGTATCTTTCCCGAAGGATCAACAATTCTTCTCCTTATTAATATGTACAAGTATCCTCAACAGGATATAACTCATATACCCGTCCAGATGCACTCTCTGAGCCTCAAGCTATCGTCAAAGCAATATAAAACCTTTCTGACCCTATTGCCAAGATAAGGCAATGACCATCGTCATGGTGATTATAAAACTGAGGTCTCAAGTGCCATCTGATGTTGTTCTAGTCGATGTCTCACATTGCTAGCATAATCAAATCCGAAACCCACCAATAACTCCCTTTGCATGATTATAATTTAAGTCACCTTAGTGACGAGTTTTCAAAATAAAAGGTTAGTCCTTCCGTACAAGGACTCTTGCCACCGTTGTGGAAAAAGATTTAATAAAATACTCATCATGCCTCCGGAGTGTATGAGTTGGATTTGTAACACATCAATCATAGCAAACAGTTGTACTCTACTCCTATGTTTTCCTATCCAAGTTACTTTCCACAACCTATTGCTAGTTCTTTCATTCTTTTAGCCTTCTATACCTCTAGCTAACACATACCAGACAAGCAGAGAATGTGCATACTCATGTAATCCACATAAGCATACAACCCTAGGAGCAGAGATGGAAGAACCCTCACCTTGGCCAATATTCCATGCAATCCTCTCCTGTGACTTTAGTCTCCTCAAAGTTCCTGTTGCACTCTATTTCATGCCGTTGTTCCTATAAGAACAACATTTACTTCATTAAGGTTATTACTTAGCTTGACTTGTTATTTATCTCTCCATTACTCTCACGTGTAGTCCCTGGTTGCCACAGAGTCAAGCTCTTGGACTTATCGGACTTCTCTATCTCGACTTATGCGTGTCCTTCCTCGGACACTTGATTTACTCGCGTATAACACTCTACTTGAGTATTTCACATACTTGGATTTGAGTACTAGACCTCTATCTAACTTGTATTCGCATCTAAGAAAGTTTATCTAGCTTGGTTGGATGGAATCCTAGTTTTAGGAAGGTCTAAGCATTTTAAATCAACTTGTGTTCCTACTCGGGTTCTAAGAAATCTAGTTTCTAAACCTCAATATACCTCCAATTTATCCCACTTAAGGTTGCCTAAAGGTTTTGACAGTTTAAGGTTGAAATTCAGGAAGTTGGACTTAGTTTACTCCGTAAGTTATTATTCTTGAGGGACAAGAAGACATTTGGAATGATTTTGATCCTTAAAAACATGGTTGGTGGTGTTCTAAGAAGTTTAGGATTGAAAGTAGGAGGTTCGGACGCCCCGGATCTGCAAAAAAATGAATTTTGGTCATGCTAGGCAGAGGCCTGGCGCTATAGCGCCGATTCTGGCGCTATAGCGCTGAGCTGCTGCCCAGCAGCTCTTGGCACACTTGAGAGATGGCGCTATAGCGCCGGTTTCGGGGCTATAGCGCCGGCTCGCAGCACAGCAATTCGTTTGCTGTGCTGTGGGCTGGTTTGGGCCCGTTCCGGCCCCCTTCCGCCCCCGGCTTCGACTCCACACCCCACGAGTTTTGTTCACCTACATATATACTACATTTAGGAAGTCCTACAACTCAAATCCAACTCCGATTCGTCGCCGAATCTTTGATCGTTCGAGATTGGGAAAAATGGGTTTTATGAACCCCAAACTCTTCCAACTTCGAATCCGGCCAAATCCAACGATCTAGCCTCGAATCCTTACCCCAATGATTGTTCAAGAACACTTTAGAAGCATTATTGTACCCTTGAATCCGCCCAAACTCGGATTCTCAACTCAATTCCAAAAATGAAGAAAAATGAAGACAATGGGGACTTGGAGAGAATCGGGCATTGTACCAATCTTAACTCGAGAGATTGAGACGAGGATGATGACAAGGATGATCTTCGGCTCTCCTCCAACTCCGGCTCGCCGGATTTGCTCCCACCTCCAAGCGCTAGCTCTCTCTCTCCTTTCCTTTCTTTCTTTCTTCTTCTCTTCTTACCCGTAGCTTTCCCCTCTCCCTTTTATTTTATTTTCTTTTATCTACTAATTAACATATAATAATAATAAAATCTGAAAATAATAATAAATAATTAAATAAATAACTAACATGTATTTTTAACTTAATCCCTTTCCCTATTTAATTCAGGTTTGTAATTTCTTAGGTCCCGAATTAAATCCCAAAAATTATTTTCTACTTCTTTTATTTCCCTTTTTATTTTATTTTAAACCTCAAAAAAAAAAATTTCGGGCATTACACTCCTCGAAAAAAATTCCTTTCCGGTTTCTTTTAACTTTCATAATTTTCCTATATTCTTTTTAAGGTTTTAATTCCTAGCCCCGGAATAAATCCTTCTTTAATCCTCAAAATTTTTAAATAAATCATTCTTTAATCCTCGAGAATTTTCCGGGGTAATACAGTGTGAGTGATTATGTGTATATGTATAGACTGAAGCGGCGTTGAGCGAGCCGTGGATTGCACGCTACTTAGGTCACCGAATATGGATGACCATAAATACTATATATTGTTTGTATTAGAAATGGGTAGTTATAAACATGTGAAAATGTCAATCAGGGAATTAGAGGATTACGGGATAGGAGAAATCCTACTTCCCGTGCCGGTCACGGACGTCCGATAGGGGGTCGTGACAATTTTCTAACTTTTTAAAAAACATTCAAAATCGAAACTAACTCCAACTTAATTTAATTTATTGGATTATTTGATAAAAATTGAATTATATTTAATTAATTTATTTTAAAATATAATTTTAATAAATTGTTAAGAATAAATTGTTAAAATTGATATTTTGAATCTTAAAATTTGAATTTAATAAATTATTTTACTTTAAACATTATAAAAATTTATTATTTATAAAATATAATAAATATTGTATATGTAATTTATGTTCTTATATTTCAATTAAAAATTTATGTAATTTCATGATTTTGTTGGTTAATTAAAAAACATAATAAATATACATATAATAATAATAATAATAATAATAATAATAATAATAATAATAATAATAATAATAATAATAATAATTAACACTTACTTAAAGAAATAAAAACTTTTGACACATAAGCTTTTTTAAAAAAAATAGTATTTAAAAATAAGATTTTGAATTAGAAATTTAAAATTAAGTTATGATAAGAATTTAAAAGTTGACTTGCACTAATTAAGGGATTTGATTTTATACCTTTAATTTAATTGATTGATTATTTAATCAATAATTTGTTTTCAAGGTGGAGCCTATGCGGATCATATTTAGCTTCAATTAGGATACATGTGGCAAGAGTGCAAAGATTATAAAAGACGATTTGACAAGAAGAGGTTCTATGCCTCTTCTTTTATATATTTATATAGAATATAGATATATAGATATATAGAGATAGATATAGATATAGATATAATAGATAGATAATAGATAATAGATAACTTAATAAGGGTGAATTAATTATTTTTAAATATATAAGAATTACGTTATTTTTTTATTATTAAAACTACATTATTTTACTTTAAACATGATTAAAACTACATTCTAAAAAAAGTTATTAAAACTACTTAATTATCTAATCCCATAAAAAAACTACTTATCTAATTCTTTTGGTAAATAAAGAGGTAATTATATTAAAAAGTTGTTAAAAAGAACTTTTTAATTAGTTTTGTCTATTCTTTGGCTAAATAAAGGGATAATTATATGAATGTTATTTATTATGCTATAGACAAATTCTTGTTAAATTATATTTAGTATAAAAATGAATTAAATTTTATTTTCTGATTTTTTTTAAGAAAATCAAAATCGAACTTCAATTTAAAATTTTGTATTGGATTAGTTTTTAGCTTTTTTAAAAACATTCAAAATCGAAACTAACTCCAACTTAATTTAATTTATTGGATTATTTGATAAAAATTGAATTATATTTAATTAATTTATTTTAAAATATAATTTTAGTAAATTGTTAAGAATTAAAATTGATATTTTGAATCTTAAAATTTGAAGTTAATAAATTATTTTACTTTAAACATTATAAAAATTTATTATTTATAAAATATAATAAATATTTTATATGTAATTTATGTTCTTATATTTTAATTTAAAATTTATGTAATTTCATGATTTTGTTGGTTAATTAAAAAGCATGATAAATATACATATAATAATAATTAACACTTACTTAAAGAAATAAAAACTTTTGTCACATAAGCTTTTTTTTAAAAAAAATATTATTTAAAAATAAGATTTTGAATTAGAAATTTAAAATTAAGTTATGATAAAAATTTAAAAGTTGACTTGCACTAATTAAGGGATTTGATTTTATACCTTTAATTTAATTGATTGATTATTTAATCAATAATTTGTTTTCAACGTGGAGCCTATGTGGATCCTATTTAATTTAATTGATTGATGATCACAGCCGTTGTTATGGAGGTATGCTAGATTTCTAAAAATGATGACATGGAAAAATTGCAAAACATAACGCTCCAGCCACGTGGCAAGAATTGACTTCATGTATTTTGTAATACCCGAGAATATTTTAACTAGCGTTATTAATTAAATTAAATTAATTAAATTAAAAGTGGAAAAGATGAGATAAAAAAAAGGAAAATAAATGCACACTATACTACTACTTATTTTTTTTAATACAAGGTATTTTAAATCCTAATATTTCTATATTCCTTTTTTTTTTATGGTTACTATACCATATTTGTTTATTTTTGTGATAGGTATATATATTAAATTATTAGATATATATATTATATAAAAGAGAGGAATAAAGGGCTGGAGAGGAAAGCAGAAAAAGAAAACGCGTGAAGGAAAGAAGGGTGGGGGAAGAACGCACGCACGGACACGAAGGGGAAGAGAGCAGCTTGAGGCGTCGTTCACGGAGGAGCTCACGGACGGAGAAGCTCGTGGGGGTGGCCGGACATGCGAGGAAGCCGGCCGGAGCTCGTGCCGTCTTGGTGCTAGAGAGAGAGAGTGACGATTTAGAGAGAGAAAGCAAGGAGAGAGAGCTTTCTCGCCAGAAAATGTCGTCTCTTCACCGGGGAAGGTAGCTGGGAGTCTCCTCTACTCCATATCGTCCTTCTAACCGGTTGAATCGAGGTGAGAAGTCCCGAAACTCTCAAACCCCAATTTTATCAATTTTAGGGATTTTTGGAAAGACCCCAATTGATTCAATCTGAGTATTCTGGGTCCTAAATTTAAGTATTTGCATGTTATTAAGTGAATTGGAAGCTTAGGAACCGGAACTAAATTGATGGAATTTATCCGAGTTGGAAAACTAGTTAGAAAAGTATGATTGGAAATGTTTAAGGGTGTTGTGGACTGATTGGGGGTGCATTAATAGGTGGAAATTGTGATTATATAATTGTTAAAATTATTAGAATGTACGAGGGATTAAAACCCGAGTAATTCCTGTCTCACCCGGAACCCGGTTCGGGGAAAAAGAGACAATTCTCTAATGTTACGTGTATCCGGATATGTGTATTCATGTGCAGGTAAAGTGTTGAAAGTTAATTCGGTAAATGGAAAATTTAGACAAGTAGAATCTTTGACTCTCTTGAGCCATAAATTCAAGACTTGGGAAATGGGAATTTCATATGGACACATAGAGGTGAAATTGGGTAACCTTGCATTCCCAACTCAAGGTTTCCGAATAGTGTGATTAAGCAAGGGTTGAATACGAGTAGAAACATGCTAGGTGTTTCTAAAACTAGTTGAGGGCATTTCCAAGCCAACAACTAGTCTATGGAAATAATTAGAGAGAACATGAGCACTAGCGTTGCATGTACACGATAGTGGTTGAATTTTGAAGCTTCTGAATCTCTCAAATATATGTGTATAGGGCATCATACAATGAGCGGACCTTCGGGCACACCGAAAGCCGATACGAGAGGCCAATTAGGTGAGGGGCTTTCCTATCCTTGTCCTATAGGGTTGACTGCGGATATGGATATATGGTTTGCCTTCTTGCCTATTTGTAGGAATCACATGTTAGATAACATGCTATTGTTGTTCCTAAATTACAGTATATGTGAAAACGTGCCATATGTATGTTTGTGAATTGTAAAGGCGATGGTGGCTCAAGGAGCCTTATATGAAAAGAAGGTCCACGGGACCTATACGATATCGGGGGTAGGATCGAGTAAATATTATCTGAAGGGTGTGGTTTTGTATGTAAGTCCATAAAGAGAATAAACATAGGTGACTTTGTTCTGAACCAAGAGTCCGAATTAGAAACCACTTGGAAATCTAGATTTGCCTAAGAAGAAGTAAAATGAACAAGTAGTGGTCCATAGAGGTCATTTATGGTACAATGCGGGAACCGAGTCTATCACGGGTGGTCCGGGTAGATTGAGTCTCTTGTGTTGAGTCAAACTCACAGAAATACAAGTATATGAGTACACCACATTGTGGCTATTGCCTTGGGTAAACTGAGGTCAGATGAGTCGCCGGCTATGCTCCAAGTGAAGTCTTGGGGTCAGACTAATGTTCCAAGTAAAGCCTTGGGGCCAGGGGTTCCTAGAATGATCAACTAGGTTCCCATATTACTCGACGTGAGATATTGCCTTCGGGCCAGATTCTCTCCTAACGGAGATATGCCTTCAGGCCAGTTTATGATTACTGTTAATTGAATTCGGGTGACCACTTGGAATTTTATGTTGAACTATGATATGATGTATGTGTGAATTTAAATGTATGTAAATCCATGCTTTAAATTCTTTATTGTGAATAGGATATATGCCAATTGCCTGACCACTTAATATATGGAAATTTAAACCCGTTTTATGCGTATGTGTTTGTGATTGGCTCCTCTTCCCCAGTTGTAGTGGTACCCGCTACTACACCAGGGATGGGAAAGTCTCTCACTGAGTCTGTTTGACTCACCCCAATGTTACATGTTACAGACACAAGTGGTATAGGCATCGGGAGCGCTTCCACTTCATCTCAGGGAGGCGGACAGACATAGAGGCCGCACGCATTGTTCGCGTGGGTAGTATTGATATATGTATTTTGTCAGGATGTATATGTATATGATTCTTTTGGTATAGCATTGTTTTTGTACAGTTGCTATATACATATATGTATATGTCACACTCTAGAATTGTCGGCTTCATACAGATTAAAGATTGGTCTGGTTGTTGGGATCATAGGTTATGATATGATGAATATCATGTGTATATATATATATATATATATATATATATATATATATATATATATATATATATATATATATATATGAATGTGACTTCCGCATGTGAATAGGATAGATCACACACACTGAGCGTGTGGTCAATATGTAAATTTATATATATGTGTGACTGAATACTTGATTGTGTGAAAATACGGCTTCCGCATGTGAATAGGATAGGTCACACGCATTGAGGCGTGTGATCAATATGTATATTTTATGCAGGTGTGTGATTGAATATATATGCTGGACTGTACACAGGAATTTTGCAGGTGAATAGGATAGATCACCCGCCCTGAAGCACGTGATCAATATGTATATGATATGTACGTGTGATTGACTATGTGTATATGTATAGACTGAAGCGGCGTTGAGCGAGCCGTGGATTGCCTGCTACTTAGGTCACTGGATAGGGATGACCATATATACTATATATTGTTTGTAATAGAAATGGGTAGTTATGCATATATAAGAATGTCAATTAGGGATTAAAGGCTTACGGGATAGGAGAAATCCTACCTCCCGTGTCGGTCACGGACGTCCGATAGGGGGTCGTGACATATTTGGTTTATATATATATATATATAATAGATAGATAATAGATAATAGATAACTTAATAAGGGTGAATTAATTATTTATATATATATATATATATATATATATAAGAATTACGTTATTTTTTATTATTAAAACTACATTATTTTACTTTAAACATGATTAAAACTACGTTCTAAAAAAAGTTATTAAAACTTCTTAATTATCTAATCCAATAAAAAAAACTACTTATCTAATTCTTTTGGTAAATAAAGAGGTAATTATATTAAAAAGTTGTTAAAAACAACTTTTTAATTATTTTTGTCTATTCTTTTGCTAAATAAAGGGATAATTATATGAATGTTATTTATTATGCTATAGACAAATTCTTGTTAAATTATATTTAGTATAAAAATGAATTAAATTTTATTTTCTATTTTTTTAAGAAAATCAAAATCGAACTTAACTTCAATTTAAAATTTTGTATTGGATTATTTTCTAGCTTTTTAAAAAACATTCAAAATCGAAACTAACTCCAACTTAATTTAATTTATTGGATTATTTGATAAAAATTGAATTATATTTAATTATTTATTTTAAAATATAATTTTAATAAATTGTTAAGAATAAATTGTTAAAATTGATATTTTGAATCTTAAAATTTGAAGTTAATAAATTATTTTACTTTAAACATTATAAAAATTTATTATTTAAAAAATATAATAAATATTGTATATGTAATTTATGTTCTTATATTTCAATTAAAAATTTCTGTAATTTCATGATTTTGTTGGTTAATTAAAAAGCATAATAAATATACATATAATAATAATAATAATAATAATAATAATAATAATAATAATAATAATAATAATAATAATAATAATAATAATAATTAACACTTACTTAAAGAAATAAAAACTTTTGACACATAAGCTTTTTAAAAAAAATAGTATTTAAAAATAAGATTTTGAATTAGAAATTTAAAATTAAGTTATGATAAGAATTTAAAAGTTGACTTGCAGATTTGATTTTATACCTTTAATTTAATTGATTGATTATTTAATCAATAATTTGTTTTCAAGGTGGAGCCTATGTGGATCATATTTAGCGTCAATTAGGATACATGTGGCAAGAGTGCAAAGATTATAAAAGATGATTTGGCAATTATATATATATATATATATATATATATATATATATATATATATAATATATACATATGAATATATATAGTGAGTGCATCAAGTCGAGAAAGAAACTTAATACAATTTGGGTCTCTTCTATTTGAGTGTTCTAATTTTTTGAGTCTCTAAGATTCCTTTGCTGTTCTTGTTTCCTCCGGTGTGCGACATCGGGGACGAGTTCGTTTTATCCTATGAGAGTGCCGTTACCTAAATTGTGAGGGTACCGGAATATCTCTTAAGGTGAGTGTCCTAATCGACACGACTCGAACTAAAATACTTGAGAATCCCCAACAATACTTAAGAGATATTAAATCCATGACTTTCCTCTTCCGCCCGTTTACCCGTCGCAAACGAAGGACTCTTGCTCCCAAACTGGCATTGAAGTCCTCCACTCCTCTTCATTCGGTAAATCCTCCGATTATGATGACGTCAGCTTTGAAGAATGTGGATCTGGCCACTCGGCGGCCAAGTTAGTTCTCTGTGAAAACTAGGCTAAAATGCACAGAACCCCCTGAATTATAGGGTGTTTGCACATAACCTCCCTGAACTTCAAAAAGTTGCATAGCACCTCCTTAAACTTTTCAACTTTTGCACATAAAAGATTTTGTTAACTTTTCCATCCAGTTTTTAACACTCAATGCCACATCAGCTTCCACATCACATTTTAATTTCATGTCATCTGAGCAAATAAGTAATTTCTCTACTATTAATTAATTAATTAATTATTTTTATGAAAAAAATTAATTCTTTTTATGAAAATTAATTTCTCTACAGTCTATATTTTAATTAATTAATTAATTTTTTTGATAAAATTAATTAATTAATGGTAGAGAAATTAGTTATTTGCCCAGCTGACAAGGAATTAAAATGTGATGTGGAAGCTGATGTGGCATTGAGTGTTAAAAATTGGATGGAAAAGTTAACAGAATCCTTTATGTGCAAAAGTTGAAAAGTTTAGGGAGGCACTATGCAATTTTTTGAAGTTTAGGGAGGTTATGTGCAAACACCCTATAGTTCAGGGGGGTTCTGTGCATTTTAGCCTGAAAACTATGATCGAGAATACCATTTATCCTGCCTCAAACCTACTATTGTTTCTGTGCCCAAAGGAGATCTTGGTTGTGCCCTTCATGCTCTAAGAACTAGAAGCCCAAGTGTATGTTCCCTATATCCGCTAATTTATATTCTAATTGCTATATGCATTACATTAAATTTGGAAATATAAGTTTTCGATTTATGGGTTTATGGGTTGTGAACTTTTTCTTCTTATTGGGTGCAAGATAAATAGGTGGCCGCTTAGATTTCCAAGATTGATTTATTTTTGGGTTATGAATAATGCATTTCATCACTGTTCCATTTGGATTTGTTCCGATTAGTCTGCGTTTTTTTTGTGGCTGTGCTTGTCACGACACCCGTTTAGAGGACCGTGACCGGCACAGACACAGGGAATACCCCCATGCCTGTAAGCCTTATCACCTAATTGACAGAATATCTATTATTGAAAATACATTCACATGCATTATAATACCATGGCTACACCGAAATGGTGGCCTATCCTAGGCAAGCAAATCCACGGCCAGTGCCGCTTCAGGATATAGATATAGGAAAACACACATAATATATAACATGTGTACTGGCTACACATCCGAAGATGCTGCCAATCCTATTCACATGCAACAGATATATGTATATATATATTTTTGGAAACAAGTTTTCCCTACATCGTAATCTAACGTATCCTTATCTTTAAGGTGTGTGAAGCTGACATTTTTAGATTTAGTGATACAATATAATTGGGTACGTCTACCCTTTACTTTATGATACAATAATAAAGTAAATTAAATTACAATTACACTTTATTCACCCACATGAACAAGTTGTGGGTCTTGGAAAAGTGTTGCTCAACCCTCGTTCCACCAAGACTTCTTCCACCTGTACTTAACCTTTCTCTGTGTAGTAAAAATGAGGTGTGAGTCTTAACCACGCGACTCAGTGAGGACTCTCCCATCCCCAGCGCAAGGTGGGTGCCATAGCGCTGGGTTTGGGAGTCATACACAATCACATGCAAAAACAACTAGTCACTGTTGTTAGCATACATTCTTGGTGATCACACAATAATAGAGATTTCATCCAAACACTCACATGCATTTAATAACTGTAAACATGCAGTAGTTTATTCCACGTCATCAATCAGCAAGTAAACATGTAACATATAGTGCCGGCTTTTACTTACCGGTCTTCTCACGTTCAGCATGTTTGAATCAAACAAGAATTTGTGATGACGTAATCCTATACGTCACCACTCCGCTGCACAATCAACAATTATATGCAAACACAAACAATTCTTTAAGTACACGCAGACACTATAACATACATCTACTTAACTTCCCCCACTCTGGGGTATTTACTAGCCACTACATGGCTTTTTTACCTCGAACCCGTGCACTCGGGTTGCTAGCCACCAGGTGGCAAAACATACTTAACTCATTCAATTGGGTACTGGTCACTTCGTGACAATTCTATTAATCAAACACAATCAACTTCTATCTATCAAACAACTGATATGTAGCCACCACGTGGCACGTCCTGACCCCTTGCTGCGGGGCAATAGTTTGAGCCCACTCGTCCATTACCCAACCAGGCCACATGGCGGGCACGACACGACGTCTCGAAGCATGGCCACTGACACACCCTGGACCAACTCCACAGGATGGTTTCTCTTTTACTAGGTTAGGCTCACGGTTCACCCGCAGGTTCCTCCCGTGTCTCCTTACCTTTGTCTCACATATTAATAGGATTCTTTGTATCTTTCCCGAAGGATCAACAATTCTTCTCCTTATTAATATGTACAAGTATCCTCAACAGGATATAACTCATATACCCGTCCAGATGCACTCTCTGAGCATCAAGCTATCGTCATAGCAATATAAAACCTTTCTGACCCTATTGCCA
Source organism: Senna tora (assembly GCA_014851425.1). NCBI lineage: Eukaryota > Viridiplantae > Streptophyta > Magnoliopsida > Fabales > Fabaceae > Senna > Senna tora. The sequence goes on along the minus strand of CM026261.1, from coordinate 12,362,622 downwards.
GGATAGGGCAATGACCATCGTCATAGTGATTATAAATTTGAGGTCTCAAGTGCCATCTGACGTTGTTCTAGTCGATGTCTCACATCGCTAGTATAATCAAATCCGAAACCCACCAATAACTCCCTTTGCATGATTATAATTTAAGTCACCGGCGTGACGAGTTTTCAAAATGAAAGGTTAGTCCTTCCGTACAAGGACTCTTGCCACCGTCGTGGAAAAAGATTTAATAAAATACTCATCATGCCTCTGGAGTGTATGAGTTGGATTTGTAACACACCAATCATAGCAAACAATCACACTTTACTCCTATGTCTTCCTATCCAAGCTACTTTCCACAACCTATCTTCTAGTTCTTTTATTCTTTTAGCATTCTATACCTCTAGCTAACACCTACCAGACAAGCAGAGAATACACATACTCATGTAATCCACATAAGCATACAACCCTAGGAGCAGAGATGGAAGAGCCCTCACCTTGGCCGCTTCACTTAGCATTCCCTTTGAGCACTCTAGTCTCCAAGGAAGTACTTGAACCCTATCACATACAACCAATTCAATGGATATCAAATTTCATACTATTTCCTAGTTTCTTTTCTTATGACTTCTTACATTTATCCAACCCCCAAGTTCATTTACTTGGCTTATGGTCATCATTTGGTATTCTTTTTAGATTCAACACAATTTAATACATAATTAATTAATTTTACAACCTTGTTCACTCTCCAAGCTCCATAAATGGAAATTTTGCCAAATATGGGAAGTTCTAACTTTTACCAAGGGTTCACATACCACCAAACTAACATTGAGCATCATTTCAAATCATCTAAAATATCCATACATATAATTTAGAGTTCATACACACCAACAATTCTAATGAAATCCATAAATCATTCCAAAAATGGCAAAAATCGCACCTTAGGGTTCCTAGAGCAAAAACAACCATATAGTTCATGATTTGTGTGTTCTCTACATCCTAAAAGAGTTTTAGGGTGATATAATATCAAATAGTAACTCATTTCCAACAAGAAAACCATGATTAAGAAGTGAAGACATGATTTTTGGGACTTACCTCTTACAAGTCCGAATTTGGGGTTTTGGGAGAGTTGCCCAAGCTCTATGATGTCCCACAATGGTAGAGGAAGCTTGATGAAACTTGGAAATGGTGGGAGGAAGCAAGGAAAATGGTTGAGAGATGAAGGTTGTGGGCAAATCTTGATCTTACCCTAAGAGAAGAGGATAAATGGAGAAGAGATGAATAAGAAAGTCAAATGAAAAGAAGGAGAAGCTTGCTGCCTGCGTGTGTGTCTCTGGAGTTTGGCTCATAAATTGTTTTTGAGAATTTAAGGGTAGTTTGGGCAATTGGCAACTTTTGGGGTATGGTGAAATAGAGTTTTGATTGCATTTTATTAACTATATTTATTTGTAGGTATGAAAAGGAAAATTTTGAAATTTTTGGCTTATCATAAGCCTATTAAAAATATATGTTATTGAGTGTCTTGCAGATGAAAATTTCCTATCCAGTATAATTTTGATTTTCAAAAAACTCTCAAATTTAAACTATTAGCTTTGAATAATTCATATGACCACTTTTAAACAAAATTATAATTTTTCTACCTAATTTTCATATTTATTTTAATTCCTTAAATTCTCAACTCTAAAACTATTAAAATCTTAATTATATCCCAAAAATTTTATTTCACTCTAAAAAATTTATTTTTATTTTCTTTAGTCAAAATGTTTAACTTCAATTTCACAATTTTATCAATTTCATATTATCCCTTCAATTCCTATTAAATTCAAGTTTCCAATTTCTTAGGTCTTGAATTAAATCCTGAAAATTATTTTCTACTTCTTTTCTTTCCCTTTCATTTTATTTTAAACCTCAAAAAATTTTCTTTCCGGTTTCTTTTAACTTTCACATATATTTTATTTTTGTTTTCTAAGGTTTTAATTCCTAGCCCCGGAATAAATCGTTCTTAAGTCCTATAAATTTTAAATAAATCATTCTTTAATCCTCGAAATTTTCCGGGGTATTATAGTGCTTGAAATTGCTAATTAAGGGTTTGTTGTTTAACACTACTTATAGTTTGATCAGACTCACATGTTTTTGTTTGGTAGCTGATAAATATATGATTCAATTTCAAAAATAGAATTCAGGATATTTTAGCATGATCATTAACTTGAATTTAATTTTAAAGTCACATATTGGATTACAAATATTAAAATAATATTTTGACAAAGTTAATGGCAGATAATATTATATATATATATATATATATATATATATATATATATATATATTTTTTTTTTTTGAGTCATTTATCACTATAGGGAAAGGCCCGGATCCACATGATCCGACCTGACCCAGGGACCTAAAAGAAAAACCGAAAATAAATCCAGGCATAAATATAAATATTGCGGAAGCTACTAACCTGGACGCCAATGCCAAGACCTTGGATCTTGCCAGTGCCTCTGCTCCACCAGGGCTGACCTCCAATCGATGACCTCCGAAAAGGGCCGCACCAAACGAAGGACTCTACCTACGAGAGGTAGAGCCACATGTCCACGACTGATGCGCGGAAGAGGACTCAAGAGAAAGAGAAAATTATACTGAGTGGGGTTCCCAAACGGGACCCCCCTTTCCAACACATGGAATGAGCTACTAGAAAGGGGTGGAGTCACTCCTATATATAGGAGGATGAGAGAGCTCCCATCATTGACGCAAGCAATGTGGGACTTGGAATGTGAACAAAATATTCACTTCCATCATGATCACCTAGCCCACTTTGGGCCTCGAGTACGGGCTCGTGTGACCTCCGATGAGAGTCATTTTTGTTTCGTTCTCTTCGTCTCTCTGCAAGCTTTCTAACGAACCCCCACTTGACCCGATCGGACTCCAAAATGGGCGGATATTTAGTCCCGCAGACCCCAATATATCCAACATACTCCCACTCGCACATGGTGGGAGGCCCATGACTATCCTTATCACAAAGGACTTCTCTATTTCTCTTTCTCTCGTCGTCTTCTTTCATACTCCGTGTCAGTCGTGACCGCTTGGCACGATATGTGGGAGCCTTATACTAGAAGCCTGTTAGGGCCCAGCTATAAGTGATCCTACAACCCAAGTGTCTGATGATGTGACCACATGTCTCACCGAAAAATAGTGCCATGGGTTCCCTAGACGTGTTCATATACATGGCTAGTCCAATCCCTCTAAGTCTACAATAAGACTAGGACTTTAGCCACACTCAGTTGCGATAGGTATCCACATCCATGAGAACCTCAAAGGGATCACATAATGGGTCGACCTCAGGATACTATCACACATGCATATGTCAACACAATCTTCCTTTCGACCTCTTATTAGTTCAATCAAAGATAGCTGCTTTCCTAACAGTCTTCCATCGGGCCGTATTTTTCCATAGCCTCTTGGAAAGGTATCAAAGTAGCATGCACTACCTTATCTCTTCATGACAGAGTCAAAGTGCATAAGGGTACCCTTTGAAAGGATCGATGCATCCTTTCAGGGACTCACACAGCATTGAAGCAGGGATTCTTTCACATGCTTCCCTTGCGGTTCTTAAAGCACATGCGGTATGAAACGCACGTTGTGGTGTTCTCGAGCGTATGTCGATTTTAATCCTCAATCACTTACACCACACAGACCTTAGTCCAAACTCACTTAGAATCTGACCTGAGTTTGCTATCACACTTCGCTCGCTTCACATAGCGCCAAGTGGAGCACTCACGTCTGGCTACAGGCATTATGAATAGCGGGAATTCATAATTCGATCATAAGACCTCATCATCTTAGCGGATCTCATCCTAGTACACTTACTAGGGCGACTTATCAGTTCTCAGTGGTGTTTTCCTGTCCAACACTCGGCGCTCTTCAGCTGCCTCTAGATATTCACACTATATCCCATTTTGGTGTTCAAGGAAAAAGCACCCAAGTCTCATCTTGGCCCACACCACCTGCGTGTCCAAGGCGGTTGCTCGTGTGAGAGAGCCAACCTCCAAAGCCTGTACGACATACTTTATATATTGTGTAATAAGTACCTCTGTTTCTTGATCCACACAAAATAAAGGTAAGCCTAGGCATCACACTTTACTTATGATCAAGAAATAGAGCTCTCACAAAGTTTGTCCTCATGACATAAATTATGTTAAATCACCCTGGTTCTAAGCAATCCAGTGTATCTAAAACACTTGTTTTATGGCTTGTATCTCTATACAACCAACCTACCAATGCGGGTCCGTGAGGCTATAGAGCCAATGCTCTATCACAGGTCATACTGTGAGGACCCTCTCTCCGATCACTTGATGCTTAGACTGACACAACAGGGTAGTTAACTACTGTGTAACGATGTCTCATACAAAGTTATGTTGTGTTCTCTTGTGGTACTTACGCTTTCTTTGGTGTAAACCATAGCTGTTTGACTTGATGAGATCAATGTCACTAGGTCAACAGCTCTTTCTGCGATCTATAAGTGACTTTAGATCTTCCAATCCAAACTGCCCTGTACTGCTGATGATAATGCAATGAACTCTATGTCCCTAGTGGACAGAGAAATGCATGATCCTTACTTGCTTCTCTGCAAGATGGTTCCAGTGCTTAGCAAAGCATACCAAGACGTGGATGTCCTCTCATCCAAGTCTCTTACCCAATCGTCATCAATGTTTGGCCCGCCGTTTGCGAGTCACTAATATGATGAAAACAACCGATTGTCAGCAGCGCCCTACGAGTACCTCAAAACACTCTAAACAGTGTGTTTGACCTAGGTTTGACTGATAACGGCTCACAAAGCGTACTACAAAAAACACATTGGAGCGAGTACAATTCTAATTGTACTTCAAGCTACCAACTACATGTATCAAAATACTATCCAATGACTCCATCTCTGACTTAGTCTAAAGACGTGTAGCAATACTCAAATTCTTGCCTCTTGCAACTACCACATCACTCGGGTTCAGATCCCCTCAAATGGAATCCGCCAAGAATCTCTTCTTCATAGGATTCTTGTGACAAAGTGAGTCGATTCTTGGAGCATTCTCCAAGAATCTTGACTCCCACTGTCTAAACCTTTTCCTTTATCTTAAAAGATGAAAGGATAGCCATCCTTAATTGGCTAAAGCAGCCTTTGTGTCATTTCTAGCTAGCCATATGTCCTCTACATAGAGCGTGAGGGTAATGAAATACTCAGCTTTCTTGAAATGGACTAAGTGGTCAATTACCACGAGTCTAGATGAATATGTGAGATCTTGACAGATCCTTGAAGTCGACATACTCTGCGCTCCTGGCCTTTTGCCATGAGACATATGTGCTCGTGCAGGTAGCTCCTTTCATCTAGTTTGCCATACAAGAAAAACGGTCTTGACATCCTAATCGATGTACCCCAGACTTAAACTGGTGACCAAAGCTAGAATCAGACTCTGACCACACAATGAACGAGAAGGTTTCGTCACAGTCGATACCTTCTTGTTGTGTGTACTTCTTCACTGCTTAATGTGCCTAGTAGTGGTCGATTGACCAATATGCCTCCCTTAACTTCTGAGAGCACACTTGTTCTCAAAATGCCTTGTGACGCAGGACAGAGCCACCAAGTCTTATACTTGGTATGTCCTTATAGACTTCGTCTTTTCTCCTTCCATCGTCTTAGTCCAACTTTTACTAGTAGGGTCGGAGAGAGCCTTTTGAACTATCAAAGGCTCTACTTGATAATTCAGTACTCATCTAGTACTCCTCTTGGATTGTGCTTGGTGGAGATATGCTCCTCATAAGCATTACTCCCACTGGACTCAGCAACTGGAGATGCGTCTATACGCTCCTCTCAACGTGTTCAATAAAGATGCACATCCCAAAATCCGTCTCCCTTGCTCTAGAAAAGTTTGTCTTAAGGACCACTACATCCTTAGACTCAAATTATGTGACCGGAGTGTCTTCATTCTCACTAATGAAGACACATCCTTTTGAGTGACCAAGCTATCTTACCAAGACACGCTACTTGCCTCTAGGGTCAAGCTTCCTATACTCACAGGAAGGATCAAGTATGTTGTATACCCTTATGGTCTCAGCATACTCTAATCAGGTCTTTTACCTAACTAAAACTCATCAGGAATCATTCACATAATTTGAAAAAGGGCATATGGTTAAGTACGAAAGTGACTGTTGGCATAGCATCTCCCCAATGGGAACGTTCACCTGAGTCATTATCAACTTAACCAACTCCAGGAGCAACTCATTTTGCTGTGGAGTTTGTGGAATAGTTAGTTGTCTAACAATTCCAATTTCATCACGTAAGTGTGAGAAAAATACTAAGCCACTTGCCTTGCCCCCACGCTTATCGGACCACTGATGTCCGAGTGGACTAATTTGATGAAAGCGGGTTTTCTGATTTCATGACTAAATGGTTCTCAGGTTGCTTTGCCCGTAAGGCAACATTTACAAACTAGCATTGGGAATTTGTCCTCACAAATTCTCCTTTGCTAATACGTAATTGCGTCCCACACGCACTTGCCAAATAGGTGTATCAACCACAGAGGAAGACACAACAACAGGTTGCTTTGTCTGTAAGGCACGTTTACAAACTAGCATTGAGAATTTGTCCTCACAAATTCTCCTTTGCTAATACGTAATTGCGTCCCACACGCACTTGCCAAATAGATGTATCAACCACATAGGAAGACACAGCAAAGCAACTAATTGAATTACGGGAATGTAATTCAAAGTGTATCACATCACAACCATTGTCATAAAATCAGAACTAACACTACGGAGTCATGATGAACATGTAGATCATATTATATCTTAAGTTCTCTCACGGAAAAACATCTAATAATGAGTTCCGTTCAGTATCTAGAACACAAAACATTTATAAAGATAAAGAGTGGCCACTACGCAACTTCGTTTTTGTAGTTGTCTGACCTCTTAACTTTAATAATTCTTTGTTCCCACGAGGATACTTCTTCTCCCATTGGGCAGAGGACGGAACTCCATAAACCAATGTTCATGGTTGAGAGGAAAATGATTGTTGCAAACAATTTTTGCGCATAGTGCCTTATGGAATGACATAAGCAACATTTGACCTTGGCCAAAATCTCTTTTCCTCTCTTGCTTTTCCTTTAAACTGAGGCTACTTACCTTTACACTTACCCTTTCTCTTCCTACCACCACATCTCTTGGACCCATTGTCCTTGTTCTTGGAACCTAGAGCTCTAAGTAACTTTAGCCACTTAGGCTACGTGCTCGATAGATTTTGCAGCCTTATGCCACCAATTTTTTTTTTTTTGAGCACTAAGTGGTGTTTAATATCATCAAGAAACTTGATGGTATTAGTGAAGGTCAGAATGACCTACATGCACTCCCAACAGGAGGGAAGAGATCTATCAACAGTTTGAACTTACTGTTTGCTAGTGGGGAGTTTTCAAGTTTACTCACACTCCCAAATTAAGTTTGATTTCTCCCTTAGATGCGTTTTCATTCTCTTGTTAGAGCGCATCTTGGAGGCATCAAACTTGATTGTAAGCTGCCTCAGTTTGGTGACCACAGTGTCATCAAAGCGATATCTCTAATGTGATCTACGTTTACAAGTTTTGTAGTTATATTATCAGTCAATCCTAAACGCTAACACTAATTACACAGCTCCTTTTTACACAACACACAACTCTTGAAAATTGTAATCAACGCAAGACGAGTGTAGATATAGTCAGTCTCTACATTCGAGAAGTGGGGTCAACCACTCTCATCACACAGAGAGTCGATATATGTACACCTTTCACTGCTTGACTCAACAATTTTCATAGAATAGTCACATACTATTCAAAATCCCTTTTGGATTCCCACTATGTAAGCGATCAAGAAGAGCATCGAGTCGCCATAGGCACGAGCTCGAACTTCCACTTGATTACAACGCTTACGATCATTTAAATAGTCACTTACTATTTAAATTCCCACGTGGATAAGCATTTACATCGAGTTATGGTTTGCCACATGCTGCCCCTAACTCCCACTCGAGTAAAACACTTAAGGTAATTTAAACGATCACAAATCGCTTAAATCTTCTCTCTCGTTGTGTATGTGAATGAGTCAAGAGATTGTCATATCCACTCTTTAGACTCCAATTCACCGTAATTTCTCCCCATATTTGGATTCGTCTCGCTAAAACGAGAAAAACGACTCAAAAATCGTCTAAATCGGAGCTAAAACGGAAAAATTATGCGCGACAGAAAATTTCGCGACGCTGGTCAACGGTCAACCGTTGACCTCGCCGACGGTCAACGGACGGCCGGCGCCGGATCACCACCGGCACTCGCGGCGGCGGCGGTCGCTGGAGACTCTCCGGCCGGCGACCCTCGGCGGCGGAGGTTGCCGGACCTCAGCCGTCACCGACGACCATCGGCGGCGGAGGTCGCCGGACCTCCGCCGGCGACCCGCGGGCGGCGGCGGTCACCGGATCTCCGCAGGCGGCCGCGCCGCTCGCCGGTGAACCACCGTCGACGGCTGCCGGTCCTTCGCTGGTCGGGCACCGTCGACAACCTGCTTTGTCGGTCAATCTCTTCAATCAACGTTCCCCATCCCCAAAGCAGTAGCATACATTCACAGATATATATCTAATTCGTAGGGTACACATACCTTAAATAATATATATATATATATATATATATATATATATATATATATATATATATGCATGCAAATTAGGGTCTTTAATTTTGAAAGAGGAACCTAAACATGTTTCTAGGTTTTAGGGTATGGATTAACAATCAATATTGAAGTAATAAATTAACACATAATTTAAATTCAAAATATTATAGGATCCTACCCTATAATATATGATTTTCACATGTTTTAAATTAAAATTAAAACATATAATTAAAATTGGGAACCTAGTCATGTTCCTAAGTTTTAAATTAAAAATCATACAAGACCTAAACATGTTCCTAACCCTTTTCGGTTCATCAATCCCTGGAGAACAGAGCACTAGCATAAACCTGCCTCTGATACCAATGTAGGGAAAGGCCCGGATCCACATGATCCGACCTGACCCAGGGACCTAAAAGAAAAACTGAAAATAAATCCAAGCATAAATATAAATATTGCGGAAGCTACTAACCTGGATGCCAATGCCAAGACCTTGGATCTTGCCAGTGCCTCTGCTCCACCAGAGCTGACCTCCAATCGATGACCTCCGAAAAGGGCCGCACCAAACGGAGGACTCTACCTACGAGAGGTAGAGCCACATGTCCACGACTGATGCGCGGAAGAGGACTCAAGAGAAAGAGAAAATTATATTGAGTGGGGTTCCCAAACGGGACCCCCCTTTCCAACACATGGAATGAGCTACTAGAAAGGGGTGGAGTCACTCCTATATATAGGAGGATGAGAGAGCTCCCATCATTGACGCAAGCAATGTGGGACTTGGAATGTGAACAAAATATTCACTTTCATCATGATCACCTAGCCCACTTTGGGCCACGAGTACGGGCTCGTGTGACCTCCGATGAGAGTCATTTTCGTTTCGTTCTCTTCTTCTCTCTGCAAGCTTTCTAACGAACCCTCACTTGACCCGATCGGACTCCAACATGGGCGGATATTTAGTTCCGAAGACCCCAATATATCCAACAATTACTTTAGAATCTTTGCTAATTAGAATAGAAATACATGAAAAGACAAAGTGTGTGTGACATACATATGAATGGGTCTCACATGTGAGTCCCTTTGATCTTTGTGATAAATCATATGTTAGATTTTATGATTAATGGAATAACAATATTGTTAGTTTTATTTAATCTTAATAAAAACAAAGCTACAAAATCTTTGAATTTTACGTTGAAAAATATTTTGGGTTAAATAAAAGATTGGTAATTAGATCAATCTTTATACTTCCATTTAGGCCATTTATTTGGTTTTTAAATGTGTGTGACTCTCATGGTTGTTGGTCTATTCAAATGATATAAAACATTTTATATTGAGTTAGTGATGACCAAAATAATTACATGTGATAGTTATGCATCTTGACTCACATGTCGCATTATCTTTTTCTAAGCTTATATGTGATAAAGCATGGAAATTTTAGAGATATGTGCATGCATAATTTATATTCTATGATTTTTGAATGGTTATATTTCCTGTGAGACTTTAAGCCATAAAGTATGATTAAATTTAGAGAATGTCTCCATATTTATTTGGTGAAATATTTGACAATATATGATTTCAAACATTGAAAATTCACATTACAATGAATAGTGAAGTGTAAATATGCTACATGCATAATTGTGAAAATTAAATTTTCACATAGTTGTGAATTTTACGAAATATTCATATATATATATAAATTGTGATTTCACATGTGATATTTTAATGAGTGTCACAAGAATATTATTTAATTTTGGATGAATTAAATTTGTGAAATTCTTGCAAAAGACACCAAGCGTATTTGTACCTAATTTTTAAGGGTATAATGTAATTGCGAGAAAGTGCTATGCAATTTATACTGTGAGTTATATATTTTATTTTTGGAACTTTTTTTGTTTTGTAAATATGTGACCAAAAATATTGTAGATATATGCATTTAATTATCTGTGATCAATTTATAAATTGATGATGCCATCTCAAAAGAGATGATGATATGTATTAGTGATACCCATCTCAAAAGAGATGATGATATGCCTAATTTATATTTTTCATTGTGCATTTTATGTTAGTGATTGAGAAAATATTACTGTACAAAGAGGTACAATAATATTAAAATTTTGGTCATATAATAGAGGTTAGAAAAGTTCCTCAAATAAATATATATTATACTTTTATTGGCTTATATTATTATGTAATAGAATAATATATTGAAATATTTAAAAGTGAGGGGGTTCCTTGCAAAAGTTTTATTACTTGATTAGGTTCTAAAACTGTTGATTGCATTTTTATTGGTTATGCTCAACAAATTGCTGCATTTCTTTTAGAGTGATGTTTCAATCAATACACAATTATTGAAACTAAAAATGCAGATTTTTGAAAATATCTTTTCTTTGAAAGTTGAACATGTTCCTAAAGATGTTTAAAAAAATCTTCTACTTCTTTCCTTTTACTTTTGAAAATTGAAATTAAAATTTAGTTGAAAACTTGAGAAAAAGTAAAAGAGAAAGAAAAGGAAAAATCATTTTGAGGTGATTTTATTTTGATTGTGCAAGATGACCATAGAAATTTCTATTTACATTTAGAGAAGCATAAAGGGAATCCAATTGCACAAACATGCCCATATCTTTGGGAGTTTGATGCAATTGATGAATTATACCGTACATGATATGTTATACTGCACAATGTAGTAAGAGGGCTAGAAGAGATGATAATCCTCTTAAGCCAAATATGAATTTGGTTAAAGAAGATGATAATAGTAGTGATGAAATAATTGCTGAAATGATATCTCTAGTCCTTCTTCCTATAATATGAGAAAATGGTTGGTAGACTTTGGGGCTATCAAGCATATTTGTGCAAACAAAAGATGTATACCTCCTTTGAAGAAGGGGAAGACAAAATTATTGATTTATTTGAGAGGTACCATGCATTATGGTATAATATAGTGGATTTTCCGTTGTATTAGAGGATACAATGATGAAAACTGGATCTATGATTCAGAGGAGATAAAATCCACTAGTGGCTATGTGTTTGTGTTTGATAGTAATGTTGTCACATGGAAGTTAGCCAAACAAAGCATTATAGCTAAATCCTTAAGGGATTATGAGTTTGTTGCTTTGAAATTGGCTGAAATTGAGGCTGAGTAGTTGAAAAACTTCTTAGCAAATATCTCATTGGGTGACAAACCAATACCATTTGTGTCATTACACTGTGATAGTCAATATGTGATAGATACGGCTAAAATTAAAACCTTTAATGGTTAGAGATGATATATTCAATTGAGACACAATATATTGTGAGGCAGCTGCATAAAGATGAGGTGATCTCAATTGATTTTATGAGGTTAGAAATGAACCTAATGGATCCATTTACGAAACCTCCAGGAAGGAAATGTTTTATTGAAACATTGAGGGGAATGAGATTTAAGCTAATTTGAAAATTAACAACGATGGCAACCCAACCTTTGTGATTGGTGATCCCATGAATAAGGTTCAATGGGAAGAACAAGTCGTTTGTTAATTCTGGTAGCACTAAATATTATGTCCCTTCCTATGGTGTGAGATAGTGCTATACTGGATTTTGGTGAGGCTGTACAAAGACACTTAATGATTTCATATTCCTAAGGGATCGTGTATAAGTGCAGATACACTTAAATGAAATCACCTCTACGAATGTGGAGTGGGGCCGCTCCTATGAGATTCTGGCAAAATCTCTAGAGCATTCGTTATGAAACAGGCACGCGCAAGGCCGTTGTAAGTATAACGCGCAAAACCGACGTTAACAGCAGAAATGTGGGGGGTATAATCTGACTCTTAATACCTCTAGTATACAACAAGAGTTGTTGGTTCATAGAAGCCGGCTTCACTGACATCTCTGTGTACTATGTGTTATTGGTCTAGGTCTAGTTCATAGTCGAAAAGACACTAGATACAATGATTATATCCATGAGTGAGACTCATTAAAAATGTGGTTCTTTATTTTACACATGTGGAGGATTGTTGTAAATATGAGTGAACATGTGCGTGTACAAGTATATGTGTGTCAAATAAAATTCTATATTATTTAGAACAAAGGAGATCCAAATAAGTATATTTGTTAATTTATAATAATAAGTGAAAATTATTAAATTGTTATTATTATTATTATAAATTAAACAAGTATATATATATATATATATATATATATATAATATATATACATATGAATATATATAGTGAGTGCATCAAGCCGAGAAAGAAACTTAATACAATTTGGGTCTCTTCTATTTGAGTGTTTTAATTTTTTGAGTCTCTAAAATTCTTTTGCTGTTCTTGTTTCCTCCGGTGTGCGACATCGGGGACGAGTTCGTTTTATCCTGTGAGAGTGCCGTTACCTAAATTGTGAGGGTACCGGAATATCTCTTAAGGTGAGTGTCCTAATCGACACGACTCGAACTAAAATACGTGAGAATCCCCAACAGATTAGTATTTTGAAAACTTGATATTCATTTTTCTTTTTTTAATCAGTATTCGCCGATCAGTGTTTCGAAAACATTATATTCATTTTTATTTTTTTAAATCAGTTTTCGTAGATTAGTGTTTCGAAAACTTGATATTAATTTTTCTTTCTTTAATCAGTTTTTGCCGATTAATGTTTCGAAAACATTATATTCATTTTTCTTTTTTTTAATCAGTTTTCGTCGATTAGTGTTTCGAAAACTTGATATTGATTTTTCTTTTTTTAATCAGTCTTCGCCGATAAGTGTTTCGAAAACTTGATATTCATTTTTTTATCAGTTTTCATCGATTAGTGTTTCGAAAACTTGATATTCATTTTTTTAATCGGTTTTCACCGATCAGTGTTTCGAAAACTTGGTATTCATTTTTCATTTTTTTAATCAGTTTTCGTCGATTAGTATTTCGAAAACTTGGTATTCATTTTTTTAATCAGTTTTCACAGATTAGTGTTTCTAAAACTTGATATTTATTTTTCTTTTTTTAATCCTTTTTCGTCAATGAGTGTTTCGAAAACTTGATATTTATTTTTTTCTTTTTTAATTGGTTTTCACCAATTAGTGTTCCGAAAACTTTATATTCATTTTTCTTTTTTTAATCAGTTTGCGTAGATTAGTGTTTCAAAAACTTGATATTCATTTTTCTTTTTTTAATCAGTTTTCGCCGATAAATGTTTCAAAAACTTGATATTCAATTTTCTTTTTTTTTAATTAGTTTTCGTCGATTAGTGTTTCGAAAACTTGATATTCATTTGTCTTTTTTTAATCAGTTTTCACCGATTAGTGTTTCGAAAAATTAATATTCATATTTCATTTTTTAATCATTTTTCGTCGATTAGTGTTTCGAAAACTTGATATTCAATTTTATTTTTTTAATCGGTTTTCACGGATTAGTGTTTCGAAAATTTTATATTCATTTTTCTTTTTTTAATCAATTTTTGTCGATTACTGTTTCGAAAACTTGATATTCATTTTTCTTTTTTAAATCAGTTTTCGCCTATTATTGTTTCGAAAACTTGATATTCATTTTTCTTTTTTTAATCAGTTTTCGTCGATTAGTGTTTCGAAAACTAGATATTCATTTTTCTTTTTTTTAATCAGTTTTCGTTGACTAGTGTTTCAAAAACTTTATATTCATTTTTCTTATTTTTCATCAGTTTTCTTAGATTAGTGTTTCGAAAACTTGATATTCATTTTTTTTTAATCAGTTTTCGCCGATAATTTATTAGAAAACTTGAGATTCATTTTTCTTTTTTAATCAGTTTTCGTCGATTAGTGTTTCGAAAACTTGATATTCAATTTTCTTTTTTTAATCAGTCTTCGTAGATTAGTGTTTCAAAAACTTGATATTCATTTTTTGGTTTTTAATCACTTTTCGCTGATGAGTGATTTCGAAAACTTGATATTCATTTTTCTTTTTTTTTAATCAGTTTTCGCCGATAACTTTTCTAAAAGCTTGACATTCATTTTTCTTTTTTAATCATTTTTCGCCGATAAGTGTTTCGAAAACGTGATATTCATTTTTCTTTATTTAATTAGTTTTCACAAATGAGTGTTTCGAAAACATGATATTCATATTTTTTTTAATCAGTTTTCGTCGATGAGTGTTTCGAAAACTTGATATTAATTTTTCTTTTCTTTCTCAGTTTTCAACGATGAGTGTTTCGAAAACGTGATATTCATTTTTCGTTTTTTTTTAATAAGTTTTCGCAGATAAGTGTTTCGAAAACTTGATATTCATTTTTCTTTTTTAGTAAGTTTTAGCTAATGAGTGTTTCGAAAACTTGATATTCATTTTTCTTTTCTTAATCAGTTTTCAACAATGAGTGTTTCGAAAAAGTGATATTCATTTTTCTTTTTTTTCATCAATTTCCGCAGATGAGTGTTTCCAAAACTTGATATTCATTTTTCTTTTTTTAGTAAGTTTTAGCTAATGAGTGTTTCGAAAACTTGATATTCATTTTTCTTTTTTTAATCATTTTTCGTCGATTAGTGTTTCGAAAACTTTATATTCATTTTTCTTTTTTTTTTAATCAGTTTTCGTAGATTAGTGTTTCGAAACCTTGATATTCATTTTTCTTTTTTTTGATCAGTTTTCACCGATAAGTGTTTTGAAAACTTGATATTCATTTTTCATTTTTTTAATGAGTTTTCGTCGATTAGTGTTTCGAAAACTTTATATCCATTTTTTTAGTCAGTTTTCATAGATTAGTCTTTCGAAAACTTGATATTTATTTTTCTTTTTTTAATCAGTTTTTGCCGATAAGTGTTTCGAAAACTTGATATTCATTTTTCTTTTTTTAATCAGTTTTCGACGATTAGTGTTTCGAAAACTTGATATTTATTTACTTTTTTTAATCCGCTTTTGCCGATAAGTGTTTCGAAAACTTAATATTCATATTTCTTTTTTTAATCATTTTTCGTCGATTAGTGTTAAGAAAACTTGATCTTCAATTTTATTTTTTTAATCGGTTTTAACCGATTAGTGTTTCGAAAACTTTATATTCATTTTTCTTTTTTTAATCAATTTTCGTCGATGAGTATTTCGAAAACTTGATATTAATTTTTATTTTTTTATTCGGTTTTCACCGATTAGTGTTTCGAAAACTTTATATTCATTTTTCTTTTTTAATAAGTTTTCGTAGATTAGTTTTTCGAAAACTTGATCTTCATTTTTCTTTTTTTAATCAGTTTTCGCCGATAAGTGTTTCAAAAACTTGATATTTATTTTTCTTTTTTTTAATCAGTGTTTGTCGATTAGTGTTCCGAAAACTTTATATTCATTTTTCTTTTTCTAATTAGTTTTCATAGATTAGTGTTTTGAAAACTTGATATTTATTTTTCTTTTTTTAATCAGTTTTCGCCGATAAGTGTTTCGAAAACTTGATATTCATTTTTCTTTTTATAATCAGTTTTCGTCGATTAGTGTTTCGAAAACTTGATATTCATTTTTCATTTTTTAATCATTTTTCGTCGATGACTATTTCGAAAACTTGATATTCATTTTTATTTTTTATTCGGTTTTCACCGAGTAGTGTTTCGAAAACTTTATATTCATTTATATTTTTTTAATAAGTTTTCGTAGATTAGTGTTTCGAAAACTTGATCTTTATTTTTCTTTTTTTAATCAGTTTTCGTCGATAAGTGTTTTGAAAAGTTGATATTCATTTTTTTTAATCAGTGTTCGTCGATTACTGTTTTGAAAACTTTATATTCATTTTTCTTTTTTTAATCAGTTTTCATAGATTAATGTTTCAAAAACTTGATATTCGTTTTTCTTTTTTTTAATCAGTTTTTGTCGATTAGTGTTTCAAAAACTTTATATTCATTTTTCTTTTTTTTTTAATCAGTTTTGGTAGATTATTATTTCGAAAACTTGATGTCACAACCCCGATTCCAGGAATCCGTGACCGGCACGGGAATAGAATTTAGCCTCTAAACCCGTAAGCCTTACCTATAATCATGAATTATCTACCCTTATATACAATCATCATTCAATATTCACATAGTATATATAGTGGCCACACCATCATTGGTGGCCTAGATAATCTGCAATCCACGGCGCTCAATGCCGCTTCAGCCCATTCCATGTATATATACACCCATACACTCAGGACATTCACACATAAATATATATACATAGTGATCAATCCCCAAGGGAATGATCTATCCTATTCACACACAATATACGTATAACCTGTCATAATCACACATGTACACCCACATTCACAGTTAAGTATACATAGTGATTACACGCCTCAATACGTGTAATCTATCCTATTCACATGCAGGGATTTATATTTTTCATCCATCATATACCAAGTTACACACACACACACACACACACACATATATATATATATATATATATATATATATATATATATATATATAATTATAACATGACTTTCCCAACACCCAGAATCCTATCAGTAAGCACATGTGAAGCCGACATGTCTAGATATAGCATAATTCAAAAGCTGTAAATAATTACATCGCATTTACAACTTTAGAATATATACAACTCAAAATAATGAAGACTAAACAACCAAAAGATGTCCATCCACGCGAACAAATGCGGTGCAAGTGGATAGATGTCCGTATCACTGTCCGGACGTCGAAGCCTGCCCGATTCCTGTATCTGTAACATTTAAACAGAGGGTGTGAGTCCAACAGACTCAGTGAGAAGCTTCCCATCCTCGGCGTAGCGGCGGGTACCACTACAGCTGGGGGAAGGGAACCACTCACGACCACAAGCGCACGAAATTCCAGTTTGTCATATGTTATATAATGATCAGGCAACATTAATATAACATTACATCACAGATAAACCTAAGAATCATGCTCCTCTATCATGCTACTCATAAGCAAACAATAACATGTAACATTTTTTATTAAAAACTATAAATCATACAGTCGACCCTAGTGCCACGCCAGGGCAATAGCCTCAACGGGTAAGTCTTTTAAATGCTATGCACCACCCTAGTGCCAGGCTAGGGCAATAGCCACAACGGGCAACCACGTAAATGAAATGCACCACCCTAGTACCAGGCTAAGGCAATAGCCACAACGGGCAACCATGTAAATGAAATGCACCACCCTAGTACCAAGCTAGGGCAATAGCCACAACGGGCAAATGTCTGTCGTCATATTTCACCTCTCTAACTTTCAGTGGGATTTGTGACTCTACCTACCCATTTCTACTCTAAGATATCTTTACCTCAGCAGTGTGAACTTCTCTAAGAATTTCTAATCAATTTATGAGATTTTCTATTCTTTACTAGTACCCAATCCTTGATTAGATGATAACCTAACTCTAAGGTATTCCCTAAGTTCATTTACCAAAACTCACGTCGACGTGTATAAATAAGTTAGTTTCATTTCCTTAGTAAGTTTCTAATTATTAGGACAAACCGAAACTTGAACTAAATCAACATCCTACCCCTTTACTTGTACTGTTCGGCGTATCCCACGTCATTACATGGACACCCTCCAGTACTACCTCAACTTTAAACAATCACATATACGCAGGTACATTCACGTATATCAGTTTATGACCAACAATAGCATGAAATTTCCTAATAATTCTTACAAACAAGCAAGTAAGCAAGCCACGTATTCACATCCTCATTCAACCCTGTAGGGCAAGGATGAGAAACCCCTCACCTGGACGGCTTCCTGTTTCTGGTCCTGGAGTCACTCCTGTTCCAGACGATTCGTGGTTACCTAACAAACATATTTACATCATTATCATCTTTATTATATGCAAATTGTATGCATATGCTATGCTCATGTCTTATAAATACATTAAACTTTTGCCAAGAACCAAGTCCTTGGTCTTAACCCTCTTCCTCTCTTTAATACTATTTCCAAGTGTCTCACACTTATTCTCATCTCTTTATCCCTTTCTTTGAATACTTACTTGAGTCACAAAACCTCAAGACACTTGAGATTAGCCATTACTTTGTACATGTCAAATTAATGTCCACTTCCTCTAGTTAATCCCTTAGGTTAGTTAATTAACTTAGATTTCCATTAACTAGTGTTCAAGACATTCAACATACTTTTATTTGAGTCTAAATTCGTGTTATTTCCTTTATAACCCATCGAATTAAAAATCTCCAATTTACCCGTTTTCACCTACAAGTGTCCGTATGTGACTTTTCATAATTTCCATATCCAATTAATGGCCTATGATAGTCATAGCCTCAAATTTTCTATGGTTGCCAATTACCAAACCAATATTTCAACTTATATTCACATACGAACACATGTGGCCTAATATGCTTAAAAATTGGGATTTTACCAAATAAGGGCATTTTACTATTTAAATTGATTCCGGTGTCCATTACGGTCTAACCGAAACTTCTAACCCATAACTTAGCTCCACATTCTAGTTTGGATTGAAAAGTGTCTCTTTTAATACGGAATTGGTTTCCGGTTGAGACGGAATTACTCGGGCGTTAATCCCTCGCCTATTCCAACAATCCCTACCATTCTATAGCACCAATCCAACACACCAATCAATCCCAATTCTATTTATACTACTCTTTAACTCTCTTTAAATTCCATTGTTCTATGGTTTTCAACTTGGGTGACTTCCATCATCATTTTTTTCAATACATATGCTTCCCACTACCTCTAAACAACCCAATAGTCTCAAATTAGGACCCAGAATAATCAATTCATACCAATTAGGAATTTTCCAAAAATCCCTAAAATAGATAAATTTGGAGTTTGAGGGATTCGGCACTTTTTACCTCGATTCAATCGGATAGGATGATGGAATGGGGTAGAAAGAACTCCCGGTCACCTTCCCCGACTTCGAAACGGCGGATTCCGGCGAAAATTCCGACGAAAAACACTATTCCCGTCACTTCCCTCTTCTCCCCGTGAAACCCACGCCGGACCCACTTCCTCCGGCGTTCCAGCGTCGCCGTCGACGGTCCCTGCACGGCGAACGGCGGCGTCGCACTTCCCGGCTGCCTCCCTGCATCACGGTCGCTTCCCTTCCCGTTGGAGCTCCCGACGTCGTGCGGTCCTCAATCAATTTTTTTTCTCTGCTACTTAACGTCTCGGTTTTGCTCTCTGGAGACCAAAAATTTTGGGGCCTTTGGTCCTTATTAATTTTTACTTAAGGGGGGGGGGGTCACGTGTGTGACCCCCTTCCAGCATATATTTATATATATATATATATATATATATATATATATATATATATATATATATATATATATATATATTTTAAAAAAAAAACTTGTATATTTATATATATATATATATATATATATTTAATACATTATTATTTATTGTTAGAATTAACTTTGGGGTTAATTGACTTACACCCAATATTTCCCGTTAGGTCCTAATTTTGGTCCAAATAGAATTTCATTTGTTTTAAATTTTCTCCTTTTCCTTCCAAATTTAAAATAAAAATTAAATTGGGACCTTAACGTTAATTGGAAAATTTCCGGGTATTACACTTGATATTCATTTTTATTTTTTTAATCAATTTTCGCCGATTAATGTTTTGAAAACATGATATTCATTTTTCTTTTTTTTTAATCAGTTTTCTTCGACTAGTGTTTCGAAAACATGATATTGATTTTTCTTTTTTCAATCAGTCTTCGCCGATAAGTGTTTCAAAAACTTGATATTCATTTTTCTTTTCTTTATCAGTTTTCGTCGATTAGTGTTTCGAAAATTTGATATTCATTTTTCTATTTTTAATCGGTTTTCACCGATCAGTGTTTCGAAAGCTTGATATTCATTTTCCTTTTTTTTAATCAGTTTTCGTCAATTAGGGTTTCGAAAACTTGGTATTCAGTTTTCTTTTTTTAATCAGTTTTCATCGATTAGTGTTTCGAAAACTTGATATTCATTTTTCATTTTTTAATTCTTTTTCGTCAATGAGTGTTTCGAAAACTTGATATTATTTTTTTCTTTTTTTAATCGGTTTTCACCAATTAGTGTTTCGAAAACTTTATATTCATTTTTGTTTTTTTAATTAGTTTTCGTAGATTAGTGTTTCAAAAACTTGATATTCATTTTTCTTTTTTTAAGCAGTTTTCGTTGATAAGTGTTTCCAAAACTTGATATTCAATTTTCTTTT
Source organism: Senna tora (assembly GCA_014851425.1). Lineage (NCBI taxonomy): Eukaryota > Viridiplantae > Streptophyta > Magnoliopsida > Fabales > Fabaceae > Senna > Senna tora. The sequence goes on along the minus strand of CM026261.1, from coordinate 12,341,887 downwards.
TTTAAAAAAATTAGTTTTCGTCGATTAGTGTTTCGAAAACTTGATATTCATTTGTCTTTTTTTAATCCGTTTTCACCGATTAGTATTTCGAAAACTTAATATTCATATTTTTTTAATCATTTTTTGTCGATTAGTCTTTCGAAAACTTGATATTCAATTTTATTTTTTTAATCGGTTTTCACCGATTAGTGTTTTGAAAACATTATATTCATTTTTTTTTGTTTTTAATCAGTTTTTGTATATTAGTGTTTCGAAAACTTGATATTCATTTTTCTTTTTTTAATCAGTTTTCGCCGATAAGTGTTTCGAGAACTTGAAATTCATTTTTCTTTTTTTTAAAGAGTTTTCGTCGAATAGTGTTTCGAAAACTTGATATTTATTTTTCTTTTTTAATCATTTTTCGTCGATGAGTATTTCGAAAACTTGATATTAATTTTAATTTTTTAATCGGTTTTCACCAATTAGTGTTTCGAAAACTTGATATTCATTTTTCTTTTTTTAATCAGTTTTCGCCGATAAGTGTTTCGAATACTTGATATTCATTTTTCTTTTTTTTTAATTAGTTTTCGTCGATTAGTGTTTCAAAAACTTGATATTTATTTTTCATTTTTAATCAGTTTTCGCTGATAAGTGTTTCAAAAACTTTATATTCATTTTTATTTTTTTAATCAGTTTTTATAGATTAGTGTTTTGAAAACTTGATATTCATTTTTCTTTTTTTAATCAGTTTTCGCCGATAAGTGTTTCGAGAACTTGAAATTCATTTTTCTTTTTTTTAAAGAGTTTTCTTCGAATAGTGTTTCGAAAACTTGATATTCATTTTTCTTTTTTAATCATTTTTCGTCGATGAGTATTTCGAAAACTTGATATTAATTTTAATTTTTTAATCGGTTTTCACCAATTAGTGTTTCGAAAACTTGATATTCATTTTTCTTTTTTTAATCAGTTTTCGCCGATAAGTGTTTCGAATACTTGATATTCATTTTTCTTTTTTTTCATCACTTTTCGTCGATTAGTGTTTTAAAAACTTTATATTCATTTTTCTTTTTTTTTAATCAGTTTTCGTAGATTATTGTGTCGAAAACTTGATATTCATTTTTATTTTTTTAATCAGTTTTCGTCGATTAATGTTTCGAAAACATGATATTAATTTTTCTTTTTTTTAATCAGTTTTCGTCGATTAGCGTTTCGAAAACTTGGTATTGATTTTTCTTTTTTTAATCAGTCTTCGCCGATAAGTGTTTCGAAAACTTGATATTCATTTTTCTTTTTTTATCAGTTTTCATCGATTATTGTTTCGAAAATTTGATATTCATTTTTCTTTTTTAATCGGTTTTCACCGATCAGTGTTTCGAAAGCTTGATATTTATTTTTCTTTTTTTTAATAAGTTTTCGTCAATTAGTGTTTCGAAAACTTGGTATTCATTTTTCTTTTTTTAATCAGTTTTCACCGATTAGTGTTTCGAAAACTTGATATTCATTTTTCATTTTTTAATTCTTTTTCGTCAATGAGTGTTTCGAAAACTTGATATTCATTTTTTTCTTTTTTTAATCGGTTTTCACGAGTTAGTATTTCGAAAACTTTATATTCATTTCTCTTTTTTTAATAAGTTTTTGTAGATTAGTGTTTCAAAAACTTGATATTCATTTTTCTTTTTTAATCAGTTTTCGCCGATAAGTGTTTCGAAAACTTGATATTCAATTTTCTTTTCTTTTTTTTTAAATTAGTTTTCGTCGATTAGTGTTTCGAAATCTTGATATACATTTGTCTTTTTTAATCAGTTTACACCGATTAGTGTTTCGAAAACTTAATATTCATATTTCTTTTTTTAATCATTTTTCGTTGATTAGTGTTTTGAAAACTTGATATTCAATTTTATTTTTTAATCGGTTTTCACCGATTAGTGTTTCGAAAACTGTATATTCATTTTCCTTGTTTTTAATCAGTTTTTGTAGATTAGTGTTTTGAAAACTTGATATTCATTTTTCTTTTTTTAATCAGTTTTCGCCGACAAGTGTTTCGAGAACTTGATATTCATTTTTCTTTTTTTTAATAAGTTTTCGTCGAATAGTGTTTCGAAAACTTGATATTCATTTTTCTTTTTTTAATCATTTTTCGTCGATAAGTATTTCGAAAACTTGATATTAATTTTTATTTTTTATTCGGTTTTCACCGATTAGTGTTTCAAAAACTTTATATTCATTTTTCTTTTTTTTTAATAAGTTTTCGACGATAAGTGTTTCGAAAACTTGATATTCATTTTTCTTTTTTTTTAATCAGTGTTCGTCGATTAGTGTTTCGAAAACTTTATATTCATTTTTCTTTTTTTAATCAGTTTTCGACGATAAGTGTTTCGAAAACTTGATATTCATTTTTCTTTTTTTTAATCAGTGTTCGTCGATTGGTGTCGAAAACTTTATATTCAATTTTCTTTTTTTAATCAGTTTTCATAGATTAGGGTTTCGAAAACTTGATATTCATTTTTTTTAATCAGTTTTCGCCGATAAGTGTTTCGAATACTTGATATTCATTTTTCTTTTTTTAATCAGTTTTCATCGATTAGTGTTTCAAAAACTTTATATTCAATTTTCTTTTTTTTTAATCAGTTTTCGTACATTAGTGTTTCGAAAACTTGATATTCATTTTTCTTTTTCTAATCAGTTTTCGCCGATAACTTTTTCGAAAACTTGATATTCATTTTTCTTTTTTCAATCAGTGTTCGTCGATTAGTGTTTCGAAAACTTTATATTCATTTTTCTGTTTTTAATCAGTTTACGTACATTAGTGTTTTGAAAACTTGATATTCATTTTTCCAATCGGGGCATTCCGGGGTTAAATATGAGCTTAGTGGGTGTTATTGAAAGCTTAGGGAGGTTCAGAATTGAAGATAAACCGTAGGAATTGACCGGGTATGGAAATTAGGAAAATTTTGTCACGACCCCCTATCGGACCTCCATGATGGGCACGGGAGGTAGGATTTCTCCTATCCCGTAAGCCTCTAATCCCTGATTGACATTTTTACACATGCATAACTACCCATTTCTATTACAAACAATATATAGTATATATGGTCATCCCTATCTGGTGACCTAAGTAGCAGGCAATCCACGGCTCGCTCAATGCCGCTTCAGTCTATACATATACACATAGTCAATCACACGTACATATAATATACATATTGATCACGCGCTTCAGGGCGGGTGATCTATCCTATTCACATGTAGAGTTCCTGTGTACAGTCAAGCATATATATTCAATCACACACCTGCATAAAATATACATATGATCACACGCCTCAATGCGTGTGACCTATCCTATTCACATGCGGAAGCCGTATTTTCACATAATCAAGTATTCAGTCACACATATATATAAATTTACATATTGACCACACGCTCAGTGCGTGTGATCTATCCTATTCACATGCGGAAGTCACATTCATATATATATATATATATACACATGATATTCATCATATCATAACCTATGATCCCAACAACCAGACCAATCTTTAACCTGTATGAAGCCGACAGTTCTAGAGTGTGACATATACATATATGCATATAGCAGCTGTACAAAACAATGCTATACCAAAAGAATCATATACATATATATCCTAACAAAATACATATATCAATACTACCCACGCGAACAATGCGTGCGGTGTCTAAGTCTGTCCGCCTCCCTGAGATGAAGTGGAAGTGCTCCCGATGCCTAGACCACCTGTGTCTGTAACATTTAACATTGGGGTGAGTCAAACTGACTCAGTGAGAGGCTTTCCCATCCCTGGTGTAGTAGCGGGCACCACTACAACAGGGGAAGAGGAACCAATCACAACCACATACGCATATAACAGGTTTTGAGTTTCCATATATTAAGTGGTCAGGCAATTAGCATATATCATATTCACAATAAAGAATTTAAAGCATGGTTTTACATACGTTTAAATTCATACATACGTCATATCATGATTTAACATATAATTCCAAGTGGTCACCCGTATTCAATTAACCGTAATCATAAACTGGCCCGAAGGCAATATCTCACGTGAGCAATATGGGAACCTAGTTGATCATTCTAGGAACCCCTGGTCCCAAGACTATACTTGGAACAATAATCTGACCCCAAGACTTCACTTGGAGCATAGCCGGCGACTCATCTGACCTCGGTTTACCCAAGGCAATAGCCACAATGTGGTGTACTCATATACTCTGTATTTCTGTGGGTTGACTCAAGACAAGAGACTCAATCTACCCGGACCACCCGTGATAGACTCGGTTTCCGCGTTGTACCATAAATAACCCCTATGGACCACTACTTGTTCATTTTACTTTTTCTTAGGCAAATTTAGATTACCAAGTGGTTTCTAATTCAGACTCTTGGTTCAGAACAAAGTCACCTAGGTTTATTCTCTTTAAGGACTTACTTACAAAACCACACCCTTCAGATAATATTTACTCGATCCTACCCCCGATATCGTATAGGTCCCGAGAACCTTCTTTTCCATATAAGGCTCTTTGAGCCACCATTGCTTTTACAATTCACATACACACATATAGCACGTTTTCACATATACTGTAATTTAGTAACAACGATAGCATGTTATCTAACATGCAATTCCTACAAATAGGCAAGAAGGCAAACCATATATCCATATCCGCAGTCAACCCTATAGGGCAAGGATAGGAAATCCCCTCACCTGGTTGGCCCCTCTGATCGGCTCTCGGTGCGCCCGAAAGTCCACTCACAGTATGATGCCCTATACACATATACTTGAGAGATTCAGAAACTTGCAATTTCAACCACTATAGTGTACATGTAACGCTAATGCTCATGTTCTTTCTAATTAATTCCATAGACTAGTTGTTGGCTTGGAATGCCCTCAACTAGTTTTCGGAACACCTATCATGCTTCTATTCATATTCAACCCTTGCTTAATCACACTATTCGGAAGCCTTGAGGTGGGAATCCAAGGTTACCCAATTTCATCTCTATGTGTCCATATGAAATTCCCATTACCCAAGTCTTGAATTTATGACTCAAGAGAGTCATAAATTCTACTTGTCTAAAATTTCCATTTACCGAATTAACTTTCAACACCTTACCTGCATATGCATACACATATCTGGACACGCTTAAAATTGGAAAAGTGTCTCTTTTTCCCCGAACCGGGTTCCGAGTGAGACGGAAATTACTCGGGTTTTAATCCCTCGTACATTCCAATAATTTTTAATAATTATATAATTATCATTCAACCTTTCAATGCACCCCAAATCATTCCACAACACCCTTAAACCTTAACAACCACATTTTCCTACAATTTTTCCAACCCGGATAAATTCCATCAATTTGGTTCCGGTTCCTAAGCTTCCAACTCACTTCCTAACATGCATATACTTCAATTTAGGACCCAGAACACTCGGATTGAATCAATTGGGGTCTTTCCAAAAATCCCTAAAATTGATAAAATTGGGGTTTGAGAGTTTCGGGACTTCTCACCTCGATTGAACCGGTTAGAAGGACGATATGGAGTAGAGGAGACTCCCAGCTACCTTCCCCGGTGAAGAGACGGTGTTTTCCAGCGAGAAAGCTCTCTCCCTCTTGTTTCTCTCTCTAGCCCGAACTCTCTCTCTCTCCAGCCAAACGCCGGTGATGGATGGTGAACTCCGGCCACCACGCAAGCTCAGCCGTGCGTCTTCTCCGTGCTTCCTCCGTGCAGAAAAAACGACGCTCCCGTGCTTCTCCCTTTCTCTCCGTGTTGCCTTCCCTTTCCGTGCGTCTCTTTCTCTCGCCACTCATGCCTCTCTTCCTTTTTCTTTTGTTTTCTTTCTTTCTTATTACACACACACACACACATATATATATATATATATATATATATATATTAAATTAATATATATGTATATATCACTTTAAAAAAAAACAATCTGGTTCCTTTTCTTCCTTTTATATATATATATATATTTATATAATTAAAATATATGTGTATTCCTATCACAAAAGAAAATCTGATGTCATAATAAAAAAATAAATAATCTTTTCCACTCTTACATTAATTAATTTAATTTAATTTCCGATGCTAGTTAAAATATTCCCGGGTATTACAAATTTAGCTAGAAAATTGCCATTAATTCAAATTTTGTTGGTTTAATGCATGAATAGGCTTTGATTGGAGTAGTATAGGTGTTATAAATGCTGGAAATAGTTAAGGGGATAAAGCCTGAGCTTTTGCCGTCTCAACCAGAACCCAATCCGATGAAAAAGAGGCAAAATACTAAGCTACCGTACAGTAAGGAGCTGTGCTGTGGGTTGAACACCTCGGTCTAGTCCGTGGTGGACACCTAAGACCCGCTAAATTGGTTCCAAGGCTCTAATTATACCCAATTATATTATATATAATTAAAGAGGTGGTAATTAAGCTTTTACTCGGCGAATAAGGGAGACGGTGGAATGAGTAAACTAAAGCTTCTACTCGTATGAATACATGAAGGGAGATTTAGACAAGTGAGAATCTCTAACCTAAGCAATTAGAGGTTCTAAATGGCTCGAAAGTGTGAAAGTCGAATATGAGACATTCTGGTCTTTTAGAAAGAGCAAATAAGACGACGTAACGAACTAAATAATTAGTTCTTGGAAAATATCTAGAGGCTGCATAAGCATTAGCATGACACGTGCATGGTAGATGCTTAGTTACGCATTCTAAATTTCTTAAATATAATGTGTATAGGGCACCATAGGGTAATTGGAGCTCCAGGCACTCCGAGGACTGATCAGGAGGGCCAACGAGGTGAGGGGCTCTCTCATCCCTGCCCCGCAGGGTTGGATGACTACGTGGAAAAAGTGGTTTGCTCTATTTTGTGCAAATTGATATATGGAATATATTTATATGAATAAATTTGTGTTACACGTGTATGATTTACAAGTAAGCAGTCAACGTGCAATAGTATATGTGCTTATATGATTAATCTCAAGGTGTATATGTGCTATTGTGGCTCGTTGAGCCTTATATGTTACCGTGGGTAGGATTGAGTTATAATTTCATATGTGAGGAGTTTAGTAATATTAGAAACCAATCACATCAATCGTCACCATTAAGACCTTGTTCGTATGGTTTGTTGAGGAAAACTGAACCTAGGTTGCTGAATGTGAGTGAGAGGGTTGCATAATTGAAAAGAGGGAAACTACGCCTAGCTAATTCACACGTGTAATATTCAGTTAGTTATTAATAGGGCGTCTTTCAAGATCGAATATGTTAGTTGAACTTGTTTAGGTTAGCTCGGGTTGATCGAGTCGGTTATCCAGGTTGGACAGACAGGATTCAGTTAACAGTAAGTATGCCACATAGTGGCCATTACCTTGGTTTAACCGGGATCAGACAAGTTGCCGACTATTACTCTAAGCATGCCTTGGAGTCAGAAAGTTCCTGGTGTGATGAACCAGGTTCGTACATGAAATTGCCTTCGGGCCAGTATTTCTCTTAGCGTAATGCGGGAGACAGAAAGTGAGTGCCTACGTGCACCAGTATAAGTTAACTATGGAACCATATGTTATATGTTTATGATTGATTTACATGCGGATTATAATACGAACCCGTTTCATGCGCATGTGAATATGATTTAAATTGTGAATATGATTTACTGATTGCTTGATCATGTTAAAGATCATAATACGAATCCGTTTCATGCGCATGTGGTTGTGGTTACTCCCTTCCCCTAGCTGTAGTGGTACCCGCTACTACACCAGGGATGGGGGAGCTTCTCACTGAGTCTGTTCGACTCACCCCCTGTTTACATGTTTCAGATACAGGTGGTTCAGGAGTCGGGATCGCGTCCACTTCTTCGCAAGGAGGCGGACAACTCTGAAGATTGCACGCTTAGTCCGCGTCGGTAGTATTTTGGTTATGTACATATGTCATGATGTATATATATAAAACCTTTTCGGGCATAGCGTTTGTACGGTTACATCTGTTGTGTATATATATAAAAATATATATCATACTTGAATTCTAACATTGTCTACTTCATACAGATTAAAGTTAGGTCTTGGTATTGGGAATTTAGGCTATGATATAGCATATATCATGTGTGTATATATATATATGACTTCCGCATGCGACTAGGATAGATCACACCCCTTGTGGCGTGTGATCAATATGTAAATTATATATATGTGTGACTAAATACCTGATTGTACGAAAATATGGCTTCCTCATGTGAATAGGATAGATCACCCGCCCTGAAGCGCGTGATCAAAAAGTATACTATATGTACGTGTGAGTGAATATGTGTATATATATAGACTGAAGCAGCATTGAGCGAGCCGTGGATTGCAAACTTCTTAGGTCACCGGAAATCGATGGCCATATACATATATATTATATGTATTGTTTGTATTAGAAAAGAGTAGTTATAAACATGTGGAATTGTCAATCAGCGATTAGAGGCTTACGGGATTGGAGAAATCCTACTTCCCGTGCCGGTCACGGATGTCCGATAGGGGGTCGTGACAAACTTGGTATTAGAGCCAGGTTATCTTTAAACTGTATGAAGCCATAGGTATGACCGGGTGTTGGTTTACGCCTCGTTGTGAACCCGGGCACAACATGGGAGTAAAAAGGAACTTGTGGAAGTACCCAAGAAATTGTGTCAGTTTTTCTTTCTACTCTCTTTGATATGAAATATCATTGATATACGTGTACTCATTAGGTGTGGTCCTTGTGCAGTATAAGGATGCCACCGATCACGAGACAGGCTAGGGGTGGAGGGAGAACTCCTGCTGAAATTGATCGAGAATCAGTTCGGGAGGAGGGAATGCCCACCCGAGGTCGAGGTAGAGGCCGTACCCGAGGCCAAGGTAAAGGTCGTGCTCGTGGTCAAGGTAGAGCACAAGTGAGAGAAGAAGAGAGGAGACAGTCACCGAAACCTCAGGTTGAGACAGGTGCACCTTCTGTCGCAGAAATGCTCACGGAAGGATTTTAGGAATTAAGAGAAGAGATAACGAGACAAATACAGAGAGAAGTACGCCAGTTAGTAGTCGGCGAGGAAGAAGAAGAGAGAGTTCCTAGAAATCAAGAGATGGAGGTTGTTGAGGAAGAGGACAGAGAATGGCAACAATCGCAGGGTGTGCCTCGTGAGCCGCAAGTAGCACCCATAGAGCTGCCAATTTCAAAATTTTTGAAGCTTCATCCACCCACTTTCTGAGGAACTAGTCAGAAAGAGGATCTGCAGTACTTTGTGAGAGACATAGTCAGAATTGGGCACATGCTGAGGTGCTCAGGGCATGAGTTAGTGGAGTTGGCTTCATTTCAACTGAGGGGAGCCGCTACAGTATGGATAGAGTCCGTACAGACGAGGTATTCAAGAAGGGTGGCACCGATGACCTGGGAAGATTTTCAGATGGAATTCCTGGGTCGGTTTCTATCTGAAGGCACCAAAGATGCAAAGCGTCAACAATTCGAGGAGTTTTGGATGACGCCTAACATGACCGTGACGGAGTATGAGTTAGTTTTTACGGAACCGGCTCAATTCTCACCCGAGTTAGTCCTAATGAAGAGGCGAGGATCAAGAGATTCATACACCGACTCACGGAGCCGTTGTTTACTACTTTGCTACCCCAGAGAAGACAATTTGAGACTTTAGCTCAAGCCGTAGACTGTGCCAGAATGATTGAGACCAGGAAGAGGTATGGGACTTCTGTTGATCCCAAAGTCAAGCTAATTACAGGCAGTGATAACCAAGGAGGTGGAAGTAAGAAGAGGAAGACAACAGGTGGAGGAGCAGGATACTCAGGGTCCGCAGGAGGACAATCCTCAACTACCACCCATGAAACAGGTACAAAAGGTAATATTCCAGGGGGACAGAGAGTGCAAGGGGGTGGAAATGCCGATAAAACAAGACCCCAGTGTGCGACGTGCGGCAAGTATCATTTTGGTGTGTGTCGGAGACTGACAGGTGGATGTTACAATTGCGGCCAGGTGGGTCATATGGCTAGAGAATGTCCAAAGAGAAAAGAGGGTACAAGTGTGAGAAGTAATCCAACGCCGAGGGGTACACCTATTTCAGCCACACCAGTAAGAACTGTACCACCACAGACAGCAACTACAGGTGCAGCTAGAGGTCGTGGTGCAGGATCTAGTGGCAGAGGGCCAGGGGCAGTAGGTGGAGGAAAAGCGTGGGTATTTGCAATTTCTCATCAAGACGCTGATGCATTGAATGCGGTTATGACAAGTACCCTTATTGTTTGCTCTCTTGAAGCACGAGTTTTGTTTGATTCCGGCTCCACTCATTCTTTTGTGTCGCATGCATTTGCTTCTAAATTCAAGAAATGTCCTTCTAGAATGAAAGAAACAGTACTGGTCTCTACTCCAATGGGAGAATCGGTACAAGTAGAGTATGTGCACAAGTCTTGCATTGTGGAGGTCGATGGTCATGAGACTGTGGTAGACCTTTGGTTGTTGTGTATGGTTGATCTTGATGAAATCCTCGGAATGGATTGGTTGTCGTCTTGCCATGCGGTTGTGGACTGCAGGGCTAATTGTTTGAAGTTCAATATGCCAAACGAGGAGCCTTTTGTGATACGGGGTGACGGAGCTACACCTTATCCAAGCTTAATCTCGGCTTTGAAGGCATCCAAGTTACTTGCAAACGGATGTAAAGGGTATTTGGCTTTGGTCAAGGATACCACGAAAGCAGTACTTTCACCGACTCAAGTACCGGTAGTGCGGGAGTTCTTGGATGTAATTCCAGAAGAATTGCCGGGGTTGCCGCCCGATCGTGAGATTGAATTTGAAATTGAGCTGCAACCTGGCACCCAAACCATCTCCACACCACCTTATAGGATGTCTCCGAAAGAGATGAAGGAGTTACATACACAATTGCAAGAATTGCTTGACAAGGGTTTTATAAGACCTAGTTTCTCTCCTTGGGGTGCACCGGTCCTTTTTGTGAAGAAGAAGGACGGCTCTTTGCGGTTGTGTATTGATTACCGAAAGTTAAACAAGGTGACGATCCACAATCAATACCCACTGCCGAGGATAGATGACTTATTTGATCAGTTGCAAGGTGAGAAGCGGTTTTCCAAGATTGATTTGCGATCTGGGTATCACCAATTAAAGATTCGAGAATCAGATATACCTAAGACCGCATTCCAGACCCGATATGGACATTATGAGTTCTTGGTGATATCTTTCGGATTAACTAATGCTCCTGCAGCGTTCATGGACATGATGAACAGGGTCTTCAAACCATTTCTGGATCGATTTGTCATCATCTTCATTGATGACATCTTGGTTTATTCTAAGAATTCTGAAGAACATGCAGAACACTTAAGATTACCCTTGCAGAAGTTGAGAGAAAAGAAACTGTACGCCAAGTTCTCTAAGTGTGAATTCTGGCTTGACAGAGTTGCCTTTTTGGGTCATGTGGTATCATCAGAGGGAATCCACGTTGATCCAAGTAAAGTAGAAGCGGTGAAGAATTGGTCCCAGCTTACCTCAGTTACTGAAATTTGTAGTTTCTTGGGCTTGGCCGGATATTATAGAAGATTTGTTCAGGACTTCTCTAAGGTTGCTGCACCTATGACTAAGTTGACTCAGAAGGGAGTGAAGTTCATATGGGATGACAAGTGTGAGCAGAGTTTTCAGAAGCTGAAAGATAGCCTCACTACCGCTCCGGTGCTGGCATTACCTGAAGGCACAGGAGGGTATGTGGTATACTGTGATGCGTCAAGGATCGGGTTAGGGTGTGTATTGATGCAGCACAGCAAGGCGATTGCGTATGCATCGCGACAACTGAGGAAACATGAGAAGAATTACCCGACTCACGACCTCGAAATGGCGGCTGTAGTATTTGCCTTGAAAATATGGAGACATTACTTGTATGGTGTGACGTGTGAAATTTATACAGACCACAAGAGCCTCAAATACATTTTCGAGCATAAAGACTTGAACTTGAGACAACGCCGATGGTTAGAGTTGTTGAAGGACTACGACTGCACGATCTTGTATCATCTAGGAAGGCTAATGTGGTAGCCGATGCTCTGAGCCAGAAATCCATGGGTAGTCTTGCTCATATAAGTGAAGAAAGGAGACCGTTGATTAGAGAACTGCACGAGCTAGAATAAACGGGAAATCAGTTTGAGATTGGGAATTCTAACTCACTTCTAGCTCATTTGCAAGCTAAATCCTCTCTGGTAGAAGAGGTGAAGGCTAGACAGGATGAAGATACCGAGCTCAAGAAAATCAGGGATACGTTAACTAAAGAGAAGGGGGACGATGTCCGATTCTCTATTGATGATTTGGGAGTACTTCAGTTGGAGGGACGGTTGTGTGTCCCTATGGTTGATAACTTGAAGGAAAGAATCCTTGAAGAAGCACACCGGACAGCTTATACAATCCATCCGGGAGCTAATAAAATGTATCATGAGTTGAACAACTGTATTGGTGGAATGTCATGAAGAAAGACGTTGCAAACTATGCAGCCAGGTGTTTAGTGTGTCAGCAAGTCAAGGCTGAACACCAGAAGCCCGCCGGAACATTACAACAGATAGAAATACCTGAGTGGAAATGGGAGAGGATAACTATGGATTTTGTAACAGGGTTGCCAAGATCACAACGTGGATTTGATTCGGTTTGGGTGATAGTGGATCGCATGACTAAGTCCGCGCACTTTCTGTGAGTTAAGACCACTTACACAGTGAGTCAATATGCACAGATTTATCTATCAGAAATCGTTAGATTGCACGGTGTGCCAGTGTCCATAATATCTGATAGAGGGCCACAGTTCACTTCCAGGTTTTGGAAGTCATTGCAGGAAGTGTTGGGAACTAGGGTAGATCTGAGTAGTGCGTTCCACCCAGACCGACGGGCAATCAGAAAGAACCATTCAGATCCTTGAAGACATGCTTCGGGCGTCTATTATGGATTTCGACAAAAGTTGGGAAAGGTATTTACCCTTGGCTGAGTTTGCATACAATAACATTTATCAAGCAAGTATCCAAATGGCACCTTTCGAGGCTTTGTATGGTTGTAGGTGCAGATCCCCGATTGGGTGGTTTGAGGTCGGAGAGGCTAGTCTAATTGGCCCAGAATTGTTACAAGATGCCTTGCAGAAGGTGAAGTGCATAAGAGAGAGATTGCTAACAGCTCAGAGTAGACAAAAGTCCTATGCAGACAATCGAAGGAGAGAACTTGAGTTCACCATTGGTGAACAGGTGTTTCTGAGGATATCACCGATGAGAGGCGTAATGCGGTTCGGTAAGAAGGGGAAGCTGAGTCCCCGGTATATCAGACCATTTGAAATCCTAAAACGAGTTGGGAATGTAGCGTATCGGTTGGAATTACCTACGGAATTGGAGGGAGTACATCCTGTCTTTCATGTATCGATGCTTCGAAAATATCTTCATGATCCCTCTCACGTAATCCAATCGCAAGACGTGCAACTAATCGAAAATCTGACATATGAAGAGGAGCCAGTGGAAATCTTAGATCAGTAATCGAAGAGACTCAAAACGAAGGAGATTCCATTGGTTAAAGTCCTGTGGAGAAACCACTCGACCGAAGAAGCTACATGGGAGGTCGAGGGTGAAATGCGTAAGACGTATCCTCATCTGTTTCAAGACTAAGGTTAGTAGTTTATTTGAAATTTAGGGACTGAATTTCTTAAGGGGGGAAGATTGTAATATCCGAGATATTTAGATTTAATTATTTTCATTATTATTAAATTTATTTTTCTTTCAGAAAGAAAAATAAATTAAAGATAAAATAAAATTAAGGGGACAAAATAGGAAATCTAAGTATTCTTTTTAGGACCTATAAGAAGAAGGGATTAAAAAGATTGGAAAGAAGTAGGATATAACAAGTAAATAAGTTTTTCTATTTAATAAAAAATGAAAGTAAATATAAAATAAAATAAAAATGAAAAGCAATATATATATAATAAACTATATTGGGGGCAACCGTGACCCCCTCCCATTACACACACACCCAAAATATAGAATATATATATATATATATATATATATATATATATATATATATATATATATATATATATATATATATATGTATAATAAGATAGATGGGGAGGGGGGCAGCTGTGACCCCCTCACCATTTAATTAGCATATATTAAATAAAATAAAGGAGAAGAGAGCATAAGCAAAATAAGAAGCAGTAGTAGCGAGCCGCACACACCACGTGAGAAGCCGAGAAGAAGAGGAGAGCACCACACGGCAGGTTCTGGTCGGTTTCACGCCGGAGAGGCGGCGCCGGTGACCGAAAACGCTGACCGAAGTCATCTTCAACCCTTAGCAAGTCTTCTATCCAATTGATTCAAGGTGAGAAAGCCCCAAACTCCAAAGACCCCAATTTCTCCAATTTTGGGTATTTTAGGAATACTTCAAATACTTCCAATCGGGGCATTCCGGGGTTAAATATGAGCTTAGTGGGTGTTATTGAAAGCTTAGGGAGGTTCAAAATCGAAGATAAATCATAGGAATTGACCGGGTATGGAAATTAGGAAAATTTAGCTAGAAAATTGCTATAAATTCAACTTTTGCTGGTTTAATTCATGAATAGGCTTTGATTGGAGTATTATAGGTGTTATAAATGCTGGAAATAGTCAAGGGAATAAAGCCCGAGCATTTTCCGTCTCAACCGGAACCCAATCCGGTGAAAAAGAGGCAAAATACTAAGCTACCGTACAGTAAGGAGCTGTGCTGTGGGTTGAACACCTCGGTCTAATCCGTGGTGGACACCTAAGACCCGCTAAATTGGTTCCAAGGCTCTAATTATACCCAATTATATTATTATATATAATTAAAGAGGTGGTAATTAAGCTTTTACTCGGCGAATAAGAGAGATGGTGGAATGAGTAAACTAAAGCCTCTTTTGAGCCGTGAATTTAATTCTTTTATTAGTTAAATACTCGTATGAATACATGAAGGGAAATTTAGATAAGTAGGAATCTCTAACCTAAGCAATTGGAGGTTCTAAATGGCTCGAAAGTGTGAAAGTCGAATATGAGACATTCTGAACTTTTAGAAAGAGCAAATAAGACGACGTAACGAACTAAATAATTAGTTCTTGGAAAATATCTAGAGAGTGCATAAGCATTAGCATGACACGTGCATGGTAGATGCTTAGTTACGCGTTCTAAATTTCTTAAATATAATGTGTATAGGGCATCACATGGTAATTGGAGCTCCAGGCACTCCGAGGACAGATCAGGAGGGCCAACAAGGTGAGGGGCTCTCCCATCCCTGCCTCATAGGGTTGGATGACTACGTGGAAAATGTGGTTTGCTCCATTTTGTGCAAATTGATATATGGAAAATATTTATATGAATAAATTTGTGTTACACGTGTATGATTTACAAGTAAGCAGCCAACGTGCCATAGTATATGTGCTTATATGATTAATCTCAAGGTGTATATGTGCTATTGTGGCTCACTGAGTCTTATATGTTACCGTGGGTAGGATTGAGTCATAATTTCATATGTGAGGAGTTCAGTAATATTAGAAACCAATCACAATGATCGTCACCGTTAAGACCTTGTTCGTATGGTTTGTTGAGGAAAACTGAACCTAGGTTGCTGAATGTGAGTGAGAGGGTTGCATAATTGAAAAGAGGGAAACTAGGCCTAGCTAATTCGCACGTGTAATATTCAGTTAGTTATTAATAGGGCGTCTTTCAAGGTCGAATATGTTAGTTGAACTTGTTTAGGTTAGTTCGGATAGATCGAGTCGGTTATCCTGGTCGGACAGACAGGATTCAGTTAACAGTAAGTATGCCACATAGTGGCCATTACCTTGGTTTAACCGGGGTCAAACAAGTTGCCGGCTATTACTCTAAGCATGCCTTGGAATCATAAAGTTCTTGGTGTGATCAACCAGGTTCGTACATGAAATTGCCTTCGGGCCAGTATTTCTCTTAGCGTAATGCGGGAGACAGAAAGTGAGTGCCTATGTGCACAAGTATAAGTTAACTATGGAACCATATGTTATATGTTTATGATTGATTTACATGCGGAATAATAAATATGTTAGAAGCATGAAATAGGATTTGAAATTGTGAATATGATTTACTGATTGCTTGATCATGTTAAAGATCATAATACGAATCCATTTCATGCGCATGTGATTGTGGTTGTGGTTGCTCCCTTCCCCCAGCTGTAGTTGTACCCGCTGCTACGCCAGGGATGGGGGAGCTTCTCATTGAGTCTGTTCGATTCACCCCCCCTGTTTACATGTTTCAGATACAGGTGGTTCAGGAGTCGGGATCGCGTCCACTTCTTCGCAAGGAGGCGGACAACTCTGAAGACCGCACGCTTAGTCCGCGTCGATAGTATTTTGGTTATGTACATATGTCGTGATGTATATATATATATATATATAAAACCTTTTTGGGCGTAGCGTTTGTATGGTTACATCTGCTGTGTGTATATATATATCAAACTTGAATTCTAGCATTGTCGGCTTCATACAGATTAAAGTTAGGTCTTGGTATTGGGAATTTAGGCTACGATATAGCATATATCATGTGTGTGTGTATATATATGACTTCCGCATGCGACTAGGATAGATCACACCCCTTGAGGCGTGTGATCAATATGTAAATTATATATATGTGTGACTGAATACCTGATTGTACGAAAATATAGCTTTCGCATTTGAATAGGATAGATCACACGCATTGAAGCGTGTGATCAATATGTGAACTATATGCAAGCGTGTGATTGAATATATGTATGACTGTATACAGGACTTCTGCATGTGAATAGGATAGATCACCCGCCCTGAAGCGCGTGATTAATAAGTATACTATATGTATGTGTGAGTGAATATGTGTATATATATAGACTGAAGCGGCACTGAGCGAGCCGTGGATTGCAAACTTCTTAGGTCACCGGAAATGGATGGCCATATACATATATTTTGTTTGTATTAGAAAAGGGTAGTTATAAACTTGTGGAAATGTCAATCAGGGATTAAAGGCTTACGGGATAAGAGAAATCCTACTTCCCGTGCCGGTCACGGACGTCCGATAGGGGGTCGTGACATTAGTGTTTCGAAAACTTGATATTCATTTTTTGTTTTTAATCATTTCTCGCCGATGAGTATTTTCGAAAACTTGATATTAATTTTTCTTTTTTTTAATCAGTTTTCGCCGATAACTGTTCTGAAAACTTGATATTCTTTTTTTTCTTAATCAGTTTTCACCGATGATTGTTTCGAAAACGTGATATTCATTTTTCTTTATTTAATTAGTTTTCACCGATGAGTGTTTCGAAAACTTGATATTCATTTTTCTTTTTTTAATCATTTTTCGTCGATGAATGTTTCGAAAACTTGATATTCATTTTTCTTTTTTTAGTAACTTTTCGCTAATGAGTGTTTCGAAAACTTGATATTCATTTTTTTAATCCGTTTTCACCGATTAGTGTTTCGAAAACTTGATATTCATTTTTCTTTTTATAATCAGTTTTCACCGATTAGTGTTTCGAAAACATGATATTCATTTTCCCTTTTTAATCACTTTTCGCTGATGAGTGTTTCGAAAACGTGATATTCATTTTTCTTTTTTTTAATTAGTTTTCATAGATTAGTGTTTCGAAAACTTGATATTCATTTTTTTAATCAATTTTCGTAGATGAGTGTTTCGAAAACTTGATATTCTTTTTTGTTTTTTAGTAAGTTTTAGCTAATGAGTCTTTCGAAAACTTGATATTCTTTTTTCTTTTTTTAATCATATTTCGTCGATGAGTGTTTCGAAAACATGATATTCATTTTCCTTTTTTAATCAGTTTTTGCTGATGAGTGTTTCGAAAATGTGATATTCATTTTTCATTTTTTAATCAGTTTTCGTAGATTAGTGTTTCAAAAACTTGATATTCATTTTTTTTTAATTGGTTTTCGCAGATGAGTGTTTCGAAAACTTGATATTCATTTTTCTTTTTTTAGTAAGTTTTAGCTAATGAGTGTTTCGAAAACTTGATATTCTTTTTTTTAATCATGTTTCGTTGATGAGTGTTTCGAAAACTTGATATTTATTTTTCTTTTTTAATCAGTTTTCGCCGTTGAGTGATTCGAAAACTTAATATTCATTTTTATTTTTTTATAATCAGTTTTCGTAGATTATTGTTTCAAAAACTTGATATTCATTTTTCTTTTTTTAATCAATCTTCGTCGATAAGTGTTTTGAAAACTTGATATTCATTTTTCTTTTTCTTAATTAGTTTTCGTCGATTAGTGTTTCGAAAATTTGATATTCATTTTTCTTTTTTAATCAGTTTTCACCGATTACTGTTTCGAAAACTTGATATTCATTTTTCTTTTTTCAATCATTTTCATTGATGAGTGTTTCGAACTTGATATTAATTTTTCTTTTTTAATCAGTTTGCGCCGATAAGTGTTTCGAAAACTTTATATTCATTTTTATTTTTTTAATCAGTTTTCATAGATTAGTGTTTCGAAAACGTGATATTCATTTTTCTTTTTTTAATCAGTCTTCGCCGATGAGTGCTTCGAAAACTTGATATTCATTTTTCTTTTCTTAATCAGTTTTCAACGATGAGTGTTTCGAAAACGTGATATTCATTTTTCTTCATTTAATTAGTTTTCATCGATGAGTGTTTCGAAAACTTGATATTCATGTTTCTTTTTTTAATCATTTTTCGCCGATGAGTGTTTCGAAATTTTTATATTCATTTTTCTTTTTTTTAATCAGTTTTCGTAGATTAGTGTTTCGAAAACTTGATACTCATTTTTTTAATCAGTTTTCGCAGATGAGTGTTTCGAAAACTTGATATTCATTTTTCTTTTTTTAATCATTTTTCGTCGATGAGTGTTTTGAAAATTTAATATTCATTTTTCATTTTTAATCAGTTTTCGCCGATGAATGTTTCAAAATCTTTATATTCATTTTTATTTTCTTAATCAGTTTTCGTAGATTAGTGTTTTGAAAACTTTATATTCATTTTTCCTTTTTTGAATCAGTTTTCGCCGATTACAAGCGCGGGTATTTGCACTCTCTCAGCAGGATGCTCATGCATCAAATGTAGTTTTGACAGGTACTCTTATTGTCTGCTCTCTTGAAGCACGAGTCTTATTTGATTCCGGCTCCACTCATTCCTATGTGTCGCATGCATTTGCCTCTAAATTCAACAAAAGTCCATCTAGAATGGAAGAAACAGTACTGGTCTCTACTCCAATGGGAGAATCGGTACAAGTAGAGTACGTGCACAAGTCTTGCATTGTGGAGGTCGATGGTCATGAGACTGTGGTGGACCTTCGGTTGTTGTGTATGGTTGATCTTGACGTGATCCTCGGAATGGATTGGTTGTCGTCTTGCCATGTGGTTGTGGACTGCAGGGCTAAATGTATAAAATTTAATATGCCAAACGAGGAGCCTTTTGTGATACAGGGTGATGG
This sequence comes from Senna tora, assembly GCA_014851425.1. NCBI lineage: Eukaryota > Viridiplantae > Streptophyta > Magnoliopsida > Fabales > Fabaceae > Senna > Senna tora. The sequence continues at coordinate 12,322,459 of CM026261.1, read as the reverse complement.
AGCTGCACCGTATCCAAGCTTGATCTCGGCTTTGAAGGCGTCCAAGTTACTTGCAAAGGGATGCAAAGGGTACTTGGCATTCGTCCAAGATACCACTAAAGAAGTACTTTCACCGACTCAAGTACCTGTAGTGCGAGAGTTCTTGGATGTATTTCCAGAAGAATTGCCGGAGTTGCCACCCGATCGTGAGATTGAATTTGGAATTGAGCTGCAACCTGGTACTCAGCCTATCTCCACACCACCTTATCGTATGGCTCCGAAAGAGCTGAAGGAGCTACATACACAATTGCAAGAATTGCTTGAAAAGGGTTTTATAAGACCCAGTTTCTCTCCTTGGGGTGCACCGGTCCTTTTTGTAAAGAAGAAGGACGGATCCTTGCGGTTGTGTATCGATTACCGAAAGTTAAACAAGGTGACGATTCGCAATCAATACCCATTGCCGAGGATAGATGACCTATTTGATCAGTTGCAGGGTGCGAAGCGGTTTTCCAAGATTGATTTGGGATCTGGGTACCATCAATTAAAGATTCGAGAATCAGACATACCTAAGACCGCATTCTGGACCCGATACGGACACTACGAGTTCTTGGTGATGTCTTTCGGATTAACTAATGCTCCTGCAGCGTTCATGGACCTGATGAACAGGGTCTTTAAACCATTTTTGGACCAATTTTTCATTGTCTTCATTGACGACATATTGGTTTATTCAAAGAATTCTGAGGAACATGCTAAACACTTGAGATTAGCATTGCAGAGGTTGAGAGAGGAAAAACTGTATGCCAAGTTCTCTAAGTGTGAATTCTGGCTTGAGAGAGTTGCCTTTTTGGGTCATGTGGTATCATCAGAGGGAATCCACGTTGATCCAAGTAAGTTAGAGGTAGTGAAGAATTGGTCCCAGGCTACCTCTGTTACCGAAATTCGCAGTTTCTTGGGTTTGGCAGGATATTATAGAAGATTCGTGCAGGACTTCTCTAAGGTTGCTGCACCTATGACTAGATTGACTCAGAAAGGAGTGAAGTTTGTATGGGATGACAAGTGTGAGCTGAGTTTTCAGAAGCTGAAGGACAGCCTCACTACCGCCCCGGTGCTGGCATTACCTGAAGGCACAGGAGGGTATGTAGTATACTGTGATGCGTCGAGGATCTGGTTAGGGTGTGTCTTGATGCAGCTTGGCAAAGTGATTGCGTATGCATCGCGGCAACTGAGAAAACATGAGAAGAATTACCCGACTCACGACCTCGAGATGGCTGCTGTAGTATTCGCTTTGAAAATATGGAGACATTACTTATATGGTGAGACTTGTGAAATTTATATAGACCACAAAAGCCTCAATTACATTTTCGAGCAGAAAGACTTGAACTTGAGACAACGTCGATGGTTACAGTTGTTGAAAGACTATGACTGCACGATCTTGTATCATCCAGGAAAGGCTAATGTGGTAGCCGATGCTTTGAGTCGGAAATCCATGGGCAGTCTTGCTCATATAAGTGAAGAAAGAAGACCGTTGATTAGAGAACTACACGAGCTAGAGTAAACGGGAAATCAGTTTGAGATTGGAAGTTCTAACTCACTTTTAGCCCATTTGCAAGCTAAGTCCTCTTTGGTAGAAAAGGTGAAGGCTAGACAAGATGAAGATACCGATCTCAAGCAAATCAGGGATACCGTAACTAAAGGGAAAGGGAACGACGTCCCATTCTCTATAGATGATTTTGGGATACTTCGGTTGGAGGGACGGTTGTGTGTCCTTATGGTTGATAACTTGAAAGAAAGAATTCTTGAAGAAGCACACCGGACAGCGTATACAATCCATCCGGGAGCTAATAAGATGTATCATGATCTGAAACAGTTGTATTGGTGGAATGGCATGAAAAAGGATGTCGCAAACTATGTAGCCAGGTGTTTGGTGTGCCAGGAAGTGAAGGCTGAACACCAGAAACCCGCCGGAACATTACAACAGATAGAAATACCTGAGTGGAAATGGGAGAAGATAAGGATGGATTTTGTAACAGGGTTGCCAAGATCACAACGGGGATTTGATTCGGTTTGGGTAATAGTGGATCGCATGACTAAGTCCGCACACTTTTTGCCAGTTAAGACCACTTACGGATTGAGTCAATATGCACAGATTTACCTATCAGAAATCGTTAGATTGCACGGTGTGCCAGTGTCCATAATATCTGATAGAGGTCCACAATTCACTTCCAGGTTTTGGAAGTCATTGCAGGAAGTGTTGGGAACTACAGTTGATCTGAGTACTGCTTTCTACCCACAGACCAATGGGCAATCAGAAAGAACCATTCAGATTCTTGAGGACATGCTTCGGGGTGTATTATGGATTTCGGCAGAAGTTGGGAAAGGTATTTACCTTTGGCTGAGTTTGCGTACAATAACAGTTATCAAGCAAGTATTCAAATGGCACCATTCGAGGCTCTGTACGGCCGTAGATGCAGATCCCCGATTGGGTGGTTCGAGGTCGGAGAAGCTAGCCTAGTCGGCCCGGAATTGCTACAAGATGCCTTGCAGAAAGTAAAGTGTATAAGGGAGAGATTGCTGACGGCTCAGAGTAGGCAAAAGTCTTATGCAGACAATCGAAGGAGAGAACTGGAGTTTGCCGTTGGTGATCAGGTGTTCTTGAGAATATCACCGATGAGAGGCGTGATGCGGTTCAGTAAGAAGGGGAAGTTGAGTCCTCGATATATCGGACCGTGTGAAATCTTAGAACGAGTTGGGAATGTAGCGTATCGGTTGGAATTGCCTACGGAATTGGAGGGGCTACACCCTGTCTTTCCTGTATCAATGCTTCGGAAGTATCTTCCCGATCCCTCGCACGTGATCCAATCGCAAGACGTGCAACTAACTGAAAGTATGACGTATGAAGAGGAGCCAGTGGAAATCTTAGATCGGCAGTTGAAGAAACTCATGATGAAGGAGATTCCATTGGTTAAAGTTCTGTGGAGAAACCACTCGACCGAAGAAGCTACATGGGAGGTCGAGGGTGAAATGCGCAGGACGTATCCTCATCTATTTCAAGACTAAGGTTAGTGTTTTGTTTGAAATTCAAGGACCGAATTTCTTAAGGGGGGAAGATTGTAATACCCGAGAATATTTTAACTAGTATCATTGATTAAATTAAATTAATTAATTTAAAAGAGGAAAATGAGATGAAAAATACACTAGCCTATCACTTATTATGTTGTAAATATAAAATCCTTAAATCCTAATATTTCTATATTTCTTTTTATTTATTATTAAATCAGATTTATTTTCTTTTCTTTTTGATATGTATATATTAATTAATTATATAAATATATATATGTGTAAAAGGAGAAGAATAAAGTAAAGAGAATAAAGTAAAAAGGAAACAGAGTGTGAGGGAGAGGCCATTGCGTGCGAGAGAGGGAAGACGGAAGGACGGAGAAATGCGAGAGAGGGCTGGACGAGAGAGCATCGTCGACGGAAGCAAGGAGGAGGACACCACGCGTGGTGGTGGCCGGACGTGCGAGGAAGCCGGAGCTCGTCGCCGTCTAAGTGCTGGAGGAGAGAGAGTCGGGTTAGAGAGAGAAAGCAAAGGGAGAGAGCTTTCTCGCCGAAAAACGCCGTCTCTTTACCGGGGAAGGTGGCTGGGAGTCTCCTCTACTCCATATCATCCTTCTAACCGGTTGAATCGAGGTGAGAAGTCCCGAAACTCTCAAACCCCAATTTTATCAATTTTAGGGATTTTTGGAAAGACCCCAATTGATTCAATCTGAGTATTCTGGGTCCTAAATTGAAGTATTTGCATGTTAGGAAGTGAGTTGGAAGCTTAGGAATCGGAACCAAATTGATGGAATTTATCCGGGTTGGAAGAATTGTAGGAAAATGTGGTTGTTATGGTTTAAGGGTGTTGTGGACTGATTGGGGGTGTATTAATAGGTGGAAATTGTGATTTTATAATTGTTAAAATTATTGGAATGTACGAGGGATTGAAACCCGAGTAATTCCCGTCTCACCCAGAACCCGGTTCGGGGAAAAAGAGACAATTCTCTAATGTTACGTGTATCCGGATATGTGTATTCATGTGTAGGTAAAGTGTTGAAAGTTATTTTAGTAAATGGAAGTCTTGGACAAATAGAATTTATGACTCTCTTGAGCCATAAATTCAAGACTTGGGTAAGGGGAACTTCACATGGACACAGAGGTGAAATTGGGTAACTTTGCATTCCCAAATCAAGGCTTCCGAATAGTGTGATTTAGCAAGGGTTGGACACGATTAGAAGCATGCTAGGTGTCCTAAAACTAGTTGAGGGCATTTCCAAGCCAACAACTAGTCTATGGAATTAATTAGAGAGAACATGAGCACTAGCATTGCATGTATAGGGCACCATACAGTGAGTGGACCTTCGGGCACACCGAGAGCCGATCCCAGGGGCCAACCAGGTGAGGGGCTTTCCTATCCTTGTCCTATAGGGTTGACTGCGGATATGGATATATGGTTTGCCTTCTTGTCTACTTGTAGGAATCATATAATAGATAACATGCTATTGTTGTTCCTAAATTGTAATATATGTGTTAACGTGTGATATGTGTATATGTGAACTGTGAAAGCAATATGTGGCTCAAGGAGCCTTATACGGAATGAAGGTCCTTGGGACCTATATAAGATCGGGGGTAGGATCGAGACAATTTTGTTTGTGAGGGTCTTGTGGTACTAGAAACCAACCTTATTGATTATTATTCGAAAAGTGTGGGGGTGTATGTAAGCTCTTAAAGAAAATGAACATAGGTGACCTTGTTTTAAACCGAGGGATCCTGGATTAGAAAACCACTTGGAAATTTAGAATTTCCTAATAAGAAGTAAAATGAATAAGTAGTGGTCCATATGGGTCATTTATGGTACAACACGGGGACCGAGTCTATCACGGGTGGTCCGGGTAGATTGAGTCTGTTATCTTGAGTTAAACTCCCAGAAATACAAAGTGTATGAGTACACCACATTGTGGCTATTGCCTTGGGTAAACCGAGGTCAGATGAGTCGTCGGTTATGCTCCAAGTGAAGTCTTGGGGTCAGATTATTGTTCCAAGTAAAGTCTTGGGGCTAGGGGTTCCTAGAATGATCAACTAGGTTCCTATATCGCTCACGTGAGATATTGCCTTCGGCCCAGATTCTCTCCTAACGGAGATATGCCTTCGGGCCAGTTTATGATTACGGTTAATTGAATACGGGTGACCACTTGGAATTATATGTTAAATCGTGATATGATGTATCTATGAATTTGAACGTATGTGAAACCATGCTTTAAATTCTATATTGTGAATATCATATATGCTAACTGCCTGACCACTTAATATATGGAAATTTAAACCCGTTATATGCGTATGTGTTTGTGATTGGCCCCTCTTCCCCAGTTGTAGTGGTACCCGCTACTACACCAGGGATGGGAAAGCCTCTCACTGAGTCCGTTTGACTCACCCCAATGTTAAATGTTACAGACACAGGTGGTATAGGCATCGGGAGCACTTCCACTTCATCTCAGGGAGGCGGACAGACTTAGAGACTGCACGCATTGTTCATGTGGGTAGTATTGATATATGTATTTTGTCAGGATGTATATGTATATGATTCTTTTGGTATAGCATTATTTTGTACAGTTGCTATATGCATATATGTATATGTCACACTCTAGAACTGTCGGCTTCATACAGGTTAAAGATTTGGTCCGGTTGTTGGGAATATAGGTTGTGATATGATGAATATCATGTGTATTTATATATATATGAACGTGACTTCTGTATGTGAATAGGATAGATCACACGCACTGAGCGTGTGATCAATATGTAAATTTATATGTATGTGTGACTGAATACTTGATTGTATGAAAATACGGCTTCCGCATGCGAATAGGATAGATCACACGCATTGAGGCGTGTGATCAATATGTAAATTATATGCAGGTGGGTGATTGAATATATATACTTGACTGTACACAGGGATTCTGCATGTGAATAGGATAGATCACCTGCCCTGAAGCGCGTGATCAATATGTATATTATATGTACGTGTGCTTGATTATGTGTATATGTATAGACTGAAGCGGCGTTGAGCGAGCCGTGGATTGCGTGCTACTTAGGTCACCGGATAGTGATGACCATATATACTATATATTGTTTGTATTAGAAATGGGTAGTTATGCACATACAGAAATGTCAATCAGGGATTAGAGGCTTACGGGATAGGAGAAATCCTACCTCCCGTGCCGGTCACGGACGTCCGATAGGGGGTCGTGACAGAATAATTAAAATATATATATATATATATATATATATATATATATATATGAAAGTTAAAAGAAATCGGAAAGGAATTTTTTTTTAAGATTGTAATACCCGAGAAATTTTTTCGAGGTTTAAAATAAAATAAAAGGGAAAGAAAAGAAGTAGAAAATAATTTTTGGAATTTAATTTGGGACCTAAGAAATTGGAAACCTGAATTAAATAGGGAAAGGGAGTAAATTAAAAATACATATTAGTTATTATTTATTTAATTATTAATTAATTAATTTTTAATTATATGTATTTATTTATTTATTATATGTTTATTTAATTATTAAAACAATTTTGTTTTATTCGGGTGGGGTGCCGTAGGATTCTTAGAAAGAAAAAGAAAGAAGTAGAAAGAAAAGAAATAAAAGAATAAAGAGGGAGACATACGCTTGAGATTAGAAAGAGAAGAAAGAAAGGAAAGAAAGAGAAAGAGAGAGAGAGAGAGAGAGAGCACGAGAGGAAGAGAGAAAACGGGAAGAAGAGAGAGAGGGGACACGAGAAGAGAAAGGTGAGGAGGAAGGAGGAGGTTCGTCGGAAAACTCGCCGAAGGAGAGCTCGACTCCAACATCTTCCACACCTCCCACCAATCGAATCAAGGTTGGTAACCCAAATTTTATTCGAAACCGTCAATTTCTCCATTTTTAGGGATTTCTTCGATTCACCTTCGATTGGGTTGTTTCGAGGGTTGATTGACACATAGAAAGTGTTCTATAACACTTAGTTGGGGTATGAATCAAGACTATATTCTCGGATTTTCCCAAATTCGAATTTGGAAGAATTTGGGGTTGAAATCATAATTATTTCCAAATTAGGGAAAATTGTTGATAATTAGGATTGAACTTGGATTTGAGTAAATAGGCTTGGATTGATATTATTGGAATTATAATTATTTCCAAATTGGGGAAAATTGTTGATAATTAGGATTGACCTTGGATTTGAGTAAATAGGCTTTGATTGGTCCTATTGAAATTATATTGTGGAAATATTAGCTGAACAAGACCCGTGAAGAGCTAGCCCGAGGTTATTAAGGTTGAACTTTGAGGTTAACGTGCCAGGTCCTTACTCGATTTGCCCAAATACACTTAAGGGTGACGTTGAGAGTTTTAAACCTCCTCTCTTCGATCTTAAACACCCGAGGATAATTATGAATATTTATTAAGAATTATTTTAGGTACCTTCTTGTTTCTCAAGGATGGAAACTTGCAGAACAATGAAGTCCAAATTCTAAAATGGTAATTTTATTCCTTCAAAACTATTAGGAAGCCTTAAGTAGGGTGAATTAGAGGTGTATTGAGGTTTAGAAACTAGATTTCTTAGAACAAAAGTTGAATCAAAATGCTTAGACCTTCCTAAAATTAGGATTTCTTCCAATTAAGTTAGATAAGCTTCCTTAGATGCGAATACAAGTTAGATAGAGGTCTAGTACTCAAATCCAAGTATGTGAAACACTCAAGTAGAGTGTTCTATTCGAGTAAGTCAAGTGTCCGAGGAAGAATACGAATAAGTCGGGATAGAGAAGTCTGATAGACCAAGAGCTTGACTCTGTGGCAACCATGGACTACATGTGAGAGTAATGGAGAGATAAATAACGAGTTAAGTTAAGTAATAACCTTAATGAAGTAAATGTTGTTCTTATAGGAACAACGGCACGCAATAGAGTGCAACAGGAACTCCGAGGAGACTAAAGTTACAGGAGAGGATTGCATAGAAGGTTGGCCAAGGTGAGGGTTCTTCCATCTCTGCTCCTAGGGTTGTATGCTTATGTGGACTACATGAGTATGTATATTCTCTGCTTGTCTGGTATGTGTTAGCTAGAGATATAAAATACTAAAAGAATAAAAGAACTAGAAAATAGATTGTGGAAACTAGCTTAGATAGAAAGACATAGAAGTAGAGAGTAATTGTTTGCTATGATTGATGTGTTACAAATCCAACTCATACACTCCGGAGGCATGATGAGTGTTTTATTAAATCTTTTCCACGACGGTGGCAAGAGTCCTTGCACGGAAGGACTAAACTTTTATTTTGAAAACTCGTCACGACGGTGACTTAAATTATAATCATGCAAAGGGAGTTATTGGTGGGGTTCAGATTTGATTATGCTAGCGATGTGAGACATCGACTAGAACAACGTCAGATGGCACTTGAGACCTCAGTTTTATAATCATCATGACTATGGTCATTGCCCTATCCTGGTAATACGGTCAGAAAGGATTTATATTAGTATGACGATAGCTTGAGGCTCAGAGAGTGCATCTGGACGGGTATATGAGTTATATCCTGTTGAGGATACTTGCACATATTAATAAGGAGAGGAATTGTTGATCCTTCGGGAAAGATACAAAGAATCCTATTAATATGTGACACTAAGGTAAGGAGACACGGGAGGAACCTACGGGTGAACCGTGAGCCCAACCTAGTAAAAGAGGAATCATCCTGTGGAGTTGGTCCAGGGTATGACAGTGGCCATGCTTCGAGACGTCGTGCCGTGCCCGCCATGTGGCCTGGTTGGGTAATGGACGAGTGGGCTCAAGCTATTGCCGCGCAGCAAGGGGTCAGGACGTGCCACGTTGTGGCTACGTATCAGTTGTTTGATAGATAGAAGTTGATTGTGTTTGATTAATAGAATTGTCACAAGGTGACCAGTACCCAAGTGAATGGGTTAGGTATGCTTTGCCACGTGGTGGCCAGCAACCGGAGTGCACGGGTTCAAAGTGGGAAAAGCCATGTAGTGGCTAGTAGATACCCCAGAGTTGGGGAGATTAAGTAGATGTGTGTTTAGCATCTTTGTGTATGTATAAATTATCTGTGTTTGCATATAATTGCTGATTGTGTAGAGTAGTGGTAACGTACATGATTACACAACCACACGTCTTGTTTGATTCAGACTTGCTGAAACATGAGAAAACCGGTAGGTAAAAGTCGGCACTATATGTTACATGTTTAATTGCTGATTGATGACGTGGAATAAACTGCTGCATGTTTACAATTATTAAATGCATGTGAGTGTTTGGGTGAAATTTCTGTTGTTGTGTGATCACCAAGAATGTATGCTAACAACAGTAACTATTTGTTTTTGCATGTGGTTGTGTATGACTCCCAAACCCAGCGCTATGGTACCCACCTTGCGCCGGGGATGGGAGAGTCCTCACTAAGTCGTGTGGTTAAGACTCACACCTAATTTTTACTACACAGAGACAGGTTAAGTACAGGTGGAAGAAGTCTCGGTGGAGCGAGGAATGAACAAAACTTTCCAAGACCCACAACTTGTCCATGTGGGTGAATGAATTGTGATTGTAATTTAATTTACTTTATCATGTATCATAAAGTAAAGGGTAGACGTACTCATCTATATTGTATCATTAAATCTAGAACTGTTAGCTTCACACACCTTAAAGATCAAGATTCATTAGATTACGATGCAGGGAAAACTTGTTTCCAAAATGTATATATACATATATCTGTTGCATGCGAATAGGATAGGCAGCATCTTCGGATGTGTACCCAGTACACAGGTTATATATTATGTGTGTTTTCCTATTTCTATATCCTGAAGCGGCACTGGCCATGGATTTGCTTGCCTAGGATAGGGCACCATTTCGGTGTAGGCATGGTATTATAATGCATGTGAATGTATTTTTCAATAATAGCTATTCTGTCAATTAGGTGATAAGGCTTACAGGCATAGGGATATTCCCTGTGTATGTGTCGGTCACGGTCCTCTAAACAGGGGTCGTGACAAACTTGGTATCAGAGTCAGGTTGTTCTTTAAGGGTGTGAAGCTAACCAGTAGTGTCGGGTGTCATTCGGGCTATCCATTACGAATCCGGACATAACGGTGGATCCGACGGGCACTTGTGAGGTTTCTCAGGATGTTGAGTCATGAAGTCTTTTGAGTCATCGCTTTAGGCATAGAATTTGTATGTGAAATTCTATGCAAAGCATATAACCTATACAGTACACAAGTGCCGATGACCACTAAGGCGTAAGGTGGGGTGGCAGTGACCCCGGTAACCTTAGGACGCCATAATAGGGAAAGAAGACATCCATGGAGGATGCTACCTAGGCACAAACACGTTTGGTTGAATTGTAGGCAGTAATGCGCTACAATGTGTGATTGTTTTGCAGGTGTTAAATGAGACGATGCGTCTGCTCTGTTAGCGGCGCGTTGTGTGCTATGGTATAGGCACAAGTTGTTTGATTATAGTATGGAATGCAAGTAGAATAGAAATATGCAGTGAATGGTAGTTCAGGCTAGGGATAATGTTTTGAAAACTTTATATTCATTTTTATTTTTTAATCAGTTTTCGTAGATTAGTGTTTCGAAAACATGATATTGATTTTTCTTTTTTTAATCATTTTTCGCCGATAAGTGTTTCGAAAACTTGATATTCATTTTTCTTTTTTTTAATCAGTTTTAGTCGATTAGTGTTTCGAAAACTTCATATTCATTTTTATTTTTTAAATCCGTTTTCACCGATTAGTGTTTCAAAAACTTGATATTGATTTTTCTTTTTTAATCAGTTTTCACCGATGAGTGTTTCGAAAACTTTATATTCATTTTTTTAATCAGTTTTCTTAGATTAGTGTTTCGAGAACTTGGTATTCATTTTTCTTTTTTTAATCAGTCTTCGCGGATGAGTGTTTCAAAAACTTGATATTCATTTTTCTTTTTTAATCAGATTTCGCCGATAAATGTTATGAAAACTTTATATTTATTTTTATTTTTTTTAATCAGTTTTCGTAGATTAGTGTTTCGAAAACTTGATAATGATTTTTCTTTTTTTAATCATTTTTCGCCGATAAGTGTTTCGAAAACTTGATATTCATTTTTCTTTTTTTAATCTGTTTTCGTCGATTAGTGTTACGAAAACTTGATATTCATTTTTCTTTTTTGTTCAGTTTTTACCGATTAGTGTTTCGAAAACTTGATATTCTTTTTTCTTTTTTAATCAGTTTTCACTTATGAGTGTTTCAAAAACTTTATATTCATTTTTATTTTTTTTAATCAGTTTGTTTAGATTAGTGTTTCGAAAACTTGGTATTCATTTTTCTTTTTTTAATCAGTCTTCGCGAATGAGTGTTTCGAAAACGTGATATTCATTTTTCTTTTTTTTAATCAGTTTTCGTAGATTAGTGTTTCGAAAACTTGATATTCATTTTTTTAATCAGTTTTCGCAGATGAGTGTTTCGAAAACTTGATATTCATTTTTCTTTTTTTTAGTAAGTTTTAGCTAATGAGTGTTTCGAAAATTTGATATTCATTTTTCTTTTTTTAATCATTTTTCGTCAATGAGTGTTTTGAAAACTTGATATTCATTTTTCTTTTTTTAGTAAGTTTTCGCTAATGAGTATTTCGAAAACTTGATATTCATTTTTTTAATCAGTTTTCATCGATGAGTGTTTCGAAAACTTGATATTCATTTTTCTTTTTTTAATCAGTTTTCAACGATTAGTGTTTCGAAAACTTGATATTCATTTTTCTTTTTTAATCAGCTTTCGCCGATGAGTGTTTCGAAAACTTTATATTCATTTTTATTTTTTTTAATCAATTTTCGTAGAGTAGGGTTTCGAAAACTTGATATTCATTTTTCTTTTTTTAATCAGTTTTCAACGATGTGTGTTTCGAAAACGTGATATTCATTTTTCTTTATTTAATTAGTTTTCACCGATGAGTTTTTCGAAAACTTGATATTCATTTTTCTTTTTTTAATCAGTTTTCACCTATTAGTGTTTCGAAAACTTGATATTCATTTTTATTTTTTTACTTGATATTGATTTTTCTTTTTTTTTTAATCAGTTTTCGTCGATGACTGTTTCGAAAACTTGATATTCATTTTTGTTTTTTAATCAGTTTTCACCGATTATTGTTTCGAAAACTTGATATTCATTTTTCTTTTTTAGTAAGTTTTAGCTAATGAGTGTTTCGAAAACTTGATATTCATTTTTCTTTTCTTAATCATTTTTCGTCGATGAGTGTCACGACCCCCGTTTAGAAGACCGTGACCGGCACAGACAAAGGGAATGCCCCTATGCCTGTAAGCCTTATCACCTAATGGACGGAATATCTTTTGTTGAAAATACATTCACATGCATTATAATACCACCGCTAATGGTGGCCTATCCTAGGCAAGTAAATCCACGACCAGTGCTGCTTCAGGATATAGATATAGGAAAACACACATATTATATATAACCTGTGTACTGGCTACACATCCAAAGATGCTCTCTATCCTATTCACATGCATAAGATATAAGTATATATATGTATATTTTGGCAACAAACTTTCCTTGTATCGCAATATAACTAATCTTGATCTTTAAGGTGTGTGAAGCTGACAGTTCTAGATTTAGTAATACAATCTAATTGGGTACGTCTACCATTTACTTTATGATACATTAATAAAGTAAATTAAATTACAATTACACTTTATTCACCCACACGAACAAGTTGTGGGTCTTGGAAAGTGTTGCTCAACCCTCGTTCCACCGAGACTCCTGTACTTAACCTGTCTCTGTGTTGTAAAAATGAGGCGTGAGTCTAAGCCACGCGACTCATTGAAGACTCACGCATCCCTCGTGCAAAGTGGATACCATAGCGCTGGGTTTGGGAGTCATACACAACCACATGCAAAAACAACTAGTTACTGTTGTTAGCATACATTCTTGGTAATCACACAACAATAGAGATTTCATCCAAACACTCACATGCATTTAATAACTGTAAACATGCAGTAGTTTATTCCACGTCATCAATAAGCAAGTAAACATGTAACATATAGTGTCGGCTTTTACTTACTGGTCTTCTCACGTTCAGCATGTTTGAATCAAACAAGAATTTGTGATGACGTAATCCTGTACGTCACCACTCCGCTGCACAATCAACAATTATATGCAAACACAAACAATTCTTTAAGTACACGCAGACACTATAACATACATCTACTTAACTTCCCCCACTCTAGGGTATTTACTAGCCACTACATGGATTTTCTACCTCGAACCCGTGCACTCGGGTTGCTAGCCACCAGGTGGCAAAACATACTTAACCCATTCGATTGGGTATTGGTCACCTCGTGACAATTCTATTAATCAAACACAATCAACTTCTCTCTATCAAACAACTGATATGTAGCCACCACGTGGCACGTCCTGACCCCTTGCTGCGAGGCAATAGCTTGAGCTCACTCGTCCATTACCCAACCAGACCACATGGCGGGCACGGCACGACGTCTCGAAGCATGACCATTGACACACCCTGAACCAACTCCACAGGATGATTTCTCTTTTACTAGGTTAGGCTCACGGTTCACCCGTAGGTTCCTGCCGTGTCTCCTTACCTTAGTCTCACATATTAATAGGATTCTTTGTATCTTTCCCGAAAGATCAACAATTCTTCTCCTTGTTAATATGGACGAGTGTCCTTAACAGAATATAACTCATATACCCGTCCAGATGTACTCTCTGAGCCTCAAGCTATCGTCATAGCAATATAAAAACTTTCTGACCCTATTGCCAGCATAGGGCAATGACCATCGTCATGGTGATTATAAAACTGAGGTCTCAAGTGCCACCTGACATTGTTCTAGTCGATGTCTCACATCGCTAGCATAACCAAATCTGAAACCCATCAACAACTCCCTTTGCATGATTATAATTTAACTCACCGTCGTGACGAGTGTTCAAAATAAAAGCTTAGTCCTTCCGTACAAGGACACTTTCCACCGTCGTGGAAAAGATTTAATAAAATACTCATCATGCCTCCGGAGTGTATGACTCGGATTGGTAACACACCAATCAAAGCAAACAATTACACTCTACTCCTATGTCTTCCTATCCAAGATACTTTCCACAACCTATTCTCTAGTTCTTTTATTCTTTTAGTATTCTATACCTCTAGCTAACACATATCAGACAAGCAGAGAATATACATACTCATGTAATCCACATAAGCATACCACCCTAGGAGCAGAGATGGAAGAACCCTCACCTTGGCCAACCTTCCATGCAATCCTCTCCTGTAACTTTAGTCTCCTCGGAGTTCCTGTTGCACTCTTTTGCGTGCCGTTGTTCCTATAAGAACAACATTTACTTCATTAAAGTTTTCACTTAGCTTAACTTGTTATTTATGTCTCCGTTGCACTCACATGTAGTCCATGGTTGCCACAGAGTCAAGCTCTTTGTCTTATCGGACTTCTCTATCCCGATTTATGTGTATCCTTCCCCGGGCACTTGACTTACTCCCAATATAACACTCTACTTGAGTGTTTCACATATTTGGATTTGAGTATTAGACCTCTATCTAACTTGTTTTCGCATCTAAGGAAGCTTATCTAACTTGGTTGGAAGGGAATCCTAATTTTAGGAAGGTCTAAGCATTGTGCTTCAACTTGTGATCCTACTTGGGTTCCAAGAAATCTAGTTTCTAAACCTCAATATACCTCCAATTGATCCTACTCAAGGTTTCCTAAAGGTTGTGAAGGAATAAGGTTGAAATTCCTGAAGTTAGGCCCAAATTGGTTCCGCAAGTTTCCATCCTTGAGAAACAAGAAGGTATTTAGAATGATTTAATCCTCAAAAACATGTTTAGGAGTGTTCTAGGGTGTTTAGGGTTGAAGAGAGGGGGTTTGGAGGTCTCAATTCGCCCTTAAAGTGGGTTGGGGCAAGCCAGGCAGGGACCTGGCGCTACAGCGCCCATTCTGGCACTACCTTGGTAGCCCTTAGCCAACCAGCAAGTGGGCGCTGCAGCGCCAGCTCGCAGCACAACAACGTTTTTGCTATGTTGTGGCTGGTTTCGACCCCCTTTTCGGCCATTTTCCGATCCTGCTTCGATTCCACTTTTTCACGGGTCTTGTTCTCCTACATATGTACTACATTTAGGAAGTCCTACAACTCAAATCCAACTCCGATTCGTCGCCGAATCGTTGGTTGCTCGAAATTGAGAAAAATCGGTTTTATAAACCCCAAACTCTTCCAACTTCGAATCCGGCCAAATCCAACGATCTAGTCTCGAATCCTAACCCCGATGAGTGTTCAAGAACACTTTAGAGACATTATTCTACCCTCAAATCCGCCCAAACTCGGATTCTCAACTCAATTCCAAAAAATGAAAGAAATGAAGAAAATGGGAACTTGGAGAGAATCGGGCGTTGTACCAACCTTAACTCGAGAGATTGAGACGAGGATGTTCTCCGGCTCCTTCTCCAACTCTGGTTCGCTGGATTCCGGCGAGATTCTCGCCGGATTCCTCCCCCATCCAAGCCCTAGCTCCCTCTCTCTCCTTTCCTTTCTTTCTTCTCTCGTTTCTTCTCCTTTCCCGTGGCTGACTCCCTCTCTCTTTTTCCTTTTATTTTTCTTTTCCTTCTTTTTTTATTTACTAATTTACATATAATAATAATAATAATAAAATCTGAAAGTGATACAAAATAATAAAATAAATAACTGACATGTATTTTTAACTTCATTTTCTTTCACTTTCTACTTTCCTAAAAAAAAACCCCTTTTTAAATATTTAAAATAATCATAATAAAAATAAATTAATTAATAATTAAACAAATAATAACTAATACTATTTTAATTTAGTTCCCAATCCTATTTATTTTGGGTTTCTATTTTCGTAGGTCTTGAATAATTTCAAAAAAAAATTTCACTTCTTTCTTTCATCTTTTATTTTACTTGATATTTCGAAGAATTCCTCGGTTCCTTTCTGATTTCTCCTAAGTTTCATACTTTTCCTATATTCTTTTTAAGGTTTTAATTCCTATCCTTGGAATAAATCATCCTTAAATCCTTGAAATTTTTAAATAAAACATTCTTTAATCCTAGAAATTTTTCGGGGTATTACAATGAGTATTTCAAAAACTTCATATTCATTTTTCTTTCTTAATCAATTTTCGGCGATGACTATTTCGAAAACTTTATATTCATTTTTATTTTTTTACTCAGTTTTCGTAGATTAGTGTTTCGAAAACTTGATATTCATTTTTCTATTTTTAATCAGTCTTTGCCGATAAGTGTTTCGAAAACTTGATATTCATTTTTCTTTTTTTAATCAATTTTCGTCGATTAGTGTTTCGAAAACTTGATATTCATTTTTCTTTTTTTAATCAATTTTCACCAATTAATGTTTCAAAAACTTGATATTCATTTTTCTTTTTTTAATCATTTTTCGTCGATGAGTGTTTCGAAAACTTGCTATTCATTTTTCTTTTTTAATCAGTTTTCGCCGATGAGTGTTTCGAAAACTTTATATTCATTTTTATTTTTTTAATCAGTTTTGGTAGATTAGTGTTTCGAATACTTGATATTCATTTTTCTTTTTCTAATCAGAATTCGCCGATGAGTTTTTCGAAAACTTGATATTCATTTTTCTTTTCTTAATCAATTTTCAACGATGAGTGTTTCAAAAACTTGTTATTCATTTTTCTTTTTTAATCAGTTTTCGCAGATTAAT
Source organism: Senna tora (assembly GCA_014851425.1). Taxonomy (NCBI): domain Eukaryota; kingdom Viridiplantae; phylum Streptophyta; class Magnoliopsida; order Fabales; family Fabaceae; genus Senna; species Senna tora. The sequence continues at coordinate 12,305,706 of CM026261.1, read as the reverse complement.
GTTTCGAAAACTTGATATTCATTTTTCTTTTTTTAATCATTTTTTGTCGATGAGTGATTCGAAAACTTGATATTCTTTTTTCATTTTTAATCAGTTTTCGCCGATGAGTGTTTCGAAAACTTTATATTTATTTTTATTTTTTAATCAGTTTTCGTAGATTAATGTTTAGAATACTTGATATTCATTTTTCTTTTTTTAATCAATTTTCGCCGATAAGTGTTTCGAAAACTTGATATTCATTTTTCTTTTTTTTAATTAGTTTTCGTCGATTAGTGTTTCAAAAACTTGATATTTATTTTTCATTTTTAATCAGTTTTCCTGATAAGTGTTTCGAAAACTTTATATTCATTTTTATTTTTTTAATCAGTTTTTATAGATTAGTGTTTTGAAAACTTGATATTCATTTTTCTTTTTTTAATCAGTTTTCGCCAATGAGTGTTTCGAAAACTTTATATTCATTTTTAATTTTTTTAATCAGTTTTCGTAGATAAGTGTTTCGAAAACTTGATATTCATTTTTCTTTTTTTAAATCAGTTTTAGTCGATTAGTGTTTCGAAAACTTGATATTCATTTTTCTTTTTTTAATCAGTTTTCATCGATTACTATTTCGAAAAGTCGATATTCATTTTTCTTTTTTTAATCATTTTTCGTCGATGAGTGTTTGGAAAACTTGATATTCATTTTTCTTTTTTAATTAGTTTTCGCCGATGAATATGTCGAAAACTTTATATTCATTTTTATTTTTTTTAATTTGTTTTCATAGATTAGTGTTTCAAAAATTTGATATTCATTTTTCTATTTTTAATCAGTTTTCGCCGATGAGTGTTTTGAAAACTTGATATTCAATTTTGTTTTTTTAATCAGTTTTCAACGATTAGTGTTTCGAATACGTGATATTCATTTTTTTTAATCAGTTTTCATAGATTAGTGTTTCGAAAACTTGATATTCATTTTTCTTTTTTAATCAGTTTCCGCCGATAAGTGTTTCGAAAACTTTATATTCACTTTTTTTTAAATCAGTTTTCGTAGATTAGTGTTTTGAAAACTTGATATTCATTTTTCTTTTTTTAATCAGTTTTCGCCGATGAGTGTTTCGAAAACGTGATATTCATTTTTTTAAATCACTTTTCATAGATTATTATTTCGAAAACTTGATATTCATTTTACTTTTTTCAGTAAGTTTTAGCTAATGAGTATTTCGAAAACTTGATATTCATTTTTCTTTTTTTAATCATTTTTCGTCGACGAGTGTTTCGAAAACGTGATATTCATTTTCTATTTTTAATCAGTTTTCGCCGATGAGTGTTTCGAAAACTTTATATTCATTTTTATTTTTTTTAATCAGTTTTCGTAGATTAGTGTTTTGAAAACTAGATATTCATTTTTCTTTTTTTAATAAGTTTTCGCCGATGAGTGTTTTGAAAACTTTATATTCATTTTTATTTTTTTAATCAGTTTTCGTAGATTAGTGTTTCGAAAACTTGATATTCATTTTTCTTTTTTTTAATCAGTTTTCGTCGATTAGTGTTTCGAAAACTTGATATTCATTTTTCTTGTTTTAATCCTTTTTCGTCGATGAGTGTTTCGAAAACTTGATATTCATTTTTCTTTTTTAATCAATTTTCGTCGATGAATGTTTCGAAAACTTTATAATCATTTTTATTTTTTTAATCAGTTTTCGTAGATTAGTGTTCCGAAAACTTGATATTCATTTTTCTTTTTTTAATCAGTCTTCGTCGATGAGTGTTTCGAAAACTTGATATTCAATTTTCTTTTCTTAATCAGTTTTCAACGATAAGTGTTTCGAAAACGTGATATTCATTTTTCTTCATTTAATTAGTTTTCAATGATAAGTGTTTAGAAAACTTTATATTCATTTTTCTTTTTTTTTAATAAGTTTTCGTAGATTAGTATTTCGAAAACTTGATATTCATTTTTTTAATCAGTTTTCGCAGATGAGTGTTTCGAAAACTTGATATTCATTTTTCTTTTTTTAGTAAGTTTTAGCAAATGAGTGTTTCTGTCACGACCCCAATTCGGGAGTACGTGACCAGCACGGGAATAGATTTTTATCTCTAAACCCGTAAGCCTTATCCTGTAAACAAGACTATAACTACCCTGCTATACATTCAATATATATATATATATATATATATATATATATATATATATATATATATATATATATATATCATACTAGTGGCCACACCTCACTGGTGGCCTAATTAACCTGCAATCCGCGGTTCGCTCAATACCGCTTCAGCTCAATCCAGTGTATAGATATATTTATCAACACTCATAATGTAAATATTAATATCATATTGACCGTTCGTCTCAATACGTACGATCTATCCTATTCACATGCAGCAAGCACACATATTATATATATCCATATCATATTGACCGTACGCCTCAATGGGTACGATATATCCTATTCACATGCAAAAGTTTATATACTCAAACAAATATCCTAGTTTATCCCCAACTGGACCCTGTCTTTAAATACATGTGAAGCCGAAAATTCTAGAGTGAACGTATGTCAAAGGCTGTAAATATGTACAACAAAAGAAAGCAAAATAACCAAAAGCAGTCCACCCACGCGTACAAGAGCGTAAGGATGGTCTGATGTCTGTATCACTGTCCGGACGTCAATGCCTGCCCGATCCCTGTATTTGAAACATTAAAGGAGAGGGAGTGAGTCAAACAGACTCAGTGAGAAGCTTCCCATCCTCGGCGTAGCGGCGGGTACCACTACAGCTGGGGAAAGGGAAACACCCACAATCACATGCGCATGAAAGTCCAGTTTATCAAATGTTATATTACGATCAGACAATATTAATATAACATTAAAATTACATATAAACCTACGGATCATACTTTTCTATCATGCTATTCGTAAACAAGCAATCACATTTTAACATATAATATGAAAACTGTAAATCACTTAACTGACCCTAGTACCAGGCTAGGGCAATGGCCTCAACGGGAAAATTCTTTTAATGTTTAACTGACCCTAGTGCCAGGCTAGGGCAATGGCCTCAACGGGCAAATCTTTTAATCTTTTACTGACCCTAGTGCCAGGCTAGGGCAATGGCCTCAACGGGCAATTGTTTTAATTTGTTTCTCTTTCCAAGATTTCAGCTGGGATCCTGACCCTAACTACCCATTACTATCCTAAACTGACTTTACCTAGGTAGTGTGAACATCCCTACGACTCACTAATCAATTAAGAGATCGTATTAATCCTCATATTGTTCCCAAACCCTCGGTTTAGATCATAACCTAGCTCTAAGGTCTTCCCTAATTCAATTACCGTGAAATGTCGACGTTTACTAACAACTTCTATACGATTTCTTTAATGAGTTTCTAATTAATAGGGTAAAACAAACCTTGGACTCAATCAACAACTTACCCCATTGCTTGTACTGTTCGGTGTATCTCATGTCATCACATGGGTACCCTCCAGTACCTCTTTACCTGTAGTCAAACACACATATACAAATACTTTCATAGATAACAGTTTAGGAACAACTATAGCATGTTAACCACTAACCAATTCTTACAAATAGGCAAGTAGGCAAACCACATATCCACATCCTCAATCAACCCTGTAGGGCAAGGATGGGAAACCCCACACCTGGACGGCTTCCTTGCGCTTGTCCTGGAGTAACTCCCGCTCCGGACGAGTTGTGGTTTCCTAACGAATGCATTCAAGTGGTTAACATCTCATCTATATGCAATTCATATGCATACTACATGCTCATGCCTAAAATGCATCTCGACGTTGCCAAGAACCGAGTCCTTGGTCTTATTCGTCTTCCCTCTCTTCTATGAGAGTCTCAAGTGCCTCGCACTTGGTTTCGTACCGCTATCGCTCTCCTTGAGCTACTTTTGGGGCCTTGGATTTGAGTTACTAAACCTCAACGTGTGTCTAAGCTATCCTACGTAAGGTTTCCTAAGGTTTGTGTAGAAGGAATTTAGAAATTCAAGAAGTTGGGCTTAGCTTGTTCCGTAAGTTGCTATTCTTGAGGGACAAGAAGGCATTTGAAATGATTTTGATCCTTTAAAACATGGTTGGGATGTCCTAAGATGTTTCGGATTGAAAATAGGAGGCTCGAACGCCCCGGATTGGCTTAAAATTGAATGTTGGGCAGACTGGGCAGAGATCGGGCGCTGCAGCGCCCATTTGGGCGCTGTGGCGCCAAGCAGCTACCCAGCAGCTCTTGTACACCTGAGAGCGGGCAGTTCTAGATTTTGTAATACAATCTATTTGGGTATGTCTACCCTTTACTTAATGATACAATAATAAAGTAAATTAAATTACAATTACACTTTATTCACCCACATGAACAAGTTGTGGGTCTTGGAAAGTGTTGCTCAACCCTCGTTCCACCGAGACTTCTTCCACCTGTACTTAACATGTCTCTGTGTAGTAAAAATGAGGTGTGAGTCTTAACCACGCGACTCAGTGAGGACTCTCCCATCCCTGGCGCAAGGCGGGTAACTTACCGCTGGGACTGGGAGTCATACACAACCACATGCATAAACAACTAGTTACTGTGAGTTAGCATGCATTCTTGGTGATCACACAATAACAGAAATTTCACCCAAACACTCACATGCATTTAGCAGATATAAGCATGCAGCAGTTTAATTCACATCATCACTCAACAAGTAAACATATAACATATAATGCCGGCATTTACTTACCAGTCTTCTCAAGTTCAACATGTTTGAATCAACCAAGACGTTGTGGTGACGTAATCCTGTACGTCACTACTACGCTGCACAATCAGAAATCATACGCAAACACAGACAATTTGTATATACACACAAATACTATAACATACATTTACTTAGTCTCCCCAACTCTGGGGTTTCTACTAGCCACTACGTGGCTTTCCCACTTTGAACCTGTGCACTTGGGTTGCTGGCCACCACGTGGCAAATATACTTAACCCATTCACTCAGGTACTGGTCTCCTCATGACAATTCTGTTAATCAAACAATACTTAACCCATTCACTTGGGTACTAGTCACCTCGTGACAATTCTATTAATCAAACACAATCAACTTCTATCTATCAAACAACTGATACGTAGCCACCACGTGGCACGTCCTGACCCCTTGCTGCGGGGCAATAGCTTGAGCCCACTCGTCCATTACCCAACTAGGCCACATGGCGGGCACGGCACGATGTCTCGAAGCATGGTCACTGTCACACCCTGGACCAACTCCACAGGATGATTTCTCTTTTACTAGGTTGGGCTCACGGTTAGGTTCATCCCGTGTCTCCTTACCTTAGTCTCACATATTAATAGAATTCTTTGTATCTTTCCCAAAGGATCAACAATTCTTCTCCTTATTAATATGGACGAGTATCTTTAACAGGATCTAACTCATATACCCATCCAGATACACTCTCTGAGCCTCAAGCTATCGTCATAGCAATATAAAACCTTTCTGACCCTATTACCAGGATAGGGCAATGACCATCGTCATGGTGATTATAAAACTCAGGTCTCAAGTGTCATCTGACGTTGTTCTAGTCGATGTCTCACATTGCTAGCATAACCAAATCCAAAACCCACCAATAACTCCCTTTGCATGATTATAATTTAAGTCATCGTCATGACGAGTTTCCAAAATAAAAGCTTAGTCCTTCCGTACAAGGACTCTTGCCACCGTCGTGGGAAAAGATTTAATAAAATATTCATCATGCCTCCAGAGTGTATGAGTTGGATTTGTAACACACCAATCATAACAAACAATTACACTCTACTCCTATGTCTTCCTATCCAAGCTATTTTCCACAACCTATTTCTAGTTCCTTTATTCTTTTAGCATTCTATACCTCTAGCTAACACATACCAGACAAGCAGAGAATATACATACTCATGTAATCCACATAAGCATACAACCCTAGGATCAGAGATGAAAGAGCCCTCACCTTGGCCAACCTTCCATGCAATCCTCTCCCGTGACTTTAGTCTCCTCGGAGTCCCTGTTGCACTCTATTGCGCGTCGTTGTCCCTATAAGAACAACATTTACTTCATTAAAGTTATTACTTAGCTTAACTTGTTATTTATCTCTCCATTACTCTCACCTGTAGTCCATGGTTGCCACAGAGTCAAGCTCTTGGTCTTATCAGACTTCTCTATCCTGATTTATGCGTATCCTTCCTCAGACACTTGACTTACTCGCTTATAACACTCTACTTGAGTGTTTCACATACTTGGATTTGAGTATTAGACCTCTATCTAATTTGTATTCACATCTAAGGAAGCTTATCTAACTTGATTGGAAGGAATCCTAATTTTAGGAAGGTCTAAGCATTTTGTTTCAACTCGTTTTCTTACTCGGGTTCTAAGAAATCTAGTTTCTAAACCTCAATATACCTCCAATTTATCCTATTTAAGGTTTCCTAAATATTTATGAGGGAAGAAGGTTGAAATTTTAGAAATTGGATTTCATTGTTCCGCAAGCTTCCACTCTTGGGAAACAAGAAAGTACCTAAATTAATTCTTGATGCTTGATAGCATATTTAGAATTATTCTAGGGTGTTTAAGATTGAAAAGATGAAGTTTAAAACTTCCAACATCACCCTTAAAGCATATTTCGGCAAATCGAGCAGGGACCCGGCATGTTAATGCCAAGGTCCGGCCTTAGTAACCTCGGGTGTAATACCCTGGAAAATTTTGAGGATTAAAGAATGATTTATTTCGGGGCTAGGAATTAAAACTTAAAAAAAAAGAATATAGAAAATGTATGAAAGTTAAAAGAAATCGGAAAGGAATTTTTTTCGAAGATTGTAATACCCGAGGAGTATTTTGGGAATCAAGTCAAATATATAGTAAGACTTAGAATGGTCATCATTTGGAGTTAGATTGTAAGAAAAAAACACAAATAAATAATATATAAACAAGTAAATAAATAGAAAAATGTATATATATATATATATATATATATATATATATATATATATATATATATATATATATATATATATATATAGATAAATAATCTTAGTTAAGAAATAATGCGATAATATGAAGTTGATAGATTTTTTAGGTTGAGGTTGGACATTTTGACTAAATAAAATGAAAATAATTTTTTTGGAATGAAATAAGATTTTTGGGTTATTATTAAGATTTTAATTACTTTAGATTTGAGAATTTAAGAAATTAAAATAAATAATAAATTCAAATAGAAAAATATAAATTGGGTGAAATATGAATCATATGAATTATTTTGAGCTTATAGTTTAAATTTGAGAATTTTTCAAAAATAAAAGTTGTACTGAGTAGAAAATTCTTATTTGTTCGAGACTTAGTGACAGATATTTTTAATAGGTCTATGATTACCCAAAGTTTTCTAACCTTTCCTATTCTTACCCAACAATAAATCTAGATGAGAAAATCCAATCAAAATTCTATTTTACCATATCCCAAAACAAAGTCAAATATTCAAATTTTCTTTAAACCCAAATTGCAATTTAAGAACAAGTCAGACCACGCCTCTTCTTCCTATCTTCTTTCTTCTTCCTTTCTTCTTCTCCATTCCTCATTCACTCTAGGGCATCAAGAACAAATGGAAGGATCCACTCACTTCCATCAAATTTCTTGCTTCCTCCCACCAATTCCATGCCTCATCAAGCTCCCTCCACCATTGTTAAGCATTAACAAGTTTTGGCAACCTCCATGGATTTCCAAATTCGGACTTCCCCAAAGGTAAGCATCAAAATCTTGTTTTCACCTCTTAAATCATAGGTTTCTTGATGAGAATGAGTTACCTATCAATAATATATCACCTTAGGATCATTTTTGAACATAGAGATAACCCAAATATTGAGTTCTATGGAGATTTCTACCCTAGGGTTTCTAACCTACGAATTTTGGCAAAATTTATGGAATTTATAAATTTTCTTAAACTTGATGGCATGTATGGAGTTCAAATGAATTATTTAGGTATTCTAAACGATTTGTATGAATGCTCAATAATTGGAATAATGATATGTGAACATTAGGTGAAAATGAGAACTATTCATATTTGACAAATTCTCCATTGATGGAGGTTGGAGAGTGAACAAGTTTGTAAACTTGTTTATTTATGCATTAATTGAGTTGAACTAAAAGAGAACACCAAATGATGACCATAGGCCAAGTAAATGAACTTAGGGCTTGGATAAAATGTAAGAAGTCATAAGAAAAGAAACTAGGAAATTGTATGAAATTTGATATCGATTGAATTGGTTGTGGGTTCAAGTACTTCCTTGGAGACCAGAGTGCTCAAAGGGAATGCTAAGTGAAGCAGCCAAGGTGAGGGTACTTCCATCTCTGCTCCTAGGGTTGTATGCTCATGTGGATTACATGGGTATGTATATTCTCTGCTTGTCTGATATGTGTTAGCTAGAGGTATAGGATGTTAAAAGAATAAAAGAACTAGAAAATAGGTGGTGGAAAGTAGCTTGGATATGAAGACATAGGAGTAGGGTGTAATTGTTTGCTATGATTGGTGTGTTAAAAATCCAACTCATACCCTCCGGAGGCATGATGAGTAATTTATTAAATCTTTTCCATGACGGTGGCAAGAGTCCTTGTACGGAAGGACTAAGCTTTTATTTTGAAAACATGTCACGACGGTGACTTAAATTATAATCATGCAAAGGGAGTTATTGGTGGGTTTCGGATTTGATTATGCTAGCGATGTGATACATCGACTAGAACAACGTCATATGGCACTTGAGACCTCAGTTTTATAATCACCATGACGATGGTCATTGCCCTATCCTGGCAATAGGGTTAGAAAGGATTTATATTGTTATGACGATAGCTTGAGGTTCAGAGAGTGCATTTTGATGGGTATATGAGTTATATTCTGTTGAGGATACTTGTGCATATTAACAAGGAGATAAATTGTTGATCCTTCGGGAAAGATACAAAGAATCCTATTAATATGTGAGACTAAGGTAAGGAGACATGGGAGAAACCTACGGGTGAACCGTGAGCCTAACCTAGAAAAGAGAAATCATCCTGTGGAGTTGGTCTAGGGTGTGACAGTGGCCATGCTTCGAGACGTCGTGTCGTGCCCGCCATGGGGCCTGGTTGGGTAATGGACGAGTGGGCTCAAGCTATTGCCCCGTAGTGAGGGGTCAGGATGTGCCACTTGGTGGCTACGGATCAGTTGTGTCACGATCCTCGTTTAGAGGACCGTGACTGGCACAACACAGGGAATACCCCTATGCCAGTAAGCCTTATCACCTAATTGATAGAATATCTATTACAGAAAAAAATACATTCACATGCATTAAAATACCATGGCTACACCGAAATGGTGGCCTATCCTAGGCAAGCAAATCCACGGCTAGTGCCGCTTCAGGATATAGATATAGGAAAACACACATAATATATATAACCTGTATACTGGCTACACATCCGAAGATGCTGCCTATCCTATTCACATGCAACAAACATATGTATATTTATATATTTTGAAAACAAGTTTTTCCTGCATCGTAATCTAATAGATCCTGATCTTTAAGGTGTGTGAAGCTGAAAGTTCTAGATTCTGTAATACAGTCTAATTGGGTACGTCTACCCTTTACTTTATGATACAATAATAAAGTAAATAAAACTACAATTACAATTTATTCACCCACATGAACAAGTTGTGGGTCTTGGAAAGTTTTGCTTGTCCCTCATTCCACCGAGACTTCTTCCACCTGTACTTAACCTGTCTCTGTGTAGTAAAAATGAAGTGTGAGTCTTAACCACGCGACTTAGTGAGGACTCTCCCATCCCCAGCGCAAGGCGGGTACCTTACCGCTGGGACTGGGATTCATACACAACCACATGCACAAACAACTAGTTACTATGAGTTAGCATGCATTCTTGGTGATCAAACAATAACAGAAATTTCACTCAAACACTCACATGCATTTAACAGATATAAGCATGCAGTAGTCTATTCCAGGTCATCAATCAGCAAGTAACATGTAACACATAATGCCGGCTTTTACCTACCGGTCTTCTCACATTCAGCATGTTTGAAACAACAAGACGCGTGGTGACGTAGTCCTGTACGTTACCACTACGCTACACAATCAACAGTTATATGCAATCACAGACAATTTATACATACACACAGATGCTAAACATACATCTACCTAATCTCCCCAACCCTGGGGTATCTACTAGCCACTACGGGGCTTTCCCACTTCGAACCCATGCACTCGGGTTGCTGGCCACCATGTGGCAAAGCATACTTAACCCATTCACTTGGGTACTGGTCACCTCGTGACAATTCTGTTAATCAAACAATACTTAACCCATTCACTTTGGTACTGGTCACCTCGTGACAATTCTATTAATCAAACACAATCAATCTCTATCTATCAGACAACTGATGCATAGCCACCAAGTGGCATGTCCTGACCCCTTACTGCGGGGCAATAGCTTGAGCCCACTCGTCCATTACCCAACCAGGCCACATGGCGGGCACGGCACGATGCCTCTAAGCATGGCCACTGTCACACCCTGGACCAACTCCACAGGATAATTTCTCTTTTACTAGGTTGGACTCACGGTTCACCTGTAGGTTCCTCCCATGTCTCCTTACCTTAGTCTCACATATTAATAGGATTCTTTGTATCTTTCCCGAAGGATCAACAATACTTCTCCTTATTAATATGTACAAGTATCCCCAACAGGATATAACTCATATACCCATCCAGGTGCACTCTTTGAGCCTCAAGCTATCGTCATAGCAATTTAAAACCTTTCTGACCCTATTGCCAGGATAGGGCAATGACCATCGTCATGGTGACTATAAAAATGAGGTCTCAAGTGTCATCTAACGTTGTTCTAGTCGATGTCTTACAGAGCTAGTATAACCAAATCCGAAACCCACCAATAACTCCCTTTGCATGATTTTAATTTAAGTCACCGTCGTGACGAGTTTTCAAAATAAAGTTTAGCCCTTCCGTACAAGGACTCTTGCCACCGTCGTGGAAAAAAAATTTAATAAAATACTCATCATGCCTCCGGAGTGTATGAGTTGGATTTGTAACAAACCAGTCATAGCAAACAATTATACTCTACTCCTATGTCTTCCCATCGAAGCTACTTTTCACAACCTATTTTCCAATTCTTTCATTCTTTTAGCATTCTATATCTCTAGCTAACATACACTAGACAAGCAGAGAATATACATACCCATGTAATCCTCATGAGCATACAACCCTAGGAGCAGAGATGGAAGAACCCTCACCTTGGTCACTTTACTTAACATTCCCTTTGAGCAGTCTTGTCTCCAAGGAAGTACATGAATCCTATCACATACAACCAATTCAATCCATATCAATTTTTATACATCAACTTCTATTTCACCACATAAGTCCTATCACATATAATCATTTCCACCATATTCTAAATTCATAATTACATAGCAACTTAAAACTACATTCAAGGCTAACCCAAAACCCCTTATTAAGCTAAGGTCATCATTTAGAGTTCTTTTTAAGTTAAAAACAATTTATGCTTAAGTAAACAAGTCTTGCCACTTGCTCACTCTCCAAGCTCCTTCAATGAAGGTTTTTGCCAAATATGGAAACTTCTCATTCTCACCATGGGTCCACACATAAAAAAAAAAATCCAACCATTGGGCAATCTCTCATTTCATTTAAAAAGTGTAAGCAATTCATTTGGAACCCAAACAAACCAACAATTCTTTATCTAGGATGTTGTTTGATCTTTGAAATGACACTTAAAAGTTGGTTAAACTCATTTTAGTTGAAGGAAAATGAACCATTCAAATTAAGGAAGAAATAACAACTTTTTCAAAAACTAGAAACTTGGTAGTGTGTAAAACAGAACCGCTAACTTTCGAGAAACGTCCCAGAAAATCTAACCGTTGGACTTTTTAGTAAAAATACAACTTAGAAGGCTTAGGATGTTAGCTTTGATATGGCTTTGGGGTAACTCAAATCCATTAAGTAACGAATTCAGAAAACACATTTAAACATAGCAAGATCAGATTCAAAACAGCATGCAACATTTGGCAAGCTTCATTGAAATGGTCATATCTCTTTCCATACTTAACGAAATTATTTGATTCTTCTTTCTAAATCAAGCTTAGAGATAAAATATTCTAATTATAAATTCATTACAGAAATGATTTGAGCCATTTAAGAGCAGCAATCTAAAAACAGTAGCCAATCATACAAAAATTCCGCATCAGTTTAGAAAACAGAACCGCTGACTTTCGAGGCAATTTCTAGAAGATCTAACCGTTAGAATATTTTGGAAAAATACACTTTAGAAAGCTTGGGATGTTAGCTTTCATATGGTCTTGGAATCAGTTAAACCCATCAAGTAACCAATTTAAAAAACACGTTTAAACAGAGGAAGGTCAAATTCAAAATCTCAGCTTTTGACAATAAACATGTTTCACGAATTTCTTATGTCTTATACCATCAAAGATGGGTGTTTTTAGAAGAACATGATGAACAAACTCAAATCTTTAACCTAGCAAAATCTCAGCGCATCCAACAATTAAATCATTCAATAGAAATGTTCATAACATCAAGAATGCAAGCCCTAGCTCAAAAAAAAAATTTAAATAAATCATTCTTAAACCCTCAAAATTTTCCGGAGTATTACAAGTTGTTTGATAGATAGATGTTGATTGTGTTTGATTAATAGAATTGACACGAGGTGACTAGTAAGTACCCAAGTGAATGGGTTAAGCATTGTTTGATTAACAGAATTGTCACGAGGTGACCAGTACCCAAGTGAATGGGTTAAGTATGCTTTGCCACGTGGTGGCCAGTAATCCGAGTGCGCGTGCTTGAAGTAGAAAAGCCACGTAGTGGCTAGTAGATATCCTAGAGTGGGGGAGATTAAGTAGATGTATGCTATAGTATCTGTGTGTAGGTACAACTTGTCTGTGTTTGCATATGATTGCTGATTGTGCAGCGTAGTGGTGTCGTACAGGATTAGGTCACCACAACGTCTTGGTTGATTCAGATATGCTGAACGTGAGAAGATCGGTAAGTAAAACCCGTCATTGTTTGTTATATGTTTAATTGTTGAGTGATTATGTGAATTAAACTGTTGCATGGTTGTATCTGTTAAATGAATGTGAGTGGTTTGGTGAAATATCTGTTGTTGTGTGGTCCCCAAGAATGTACGCTAATTAATAGTAACTAGTTGTTCTTGCATGTGGTTGTGTATGACTCCCAAACCCAGCGCTATGGTACCCACCTTGCGCCGGGGATGGGAGAGTCCTCACTGAGTCGCGTGGTTAAGACTCGCACCTTATTTTTACTATACAGAGACAGGTTAAGTACATGTGGAAGAAGTCTCGGTGGAACGAGGGTTGAGCAACACTAGGGATGGCAATCTTACCCGGACCCAACGGGTACCCGGTAAAATTACCCGTTGGGTCCGGGTCTGGGTACTAAAAAAAGGGTCTGGGTCCGGGTCCGGGGATTTTAACGGGTAAATTTCCGGGTCCGGGTCCGGGGACGGGTAAGGGGTATTCACCCCGGACCCGGACCCGGACCCGGTGATATAATATATATAAAAATATTTTATACATAAGTATTTTTATATAAATATTTTATATATAAATACTTTTTATATATTATTTATATATATAAATATTAAAAAAAAATTTACATATCATCTCACACTTACCCAGTAGTCCAGTACCCACACGCGTGCCTCACCCTCATCACGATTCACACAAATTTCCATTTTACTAAGCTCGAAAACCTAGACTTTTTATTTTAATCTTATTGTGTGTTTGAAGTTTTTTTTAAAAAAATTAGAAATAATTAAATTTATGATTGTGTATTCAATACTTGCGTGTTTGAAGTTTTTTTTTAAATTTGAAAATAATTAAATTTATGATTTGTAGAAAAAAATAATAAATTTTTCGGGTCCGGGTCCGGGGATTTAAATATTCGACGGGTCCGGGGATGGGTCTCACATTTTATACCCGGCCGGGGACGAGTCCGGGGCCGGGGAAAAAATCGAGTTCCGGGGCCGGGTCCGGGGATTGCAGTATCCTCCCCGTACCCTACCCATTGCCATCCCTAAGCAACACCTTCCAAGACCCACAACTTGTTCATGTGGGTGAATAAAGTGTAATTGTAATTTAATTTACTTTATTGTTGTATCATAAAGTAAAGGGTAGACGTACCCAATTAGATTGTATTACTAAATCTAGAACTGTCAGCTTCACACACCTTAAAGATCAGGATTAATTATACTGCGATACAGGGCAAATTTATTTTCAATATATATGTCTATATATATATATATATACACATATATATGTTGCATGTGAATATGATAGGCAACATCTTCGAATGTGTAGCCAGTACACAGGTTATATATATTATGTGTGTTTTCCTATATCTATATCCTGAAGCGGCACTGGCCATGGATTTGCTTGCCTAGGATAGGCCACCATTTCAGTGTAGCCATGGCATTATACTACATGTGAATTTATTTTCAATAATAGATATTCTGTCAATTAGGTGATAAGGCTTACAGGCATAGGGATATTCCCTGAGTCTGTGCCGGTCACTGTCCTCTAAACGGGGGTCGTGACATCGGGCCAGCTCTTCACGGGTCTTGTTCAGCTAATATTCCAACCATATAATTTCAATAATATCAATTCAAGCCTATTTACTCAAATCCAAGCTCAATCCTAATTATCAACAATTTTCCCCAATTTGGAAATAATTATAATTTCAATAATATCAATCCAAGCCTATTTACTCAAATTCAAGCTCAATCCTAATTATCAACAATTTTTCCCAATTTGAAAATAATTATAACTTTAACCCCAAACCTTTCCAAATTCGAATTTGGACAAATCCAGAAATATAATCTCGATTCCTACCCCAACTAAGTGTTCAAGAACACTTTCTAAGTCCCAATATACCCTCGAAACAACTCAATTGAAGGTCAATCGAAGAAATCCCTAAAAATGGAGAAATTGAGGGTTTCAAATGAAATTGGGGTTACCAACCTTGATTCGATTGGTGGAAGGTGTGGAAGATGTTGGAGTCAAGCTCTGGTGGTCGTGGCCGGCGTCGGACGACTCTCTCCGGCGAGTTTTCTGGCAAGTTTCTCCCTCCTCCCCTTCTTCCTCTTCATCCGTCACTTTCTCTCTCCCTCCTCACGTCTTTCTTCTCTCTCTAGTCTTTCTCTCTTTTCTCTTCCTTTTTTCTAATTCTTCCTTCCTTTCTTTTAATATATATATATAAAAACCCACGGCAAACACTTTAATTAAATAATAATAATAAAAATAAAATAAATAATAATATAATAGATATATATATAATAAAAATAAATAAATAAATAATTATAATAAATGAATAAATGATTAATAAGTAAATATAATTTAAAAATAAATTAATTAATAATTAAATGAATAATAACTAATATATATTTTTAATTTAATATCTTTCCCTATTTAATTCAGGATTCCAATTTCTTAGGTCCCGAATTAAATCACAAAAATTATTTTCTACTTCTTTTATTTTTTTTAAACTTCGAAAAAAAATTCATTTCCAGTTTCTTTTAACTTTTATATTTTTTCTATATTCTTTTTAAAGTTTTAATTCCTAGCCCCGAAATAAATCATTCTTTAATCCTCGAAATTTAAAAAAAAACATTATTTAATCCTCGAAATTTTCCGGGGTATTACATTTCTTTTTTTAATCAATTTTCAATGATTAGTGTTTCGAATACGTGATATTCATTTTTTTTAATCAGTTTTCGTAGATTAGTGTTTCGAAAACTTGATATTCATTTTTTTAATCAGTTTTCGCAAATGAGTGTTTCGAAAACATGATATTCATTTTTCTTTTTTAATCAGTTTTCGCCGATGAGTGTTTCGAAAACTTTATATTCATTTTTATTTTTTTTAATCAGTTTTCGTAGATTAGTGTTTTAAAAACTTGATACTTATTTTTCTTTTTTTAATCAGTTTCCGCCGATGAGTGTTTCGAAAGCGTGATATTTATTTTTTTAAAATCAGCTTTCGTAGATTATTGTTTCGAAAACTTGATATTCATTTTTTTAATCAGTTTTCGCAGATGAGTGTTTCGAAAACTTGATATTCATTTTTCTTTTTTTAGTAAGTTTTAGCTAATGAGTGTTTCGAAAACTTGATATTCATTTTTCTTTTTTTAATCATTTTTCGTCGACGAGTGTTTCGAAAACTTGATATTCATTTTCCATTTTGAATCAGTTTTCGCCGATGAGTGTTTCGAAAACTTTATATTCATTTTTATTTTTTTTAATCAGTTTTCGTAGATTAGTGTTTTCAAAACTTGATATTCATTTTTCTTTTTTAATCAGTTTTCGCCAATGAGTGTTTCGAAAACTTTATATTCATTTTTATTTTTTTAATCAGTTTTCTTAGATTAGTGTTTCGAAAACTTGATATTCATTTTTTTTTAAAATCAATTTTCGCCGATAAGTGTTTCGAAATCTTGATATTCATTTTTCTTTTTTTTAATCAGTTTTCGTCAATTAGTGTTTCGAAAACTTGATATTCATTTTTCTTTTTTTAATCTGTTTTCACCGATTACTGTTTCGAAAACTTGATATTCATTTTTCTTTTTTTAATCCTTTTTTCGTCGATAAGTGTTTCGAAAACTTGATATTCATTTTTCTTTTTTAATCAGTTTTTGTCGATGAATGTTTCGAAAACTTTATAATCATTTTTTTAATCAGTTTTCGTAGATTAGTGTTTCGAAAACTTGATATTCATTTTTCTTTTTTTAATTAGTCTTCGTCGATGAGTGTTTCGAAAACTTGATATTCATTTTTCTTTCCTTAATCAGTTTTCAACGATGAGTGTTTCGAAAATGTGATATTCATTTTTCTTCATTTAATTAGTTTTCAATGATAAGTATTTCGAAAACTTTATACTCATTTTTCTTTTTTTAATCAGTTTTCGTAGATTATTGTTTCGAGAACTTGATATTTATTTTTTAATCAGTTTACGCAGATGAGTGTTTCGAAAACTTGATATTCATTTTTCTTTTTTAGTAAGTTTTAGCTAATGATTGTTTCGAAAGCTTGATATTCATTTTTCTTTTTTAATCATTTTTCGTCGATGAGTGTTTCGAAAACTTGATATTCATTTTCATTTTTAATTAGTTTTCGCTGATGAGTGTTTCGAAAACTTTATATTCATTTTTTTAATAAGTTTTCGTAGATTAGTGTTTCGAAAATTTGATATTCATTTTTCTTTTTTTAATCAGTTTTCGCCGATAAGTGTTTCGAAAACTTGATATTCATTTTTCTTTTTTTTTTTAAATCAGTTTTCGTCGATTTGTGTTTCGAAAACTTGATATTCATTTTTCTTTTTTTAATCAGTTTTCACCGATTACTGTTTCGATAACTTGATATTCATTTTTGTTTTTTTAATCATTTTTCGTCGGTGAGTGTTTCGAAAACTTGATATTCATTTTCCATTTTTAATTAGTTTTCGCCGATGAGTGTTTCGAAAACTTTATATTCATTTTTATTTTTTTAATCAGTTTTCATAGATTAGTGTTTTGAAAACTTGATATTCATTTTTCTTTTTTTAATCAGTTTTCGCCGATGAGTGTTTCGAAAACGTTATATTTATTTTTATTTTTTTAATCAGTTTTCGTAGATAAGTGTTTCGAAAACTTGATATTCATTTTTCTTTTTTTAATTAGTTTTCGTCGATTAGTGTTTCGAAAACTTGATATTCATTTTTCTTTTTTTAATCAGTTTTCACCGATTACTGTTTCGAAAACTTGATATTCATTTTTTTTAATCATTTTTCGTCGATGAGTGTTTCGAAAACTTGATATTCATTTTCCATTTTTAATCAGTTTCGCCGATGAGTGTTTCGCAAACTTTATATTCATTTTTATTTTTTTAATCAGTTTTCATAGATTAGTGTTTTGAAAACTTGATATTCATTTTTCTTTTTTTAATCAGTTTTCGCCGATGAGTGTTTCGAAAACTTTATATTCATTTTTATTTTTTGTAATCAGTTTTCGTAGATTAGTGTTTCGAAAACTTGATATTCATTTTTATTTTTTTAATAAGTTTTCGCCGATAAGTGTTTCGAAAACTTAATATTCATTTTTCTTTTTTTTAATCAGTTTTCGTCGATTAGTGTTTCGAAAACTTGATTGTAATACCCCGGAACATTTCGAGGATTAAAGAATAATTTTTTTAAAATTTCGAGGATTTAAGAATGACTTATTCCGGGGATAGGAATTAAAATCTTAGAAATAAAATAGAATAAAATAAAATATATGTGAAAGTTAAAAGAAATCGAAAAGAAATTTTTTCGAGGTTTAAAATAAAATGAAAGGGAAAGAAAAGAAGTAGAAAATAATTTTCAGGATTTAATTCAGGACCTAAGAAATTGGAAACTTGAATTTAATAGGAATTGAAGGGATAATATGAAATTGAAGTTAAACATTTTGGCTAAAGAAAATAAAAATAAATTTTTTAGAGTAAAATAAAATTTTTGGTATATAATTAAGATTTTAATAGTTTTAGAGTTGAGAATTTAAGGAATTAAAGTAAATATAAAAATTAGGTAGAAAAATTATAATTTTATTCAAAAGTGGTCATATGAATTATTCAAAGCTCATAGTTTAAATTTGAGAATTTTTCGAAAATAAAAATCATACTGGGTAAGAAATTTTCATCTGCAAGACACTCAATAACATATATTTTTAATAGGCTTATTATTAGCCAAAAATTTTAATATTTCCCTATTCTTACCTACAAATAAATATAGTTAAGAAAATCCAATCAAAACTCTATTTCACCATACTACCTTTAAATTCTCAAACCCAATTTTTGAGCACCATATTTTTGCTCCAGCACGCCACTCCTTCTTCCACTACAAGAAATGTGATTTTTAGCGACGGCTATTTTTGTTATTTTGTGGCGGTTCAACTGCCACAAAATGACATTTTGTGGCGGATCTCAAACTGTCACAAATGGACATGTCGCAAAGTAATTTTCTGACAGTTCTAGCCAACTGCTGGAATAAACGCCACAAAATATACTTTTCTGACGGTTAGTGTCCGCCAAAAAATGAAAAGTAAAACTGTGGCGGTTTATAACTGTCATAAAATTCCAAGTAATTTTCCGACGGTGTATAACCGTCACAAAATAAAGGTAAGTTTGTGGCGGTTATAAACAGCCAGAAATTGTTAGGTAAATTTGTGACACTTAATGCCCGCCACAAAATGACCTATAGATTTCTAACGGCTTCAAACCGTCACAAACTGTCTATTTTACTTTTTTTTAAATGTCACATATATTTTTAGAAAATATATATAATTGATTATATTAATGCTCAAAAAAGATAGAAATACTCATAGAAGTACTTATATAAAATACTCAAAAAAGATAAAACTAAAGTATTTGTTTGTAGTTCTCAAAAAAATATTTGTTTGTAAAACCAAACAATTAGTTCATTACAAAATGAAAAAAGCTTCAAAAACAACCTTGTAATACCCGGAAATTTTCCAATCAACGTTAAGGTCCTAATTTAATTTTTTATTTTAATTTGGAAGAAAAAGGAGAGAATTTGAAATAAATGAAATTTTATTTGGACCAAAATTAGGACCTAACGGGAAATATTGGGTGCAAGTCTATTGACCCCAAAGTTGATTTAAATTATAAATAATAATGTATTAAATATATATATATATATATATATATATATATATATAAATACAAAAAATATATATATATATAATATTGGCTGGGTCAGTATGCCAGTTAAGACCACTTACGGAGTGGGTCAGTATGCCCAGTTATACCTATCAGAGATAGTGAGGTTACACGGAGTGCCGGTGTCGATTATCTCTGACAGGGGGCCACAGTTTACCTCTCGATTCTGGAGGGCATTGCAGGAGGCATTGGGGACGAGGGTTGATCTGAGTACAACATTTCATCCCCAGACTGATGGGCAATCTGAGAGGACTATACAGGTTTTAGAGGACATGCTAAGGGCATGTGTTATGGATTTCGGCGGAAGTTGGGAAAAGTATCTACCATTAGCAGAGTTTGCCTACAATAACAGTTACCAGTCCAGTATACAGATGGCACCTTTTGAGGCTTTATATGGTCGAAGGTGTAGATCCCCGATTGGGTGGTTCGAGGTCGGAGAGGCTAAGTTAGTTGGTCCAGAACTTGTTCAAGAAGCGTTGGACAAGGTGAAGGTAATTAGAGAAAAGCTTGTGATGGCTCAGAGTAGGCAGAAGTCATATGCCGACAATCGGAGAAGAGAATTAGAATTCGTTGTGGGTGACCAAGTCTTTTTGAAAATTTCACCAATGAGAGGCGTGATGAGGTTTGGCAAGAAAGGCAAACTAAGTCCAAGGTATATCGGACCGTTTGAGATACTTGAACGTGTGGGAAATGTTGCCTACCGTCTTCAGTTGCCGGCGGAACTAGAAGGAGTTCATCTGGTGTTTCATGTATCAATGCTTCGCAAGTACTTGACAGATCCTTCTCATGTAATCCAACCCCAGGAGATACAACTAACCGAAGATTTGACGTATGAGGAGATACCAGTGGAAATCTTAGATTGTCAATTGAAGAAGTTGAGATCGAAAGAAATACCATTGGTGAAAGTTCTGTGGAGAAATCACTCGACCGAGGAAGCTACGTGGGAAGTCGAGGGAGAAATGCGCAGAACGTATCCTCACCTATTTGAGAACTAAGGTTAGTATGTGATTGAAATTCGGGGACCGAATTTCTTAAGGGGGGAAGATTGTAATACCCGGAAATTTTCCAATCAACGTTAAGGTCCTAATTTAATTTTTTATTTTAATTTGGAAGAAAAAGGAGAGAATTTGAAATAAATGAAATTTTATTTGGACCAAAATTAGGACCTAACGGGAAATATTGGGTGCAAGTCTATTGACCCCAAAGTTGATTTAAATTATAAATAATAATGTATTAAATCGAGGCCGGGGAAGGTGACCGGGAATTCTTTCTACCTCATTCCATCATCCTATCCGATTGAATCGAGGTAAAAAAGTCCCGAATCCTTCAAAACCCAAATTTATCTATTTTAGGGATTTTTGGAAAATTCCTAATTGGTATGAATAAATTATTTTGGGTCCTAATTTGAAGCTATTGGGTTGTTTAGAAGTACTTGGAAGTATATTTGTTGGAAAATTGATGATGGAAGCTACCCAACTTGAAAACCATAGAGCAATGGAATTTAAAGTGAGACAAAGTGTAGTATAAACTGAATTGGGATTGATTGGTGTGTTGGATTGGTGTTATAGAATGGTAGGGATTGTGGAATATGCGAGGGATTAACGCCCGAGTAATTCCGTCTCAACCGGAAACCAATTTGGTATTAAAAGAGACACTTTTCAATCCAATTTAGAACATGGAGCTAAGATATTAGCTAGGAATTTAGATTATACCGTGGTGGATGCTCGGGATTGATTTAAATAGTGAAATGCTTTTATTAGGTGAGTTATCAATTTTAAAGGATATCCGGCCACATATGTTGTATGTGGATATGAGTTGAAAGGTTGGTTGTGAAAGGTCACATACGAACACTTGTAGGTGAAAATGAGTATTCAAAGAAAGGGATAAAGAGATGAGATTAAGTGTGAGACACTTGGAAACAATATTAAAGAGAGGAAGAAGGTTAAGACCAAGGACTTGGTTCTTGGCAAAGTTTAATGTATTAATTTGACATGAGCATAGCATATGCATATAATTTGCATATAGTAAAGATGATAATGATGTAAATATGTTTGTTAGGCAACCACGAATTGTCTGGAGCAGGAGTGACTCCAGGACCAGAAACGGAAAGCCGTCCAGGTGAGGGGTTTCCCATCCTTGCCCTACAGGGTTGAATGAGGATGTGAATACGTGGTTTGCTTACTTGCTTGTTTGTAAGAATTGTTAGGTAATAACATGCAATTGTTGTTCCTAAACTGTTAATTGTGAAAATATTTGTATATATGTGATTGATTAAAGTTGAAGTAGTACTGGAGGGTATCCATGTGATGACATGGGATACGCCAAACAGTACAAGTAAAAAGGGTAGGATATTGATTTCGTTCAATTTTTGGTTTGTCCTAATAATTAGAAACCCACGAAGGAAATGAAACTGACTTATGTATACACGTCGACGTGATTTGTGGTAAATGAACTTAGGAAATACCTTAGAGCTAGGTTATCATCTAATCAGGGCTTGGGTACTAAACAAAGAGTAGAAAATCTCATAATTGATTAGAAATTCTTAGTGGAGTTCACACTGCTGAGGTAAAAACACTTTAGAATAGAAATGGGTAGTCCGTGTTGCAAATCCCACTGAAAGTAAGAGAGTGAAATATGACGTCAGACATTTGCCCGTTGTGGCTATGGCCCTAGCCTGGCACTAGGGTGGTACATTACATATTCATGGTTGCCCGTTGTGGCTATGGCCCTAGCCTGGCACTAGGGTGGTGCATTACAAATTCATGGTTGCCCGTTGTGGCTATTGCCCTAGCTTGGCACTAGGGTGGCGCATTACATATTCATGGTTGCCCGTTGAGGCTATTGCCCTAGCTTGGCACTAGGGTGGTGCATTACATATTCATGGTTGCCCGTTGTGGCTATTGCCCTAGCCTGGCACTAGGGTGGTGCATAGCATTTAAAGGATTTGCCGTTGAGGCTATTGCTCTAGCGTGGCACTAGAGTCGATTGTATGATTTATAGTTTTGGTATGAAATGTTTCCTGTTATTGGTTGCTTATGAGTAGCATGATTGAGGAGCATGATTCTTAGGTTTATCTGTGGTGTATTGTTATATTAATGTTGCCTGATCATTATATAACATATGATAAGCTGGAATTTCGTGCGCTTGTGGTTGTGAGTGGAATCACTATGTATACTTAACTGTGCGTGTGAGTGTACATGTGTGATTATGACAGGTTATATATATATTGTGTGTGAATAGGATAG
The DNA here is from genome assembly GCA_014851425.1 of Senna tora. Classification (NCBI taxonomy): domain Eukaryota; kingdom Viridiplantae; phylum Streptophyta; class Magnoliopsida; order Fabales; family Fabaceae; genus Senna; species Senna tora. Next base: position 12,282,694 of record CM026261.1, on the reverse strand, counting down.
ATCATTCCTTTGGGGTTTGATCACTATGTATATATATATTTATGTGTGAATGTCTTGAGTGTATGGATGTAGATATATATACGTGAAATGGGCTGAAGCGGCATTGAGCGCCGTGGATTGCAGGTTATCTAGACCACCAATGATGGTGTGGCCACTATATACACTATGTGAATATTGTATGATGATTGTGTATAAGGGTAGATAATTTATGATTATAGGTAAGGCTTACGGGTTTAGAGGCTAAATTCTATCCCCGTGCCGGTCACGGATCCCTGTAATTGGGGTCGTGACTCCAAAAGCTCTACCTAGGCTCCTGCGATATTGGAAAAATAAAATTTATGAGTGTTATTATAGTAATGTACAATAAATATCACAAATAATTAAGTAATAAACAATATACATATTTAAATTTTATATACTTACTAAATATTGCAAAGTAAGTCAATCTCATCTATGTATTGGGATGATCTTCACTAGCTGAGAATGAATGTCCTACTGATGACGATTGTCCATTACTTGCTTCAGGTACCTAAGAGAATAACAAATTTATATATATTTGATTATTATATTGTAGAGAACAAAATTTAAAAAATATAAAGAAAAAGATTTATACCTTAGAATTAATCATATGTGCAAACTCAGACGGTACATTTCCCATAATATTTTTGAGAATGTTGAAGACACCTCGCATCTCTAATTTTTACTGTGCATTTGAAGCTTCCAATCGCGCATTTGAAGCTTCCAATCGTGCATTTGAAGATTCAAATCGTGCATTTGAAGATTCCAACTCTGATTGCAACCGAACAATTTCTTGTTGAAGAGCATTTGTAGTGTCTCCATTACTATAATTCAATGGTATCCTACCAAGTCGAGTGGTAGATAATCCAAATACTTGAGTAGGGGTAGGGCCAAACCCTAAACCTCGAACTCTCCCGGGATGTTCCTTTCCAAGCACTTGCCCAAGAGAATCTTGCTCACTAATTTGAGCGGATATTGCCCCTTGATTTTCAAGTTCAATAATTTTCTCCTATAAACAAAAAAAATATCATATACACCATCAATAAAAATATTAGATAGACAATGGTTAGTCAAAATCAACCATGCATGGAAAATTCCCTTAAAAAAGCAGCTTTTCAGCAAGAAGTATTCTCTATTAGAAAGAGAGGAACAAATCCAACTTTAATTCGCAGAGTAAAAGAAAGTGCAGAATAGAGGTAACGCACATACACATTAACAAACAACTAGGCATCTATGCTCAATCTCAATTGGATTTGAATATTGATATTGGATTGACTTACTTTTGGGTCTAAGGTATTTATGTTTTATGAACATCCATAACATAACAACACTACATAAACAATTCAAATCTAACCACGAGCAAGAGATTCAAAATACCAATTCCATACCCATTATTACAGAATTTCAGACATTTTCCAGCAAACTACGGAGCCAAGTCCCAAAATTTGCATACAAAACCCTAGCTACCAGTAAATGCTCAAACTTCCCAAAAAGCTCCATGAAACAAAGTAGAAAAAAAACTTCAAAATAACCATAGATCTTCAAAGATCAAATAGCCAAGCATAAACCAGACACATATTCCAGCAAGTAAAAAAAACAGAATTTAAGAAATACCCAATCACAAAGCAACAAACTCAGCCACAAAAGAAATACCCAAACTTTCCGACGTAGGAAATCAAATCCAAACCAAGGTTGAAGAAGATTAATTAGACAAAAAACCTTAACAAATTCCACTAGATTTTGGCTGAAACAGAATAAATTCTAGAGAGAGAAAACAAATTGAAGAAAGAGAGCGAGAGTGTGAGAGAGAAGTTTGTGGTAGAAATGAAACATATTGCTGCATATACCAAGGATACTATAATGCACATTTAAGCACACTAATGTAAGAAGTGCTATACAATAAAATAATTAAGCACATAAACAATCATATGTTCAAAGATTAAATCACACCAAGGGCTCTTCCTAGTGCTCATACCAATCAAATATTCTTGGAGTGAAAAAGTCGGTATACATACCAATAAAATTGTTTGTAATGTGACCTTTTAATATATGTTCTTCCTATCATCTATAAGTGTCAAAAAGAGATGAACAAATCCAACTTTCAAAAAAGAAGACTCAAAGTTATATAAATACTTACACAAATATTCTTAGCCTCATCGTTAACAAAGGAACCATCACGCTTCTTGTGAGTCGCAACAAATATTGCTCCCCTACTCACAGGTCCTCCACTCTCCATTTCCTAAAATATGTCAATTAGACAATATTAGTATCATTCTACTATATGTTTAAAAACATGCATATAAACTATTACCATCTCATGTTTCTTCCTAGCAATGCTTTTAGATCCACAAGTATGTGGCATCTTAAGCTTTTTTCGATTTATGCGATTTTTTTTTGCTTATTTCCTGCCAAGACCAAGGAAAAAATAAAGTTAGGTTGCAAACAATTTGATTTTATCTAAAAACACATTTTTTATGCTACCTGAGTTCTTGGATTCAATCGGTAATCAACAAAACCTGCCCACATGTCATATGGAATAAAGTCTGGATGATTGTCTAAGTTATGTTCTCTACTCATTTGGACCTCATAAAATGTGTGGAACAACCAGCCTCGATAATTTCTCCAATTGTTGCCAAGCTTCTTCAGCACAAAGCACTTTGCAATTTCATTATCTAAGCAAAACTTAGCCTTCAAAGGACAATAACACACATTAGTTAAATTAAAGTATTTGCCAATAGAGATGTTACTATATTTAAATTAAATAAGACCATCTAACCTTGATATTGCTAAAAGCGGTGTCTTTATAGTTACAAGGCACTAATTTCCAAGAATAATAGCTGATAGAAAATGTAGTCAAATCAGTTCCAATGATTCCAAGAAATCCACTTAATAGGCCAGCAGCTTCCCCTATTGGTTGTCCTTGCCTATTAAAAGGAACAACTATCCGTTGCCCAGCTGGGAGTGTCCATACTCCATAGTCTTCAGACGTCCTTCCCTCTTGACACCATGTGAATCTGTAGATGGAAAATGCATTATTAAAAATTTCATTGATTTGGATAATCCACTATGAAGTCATACTTACCTTCAATATCAACAGTCCAATATCTATTACATTTTTTGGCAACATATGGTGGGACTTGACGTGTGTTTGGGTCAGAAGTGAAAGGTGGAGTCGGTGCAGGAGGTGGATGTGTAGGTAAGGATGGAGTTTGGATAGGGGGACGTGGGGTTGGGTTTGAAGTGGAAGGTGGAGTCGGTGCAGGAGGTGGATGTGTAGATAGGGATGAAGTTGAGATAGGGGGACGTGGGGTTGGGTTTGAAGTGAAAGGTGGAGTCGGTGTAGGAGGTGGATGTGTAGATAAGGATGGAGTTGGGATATGGGGATATGGGGTTGGGTTTGAAGTGAAAGGTGGAGTCGGTGCAGGAGGTGGATGTGTAGATAGGGATGGAGTCGGGATAGGGGTGGGGATTGGGACAGGAACTGACTCTGTGAAAAAAGCACCTTGGCTGACTCTGATTCTCTTCGGTCTACCCATGCCTGCAATATAAAGATAGAAATCATGAATTAAATGGAAAAAAAACACCATAAGAACCAACAAATAAGAAATCATAAAGTAGATTGAAAAAACACTATATAAGGATATAAATAAAAAATATAAAAATAGGGAAAAAGTAAATGCAAAAAATAATACATATATGAAAAGAAACCACTACATATGGTCTTTTTGACATTCAAATAATAAAAAAAATCATCCAAGTCTTTTTCACATCACATTGTCAACAAAAAACCAATCACATGCTACACTATCATATGGTCATCCTCATTGTTAACTGCACTAGCTTCAATGTGCATAACAGAGGATTCATCTTCTTCAACTTCTTTAGCTAATGATATAGTATCTCCATCATCTGAAAAGAACAAATCAAATTGTTGTTGTGGGTATGCCTCACTCTCATGAATATTTTCTTTGTATTCTCCCATATCATATAAGTCTCGGGGCTTTATGTGAACAGGAATGCGCCACTCTTTATCGATTGCATCATTTACATAATAGACCATTTGAGCTTCAGATGCTTGAATATACGGTTCATCATCTTCATGTTCACCTGTGTGAATCAACCGAGAAAAATTAATTAAGTCAAATCCAAGAGTATCCTTTTTCATTCCAAGTGTGGTTGTTGTGTTCGCCCATTTACACTTGAACATTGTAACCATAAATCGGCCATGATAATTTAACTCAATAATGTCTACCAATTTTCCATAATAAGGAACACCTCCAAATCTAGGTTGATTATCACTGCTGCTTGCATAACTATTTGTTCCAAATGAGCCAAATACACCACTATTTTGAGTTTTCAGCCCTTGATCTCGATCCACTGTTCGAAATTTCAAACCGTGAATGTTATATGCAGTAAACCTTCTAACTTGTGACAATGGACCTTTTGCAAGATTTATGATATCATCTGAATAGGTTCCATTTTCATCGTTCATAATCTACAAGTTTGACATCAAATTGTATTAGACATAACTTGAGTGGTTATATAAGATGTCAAACATAAGATATGTCATGTGCAATTTTACTCACTCTATTATAAAACCATGAAGCAAATTCCCTATGAACAGTCCTTTGTATTATTGCTGCAGAACGTGTACGGCTCCTCAACCTCCTTCGTGTTATCTCCTTAAATTCCCTACAATTTTTATAAGATTAACCTATAAACTTATCGTCTAATAAAGTATTCAACAACCTATATATGTTACTTACTGGACAAATGGATCCACATGTGTACAATTCATCAAAACATGTCGATGTGCTTGATGTTTCTCCATGTCTGTAAGTCTATAATATGAAGGATTCCCAACCGGCTTGCCTATTGGAGGGAAAATAGTTTCCACAGAAGAAGAGTCAACTTCACCTACAACATCATCAACACGTCCAAGGCGGTTGAATCTTGTCTCTGTATTATTTAGATACCTAGACGAAAAGGTCAGGCATTCTTCTGCTATATATCCTTCAGCTATAGATCCTTCAGGTTGTGCTTTATTACGCACATAGGACTTCAATAATCCTAAGTACCTACACCAATAAATTATGCTTAAGTAGAACAACTTCTTAGAGAAAAAGAATTTTTTGGAAGGAAATAGAAGATTATATTTTTGAATTTTACCTTTCTATTGGATACATCCATCTATAATGAACAGGCCCACCTCGCTTAACTTCATCAACTAGATGAACTACCAAATGTACCATAACAGTAAAGAACGATGGTGGAAATAACATCTCCATGTGACACAAGCATAACACAACTCGCTTCTGAAGATTGTCCAGTTCAGAATTACTTAGCACTTTGCTGCAAATATATCGAAAAAACGAACAAAGCTCCAATAAAACTGCACACACTTGAACAGGTAACACATTTCTTATGGTTATCGATAACAATTGCTGCATAAGAATGTGAGAATCATGACTCTTTAATCCGAATAGCTTTCGATTTTTTAAATCGACACATCTAGATATATTGCTTGAAAAGCCATCTGGCACTTTCACATTCTTCAAGTTACCAAGAAATTTATCTTTATCTGCATTTGTCATTGTGTATAAGGCCAAATGGAACTTTCCACTGTCATTTGGCCAAAGATCTTGTCGAATGCCCATGACACGTAAATCTTTTCGAGCAGCTAGATTATCCTTTGTCTTAAGAGGTTCATTGAGCAATGTATAAAGGACATTGTCACACACATTTTTCTCGATGTGCATCACATCTAAATTGTGTCTCAACAAATTCAACTCCCAATATGGAAGTTGAAAAAATATACTCTTCTTCCTCCATTGGGTGGCCGGGCTCTTTCTCTTCCTTTTAACATCTTCCTCTTTCGGTTTCCCAAAAATCACATCAATGTTCTCCACTTGCTTCAGTATTTCTGACCCTGATAATAAAATTGGTGGACTCCTCATCTCAACATTACCATCAAATCTAACTCGATTTAATCTAAATCTATGTCCTGGTTCTAAGAAACGACGATGGCCTTTGAAACACCAATTTTTACTGATAGGTAAGCGACAAGGATTTGAATCATTATTGCAAGAAGGACAAGCCAACCCGGTGTATGTATTCCAACCAGACAAGTTTCCAAGGCCTGGAAAATCACTAATTGTCCACATCAAAGCTGTCCGTAATGTGAACATTTCAGTTGATGAAGAATCATAAGTTTCCACCCCATCTGTCCACAACTCCTTTAACTCTTCAATTAAAGGTTGTAGGTAAACATCTATATCATTTCCTGGCATACTCTTGCCAGGAATAATCATAGAAAGAATAAAAGAAGTTGACTTCATACACATCCATGGAGGCAAGTTGTACGGAATAAGAATAACAGACCATATGCTATAACTGTTACTTAAAGTTCCAAAAGGATTGAAACCATCACTAGCTAGCCCAAGCCGTACATTACGTACTTCTGCAGCAAATTCTGGATGAGCTTCATTGAACGACTTCCATGCCTCAGAATCTTTTGAATGCCTCATTAGCCCATCAGTGTTCAAATTTTTTGCATGCCACCTCATTTGATCGGCAGTTTTAGAGGACATATATAACCTTTGCAACCGAGGCTTCAAGGGAAAATAACGTAAAACTTTTGCAGGCTGCTTCTTCTTTTTACTCCCAGGTTCCTTAACTTTCCATCTAGATGTATGACATACTTTGCACGATTCTTTATTTGCATCATCTCCCCAATATAGCATGCAGTCATTTTGACATGCATCAATTTTAGTATAATTAAGACCAAGTTTGTTGATTATTTTCTTGGCCTCATAGAATGAATTAGGAATTTTTGCATACTCAAAGGCGTCATTCAATAATTCAAGTATCATGGACATAGCTTTATCAGTCATCCGACAATAACACTTAATATGATACAAGTTAATCAAAAATGACAGCCTTGAGTACTTTGTACACCCTGGATACAACTCCTCATTGCATCCCTTAATTAATTCATCATAGTATGTATCACCCCTGCTATATTGTCGATGCAACCCATGCACTCCACTCTCAACTTCATCTACAGATTCATGTGCTTCCACCCCAACATTCCTACTAAATCCAAATGCGTCCTTGACCATATCTTGCATTAAATCTTGATTAGACAAACCACCTTCACCAATATCTGTACCCTTTGGTATATTTGATGTGTCATTTGCATCTCTGACTGCTGACTCTCCATGCCAAACCCAAACAGTGTACCCTTCTGGGAATTGAGTACAAATTAAGTGGTCATATACGGTTTCTCTAGTTTGCCATCTCCTAAACCCACAATGAATACAAGGACATTTGATCAAACCCTTGGTAATTGTGTTTGCAAATGCAAAATCTAGAAATTTGTCCAAGCCTTCTACGTATTCAGAGCTAACTCTTGACTTTGTAATCCATGATTTATCCATTCCCTTAAACCAATATATCTAAAATAGAAAACAATATGTATCAATATCTAAAGATATTGCATATCTTTGGCTGCTGGAAATAAAATGGAAATATAATTGGTGTCTTTTCTTATGAAGGAAATTAAAACAAAAAGCAAGCACATGTAAAATAGAGGAGGTACATAGCCAAAGTCCAGTGTGTGTGCTATTAACTATTTGGCCACATTTCATTCACCATCTTCAGACTCCCACTATGGTTGTTACATCTTTCATCTTTGTTCTCTTCTTATAAAGAAATTGGAGGCAATTGGCACTATGAAAATTCAATATTATTTCATCGTCTCAGTAAACAAATCAGACTCGGCTTTGTCAAACTAGAAAACTAAGATTTAATTTTGACAGAAGCGTCCAACAACTTAGCAACCTAAGGAAGGGCATAGGCCCAAGTATATATATATATATATATATATATATATATATATATATATATATATACTTTCTCCTCTCTCAATAGTACTACGCATTGAAAGCATGTCCTCAAACATTTTTTGTGTTTGATTCCGACTTCTTATGAGATTCCTTATCAAGGATAGGGAGTAGGGAGAGAAATTAAATACTTGAATTAAAGAAAGAGAAGATTGGTGTGACAACACATAAAAGAGCACAAGCAGCATCTATTAATATTGCTATAAATAAATTTGGAGGAAAGAAATAGCAGAGAAGCAGTGTGAAGTTGTGGATGGTTTAAACTTTAAATGGGGCATCTCACTCATTCCTTACTTTCTTTTACAGCTAATTACATTGCATTGTTCTGTTGTTGATAAGTTTAGATTTTAGAGTTGCTTTATTACATGTATATTTTGAATTTGATAATGGTTGAAGAGTCCCATACCCAAAAACAAAAAAAGAAACAAAATAAACACTTGCATTTTCTCTGCTAATGATGGCAATCCATAAGAGAGGGGAAGAAAATACACATGTATTAATTAGTTAATTGAAATGTGAATGATACATAGTACAGATTAAGACGATTCTGCAAACAACACATAATTATTTTTAAGAATTTATAAACAGATAAACTACATATTAAGAGATGAGAATTGGGGGATTGTTTGGTGTGGTTAATTAATTAAATATTAATTAACGAGTGTAAGGAGTGTGTCTGACAAATCCAGAATCATCAACAAAGAACCAAACTCTATTACTCTGATCATTTTATTCTCTCTAAAGATAAATATCTAGTATTCATGCAATGTACATAATCCATTATGAAGTAATGAAAATTGAAACTACAAATGTAGCAAGATTAATCCATTCTGAACCAAATGTCTTATCTTAAAAAATCAAGGACTTCCCTGTCCCCCGTTTTATTTTATAATGCTTACATTCTTCTTTCACTCTATTTTCATTCAATTTCTTTAATTACATTCTATAATTTAAACTTTTGTAAGTTACTGTCTATGTTTTTAAAATTAATTACTATCTTAAAATTTTAATTTTTGTTTGTATGTTGTGATTATTTCAAATTGTACAAAATAATTGACTCACCAAATTCTTGTTTCAACGGTCCAGTCAAAATTTTAAACCATATTAATTTTAAACCATATGAAGAAATCTCAGTTGCAATTTTTACAAAACCAGCAAACAAAGGATACAAACCAGAAAAAAAAATGAATGGCAGCTGTAGATAAAAAATGAAGAAATCTCAGTTGCAATTTTCTCTTTCAACACTGCTTATCAATTGCCCTCCTATTAAAAGCAGATCAAATCACCAAAGAGACCACCTCCACTGAATCTAATCTACAATTCCATTTAAGCGCAGTGTTAAAGAAAATCATTCTGCACCAACTATGGTGATGATGATTTTCTTACTGAATATATTTAAGAGCCCAACTTCTTTATCTTCATCTACTACTACTAAGTACTAACTACTAACTAAAAGACGTTTGATCTTCTTGCTGCACTAACCGCAGTTACGTTTACTCTTATTGAACCCTATTAACATCCTTACATCTGGAAGTGGTTGTTATTAAGAAGTGGATCTGTGACTGTGCCACTGCCATTCTCTTGCAAATTAAAACAAGGAAAGAATTAAAATAAAATTATACAAATTTAACTAGATTCAAAAGTATATGTGTATATCATTGCTCCTTTGTGAGTTAAGACATTAAAAATACAAAAATATCTCATGCTTTCCAAATATTTAAACCTCGATGATCTGACAAATTAAATTAATGAACTAGCTTAAGCTCAGCTTTTTCCTCTCATTCATGAATTGACTTGGGAAAAAAAAAGCTTCTACCCAAAGAAAGAAAGAATATGGATGGGTATGGATGGACAATAAGAATATGTTGCAACATCAAAGAAAGAAAATCAGAAGTAATCTTCTGATAGACTTAATTATAATATGATATTGTAAACTTACTAGGACTTAGTACACAGGAACACAGTTTTGTTGTGACATAATTTGAAAACCTATACTATACACATATATGAATGGTCCCATTCTCAAATCCAAACCCAAACGCGTCTATTAAAAAACACAAGAGGAAGAGGGAGGATTTTAAAAACGGAACAAACACTGGATGGTGGCTAAACCATAATACTCCTAAAATCAAGATGGTATGCAAATTTAATAATGCACTAAATATAATTAATAGCTTCAGAATCAGAGCGGCTTCCTCTATATTATGTGTGGGGTCTTGATGCTAAATAAAATTCTCTTGAGTGCTTGCCAATGGGAAAAAGAAAATGATGCCACAAGAAAACAAGGAAAAACTTAAAACAGTCAAACTTTTCCAAATAATCAGGTTGTCTATTTGTGCAGACCAAGTTTTCTATAAACTTAAAACAGTCAAACTTTTCTATAAACTTCCTAGAACTTTTCTATAAACCCTTTTTGTAAATGCAGTCTAACTGAATGATAAAAACTAATCAAGTTGGTCAAGGCCTACTAATCAAAATAATTATATACAAACTTCCAATCATCATTTAAACATAAAAATTTTAACTATTTTGTACTATAACAACAAAAGAGTCATAAAATGAAAGTTACCTAGGAAGTAACTTACTATATAACATGTCAATAAAATGGGACTCTGCCGAGGGCATCATAATATGGTGACAGTGAGATATTGTGACAAAAAAATTTGAACATGACACAGATAAGTCTATAGATTTTAGATCTTAAGGTCAGAATGGTAGATTGTTGGATTCTGACCTTAAAAAGTGAGATATCTCAAATAGGGCAAAAGAATGGTAGATTGTGTCCAAACAAATATCAACATGACACAGATAACTATAGATTTAATATTATAGACCACATCACGTATTGAAAATTAATTCAGTAAAAAATATGAGTGCAATTAATGAAAAGTGATAGTTATAAACATATATTAAATATATTGATATCAGATTTGACGGTGAACCTTAATTCCTGATGTAGCAAAATATTTTATATATAGTAATAGGAGGTGAGCTAGTTGAGTGTTAAGCAAAAAAGAAAGTTTGAGAAGCAAATTAAATTGAAGAAGCAGCAATATGACAGAAATCCAAGTGATCTCAAGCACTAGAATCGAAGCCCGAAATCAAAACAGTGAGTTCAATGGAAGAATCGATTTAACTCCATGGGATCTCCAATTCCTTCCATTCGAAGCCATCCAACAAGGAATCGCTATTAAATCCCCCCTAACCCCCGACATATACATCCCAATCATCAAATCCAACTTCTAAGGAGCCACAAAACAGAGCAGCAGCAAAAGGAAAACAGAAAACAGCCAGCAAGAAACAACAGAACAGAACAAAGAAGAAAACCTAAATTGCAATGCTTACTCGTGTTGTCTTGCTTCAATGCCCTAAACCACCGTGCTCAAAGCAACTCCACAAGTAGGCTCAAAACTGAGTGAGAAATCAGAACCAATCGCATCAGTGAAATTCAAAATGGAAGGAAGCTAAGGCACTGTAAAATACAAAACCTCATAAAATACATCTCTAACCTGTGTTAATGAAGCTTCGGTGGTGCGGTGGTGGCTCGAGAAAGCCACCAATGGAGAAGAAGATGCTCGCAAAAATGGAGGAGGAAAACGAAGGCCGCGGGAACTGATATGAAAATGCCTTCTCGCGCGATAGAGCTTCCTTTAACTACGTCATTTTATGACACTTTCAACCCGTTAGGGCTTGCATAAAAAAAATTAATTAAATTAATTTTATTTGTTGGCAGTTTAACCGCCAGCAATTTACAATGACCATCACAAATCAATTTTGTTTACTGGCGGGTCCCCAACCGTCAGAAAGTATGTAATTTTTTGGCAATTCAATTGACCCGCCAGTAAATAACCGCCAGTAAATTACAAGTTTTTTGTAGTGTTCCTCTTCTTATTCTCTTCTCTTTTTCATTCTTATGTGATAGGCAAAGGAGAAATCCCAAAAATCTCCCACTTCCCACCACTTTCTTTGCTTCCAATCATCATTCCTAAGTTTCTTCAAGTCTCCTCCTCCATTGTTGAGCTCCAAGAAGCTTGGGCAATCTTCCAAAATCCCCAAATTCGGACTTGTAAGAGGTAAGTCCCAAAAATCATGTCTCCACTTCTTAATCATGGTTTTCTTGTTAGGAATGAGTTACTCATTGATAATATAGCACCCTAGGACTCCTTTAGGACATAGAGAACCCACAAATCATAACTTACATAGATGTTTTTACTCTATGAACCCTAAGGTGCGGATTTTGCCATTTTGGAAAGAATTGTGGGTTTTATTAGAATTTTTGGTTTGTTTGGGTTCCAAATGAATTGCTTACACTTTTTAAATGAAATGAGAGATTGCCCAATGGTTGGAGTTTTTTATGTGTGGACCCATGGTGAAAATGAGAAGTTTCCATATTTGGCAAAATCCTTCATTGAAGGAGCTTGGAGAGTGAGCAAGTGGCAAGACTTGTTTACTTAAGCATAAATTGTTTATAACTTAAAATGAACTCTAAATGATGACCTGAGCTTAATAAGGGGTTTTGGGTTAGCCTTGAATGTAGTTTTAAGTTGCTAAGTAATTATGAATTTAGAATATGGTGGAAATGATTATATGTGATAGGACTTATGTGGTGAAATAGAAGTTGATGTATGAAAATTGATATGGATTGAATTGGTTGTATGTGATAGGATTCAAGTACTTCCTTGGAGACAAGAGTGCTCAAAGGGAATGTTAAGTAAAGTGACCAAGGTGAGGGTTCTTCCATCTCTGCTCCTAGGGTTGTATGCTCATGTGGATTACATGGGTATGTATATTCTCTGCTTGCCTAGTATGTGTTAGCTAGAGATATAGAATACTAAAAGAATGAAAGAACTAGAAAATAGGTTGTGGAAAGTAGCTTGGATAGGAAGACATAGGAGTAGAGTTTAATTGTTTGCTATGATTGATGTGTTACAAATCCAACTCATACACTCCGGAGGCATGATGAGTGTTTTATTAAATCTTTTCCACGACGGTGGCAAGAGTCCTTGTACGGAAGGACTAAGCTTATATTTTGAAAACAAGTCACGACGATGACTTAGATTATAATCATGCAAAAGGAGTTATTGGTGGGTTTCGGATTTGGTTATGCTAGCGATGTGAGACATTGACTAGAACAACGTCAGATGGCACTTGAGACCTCAGTTTTATAATCACCATGACGATGGTCATTGCCCTATCCTGGCAATAGGGTCAGAAAAGGTTTTATATTGCTATGACGATAGCTTGAGGCTCTGAGAGTGCATCTGGACGGGTATATGAGTTATATCCTGTTGAGGATACTTGTACATATTAATAAGGAGAGGAATTGTTGATCTTTCGGGAAAGATACAAAGAATCCTATTAATATGTGAGACTAAGGTAAGGAGACACGGGAGGAACTTACGGTTGAACCGTGAGCCTAGCCTACTAAAAGAGAAATTATCCTGTGGAGTTGGTCCAGGGTGTGTCTGTGGCCATGCTTCGAGACGTCGTGTTGTGCCCGCCATGTGGCCTAGTTGGGTAATGGACGAGTGGGCTCAAGCTATTGCCCCGCAGCAAGGAGTCAGGACATGCCACCTGGTGGCTACGTATCAGTTATTTGATAGATAGAAGTTGATTGTGTTTGATTAATAAAATTGTCACGAGGTGACCAGTACCCAAGTGAATGGGTTAAGCGTTGTTTGATTAACAGAATTGTCACGAGGTGACCAGTACCCAAGTGAATGGGTTAGGTATGCTTTGCCACGTGGTGGCCAACAACCTGAGTGCACGGGTTCGAAGTCGGAAAGCCATGTAGTGGCTAGTAGATACCCCAGAGTTGGGGAGATTAAGTAGATGTATGTTTAGCACCTTTGTGTATGTATAAATTATCTGTGTTTGCATATAATTGCTGATTGTGCGGCGTAGTGGTAACGTACAGGATTACGCAACCACACGTCTTGTTTGATTCAGACATACCGAGACGTGAGAAGATCGGTAGGTAAAAGCCGGCACTATATGTTACATGTTTACTTGTTGATTGATGACGTGGAATATACTGCTGCATGTTTATAGTTATTAAATGCATGTGAGTGTTTGGGTGAAATTTTTGTTGTTGTGTGATCACCAAGAATGTATGTTAACAACAGTAACTAGTTGTTTTTGCATGTGATTGTGTATGACTCCCAAACCCAGCGCTATGGTACCCACCTTGCGCCGGGGACGGGAAACTCCTCACTGAGTCGCGTGGTTAAGACTCACACCTCATTTTTACTACACAGAGACATGTTAAGTATAGGTGGAAGAAGTCTTGGTGGAACGAGGGTTGAGCAACACTCTCCAAGGCCCTTGTTCATGTGGGTGAATAAATTGTAATTATTAGTTAATTTACTTTATCATTGTATCATAAAGTAAAGGGTAGATGTACCCAATTATATTGTATCACTAAATCTAGAACTGTCAGCTTCACACACCTTAAAGATCAGTATTTATTTTTCTGCAATACAGGGAAAATTTGTTTTCAAAATGTATATATATACGTATATCTGTTGCATGTCAATAGGATAGGCCGCATCTTTGGATGTGTAGCCAGTACACAGGTTATATATTATGTGTGCTTTCCTATATCTATATTCTGAAGCGGCACTGGCCGTGGATTTACTTGCCTAGGATAGGCCACCATTTCGGTGTGGCCATGGTATTATAATGCATGTGAATGTATTTTCAATAATAGATATTCTGTCTATTAGGTGATAAGGCTTACAGGCAGAGGGGTATTCCCTGTGTCTGTGCCGGTCACGGCTCTCTAAACGGGGGTCGTCACATTGATATTCATTTTTTTTATTCAATTTTCGCCGATAAGTGTTTCGAAAAATTGATATTCAATTTTTTTTAATCAGTTTTCGTCGCTTAGTATTTCGAAAACTTTATATTCATTTTTATTTTTTTCAATCAATTTTCGTAGATTAGTGTTTTGAAAACTTGATATTCATTCTTCTTTTTCTAATCAGTTTTCGCCGATGAGTGTTTCGAAAACTTTATATTCATTTTTATTTTTTTAATCAGTTTTCATAGATTAGTGTTTCGAAAACTTGATATTCATTTTTCTTTTTTTAATCAGTTTTCGCCGATAAGTGTTTTGAAAACTTGATATTCATTTTTCTTTTTTTTTTAAATCAGTTTTCGTCGATTAGTGTTTCGAAAACTTGATATTTATTTTTCTTTTTTTAATCAGTTTTCACCGATCACAGTTTCGAAAACTTGATATTCATTTTTCTTTTTTTAATCAGTTTTCACCGATCACAGTTTCGAAAACTTGATATTCATTTTTCTTTTTTTAATCATTTTTCGTCGATGAGTGTTTCGAAAACTTGATATTCATTTTCCATTTTTAATCAGTTTTCGCCGATGAGTGTTCCGAAAACTTGATATTTATTTTTCTTTTTTTAATCCGTTTTCGTAGATTAGTGTTTTGAAAACTTGATATTCATTTTTCTTTTTTTTAATCAGTTTTCGCCGATGAGTGTTTCGAAAACTTTATATTCATTTTTATTTTTTTTAATCAGTTTTCGTAGATTAGTGTTTCGAAAACTTGATATTCATTTTTCTTTTTTTAATCAGTTTTCGCCGATGAGTGTTTCAAAAACTTCATATTCATTTTTCTTTTTTTTTAATCAGTTTTCGTAGATTAGTGTTTTGAAAACTTGATATTCTTTTTTCTTTTTTTAATCAGTTTTCGCCGATGAGTGTTTCGAAAACTTGATATTCATTTTTCTTTTTTTAATCAGTTTTTGTAGATTAGTGTTTTGAAAACTTTATATTCATTTTTCTTTTTTAATCAGTTTTCGTAGATTAGTGTTTCGAAAACTTGATGTTGATTTTTCTTTTCTTAATCAGTTTTCGCCGATAAGTGTTTCGAAAACTTGATAATCATTTTTCTTTTTCTTTTTAATCAGTCTTTGTCGATTAGAGTTTCGGAAACTTTATATTCATTTTTATTTTTTTTAATCAGTTTTCGTAGATTAGTGTTTTGAAAACTTGATATTAATTTTTCTTTTTTTAATCAGTTTTCACCGATTAGTGTTTCGAAAACTTGATATTCATTTTTATTTTTTAATCTGTGTTCGCTGATGAGTGTTTCGAAAATTTTATATTCATTTTAATTTTTTTAATCAGTTTTCATATATTAGTGTTTCGAAAACTTGATATTCATTTTTCTTTTTTTAATTAGTCTTCTTCAATGAGTGTTTCGAAAACGTGATATTCATTTTTCTTTTTTAATCAGTTTTCACCGATGAGTGTTTCGAAAACTTGATATTCATTTTTCTTTTCTTAATCAGTTTTCAACGATGAGTGTTTTGATAATGTGAAATTCATTTTTCTTTTTTTAATCAGTTTTCGTAGATTAGTGTTTCAAAAACTTGATATTCATTTTTTTTAATTAGTTTTCGCAGATGAGTGTTTCGAAAACTTGATATTCATTTTTCTTTTTAAGTAAGTGTAATATCCGATGTATTAATTATTATTAGTATCATTGTTATTAATTTATTTTTCTTTGGGGAAGAAAAATAAATTAAATTAAAAAGTAAAATTAATAAGAAGAAAAAAAATGGGGATAATATATTAATTTTTGGACTTAAAAGAAAGTGTGGGATATAAAAAGTTGGGAAGAAATTAGGATTTAAGTAATATATTAATTTATATTATTTTTATTCTTTTTTTTTGGTGATAAACCGTGTGCCCCGTTTTCAATTCATTTAAGCAAAAAATATATATAATATATAATATATAATATGTAAAATGGGGGTCAAAACCGTGACCCCCATTCCACTAAACAAAATACACACGCACCCCAAATCTGCCAACACACATAAAAAAAAAAAAGCCATGTGCGCCATTCAGTAAAAACACACACACCCATTAAAAAAAATAAGGAGAAGCGCACACGAAACCGAAGCAGAGGCGCACGCACGCGAGGAAGAAGAACGAGCCACGGGAAGCACGATTTTGGCCGGATTCACGCCGGAGAGGCGGCGCCGGTGACCGGAGAGCTGACCGGAAGTCTCTTTCAACACTCACAAGCCTTCTGGCCAATTGTGTCACGACCCCCTATCGGACGTCCGTGACCGACACGGGAGGTAGGATTTCTCCTATCCCGTAAGCCTCTAATCCCTGATTGACATTCTTATATAAGCATAACTACCCATTTCTATTACAAACAATATATAGTATATATGGTCATCCCTGTCCGGTGACCTAAGCAACAAGCAATCCACGGCTCGCTCAACGCTGCTTTAGTCTATACGTATACACATAGTCAATCACACGTACATATAATATACATATTGATCACGCGGCGGGTGATCTATCCTATTCACATGCAGAATTCCTGTCTACAGTCAAGCATATATATTCAATCACACACCTGCATAAAATATACATATTGATCACACGCCTCAATGCGTGTGACCTATCCTATTCACATGCGGAAGCCGTATTTTCACACAATCAAGTATTCAGTCACACATATATATAATTTACATATTGACCACACGCTCAGTGCGTGTGATCTATCCTATTCACATGCGGAAGTCACATCCATATATATATATATACACATGATATTCATCATATCATAACCTATGATCCCAACAACCAGACCAATCTTTAATCTGTATGAAGCCGACAGTTCTAGAGTGTGACATATACATATATGCATATAGCAACTGTACAAAACAATGCTATACCAAAAGAATCATATACATATACATCCTGACAAAATACATATATCAATACTACCCACGCGAACAATGCGTGCGGTCTCTAAGTTTGTCCGCCTCCCTGAGATGAAGTGGAAGCGCTCCCGATGCCTATACCACCTGTGTCTGTAACATGTAACATTGGGGTGAGTCAAACAGACTCAGTGAGAGGCTTTCCCATACCTGGTGTAGTAGCGGGTACCACTACAACTGGGGAAAAGGAGCCAATCACAAACACATACGGATATAACGGGTTTAAATTTTCATATATTAGGTGGTCAGGCAATTAACTTATATCATATTCACAATATAGAATTTAAAGCATGGATTTATATACATTTAAATTCACACATACATCATATCATGATTTAACATATAATTCCATGTGGTCACCCGTATTCAATTAACCGTAATCATAAACTGGCCCGAAGGCAATATCTCCGTCAGGAGGGAATCTGGCCCGAAGGCAATATCTTACGTGAGCAATATGGGAACCTAGTTGATCATTCTAGGAACTCCTGGTCCCAAGACTATACTTGGAACAATAGTCTGACCCCAAGACTTCACTTGGAGCATAGCCGGCGACTCATCTGACCTCGGTTTACCCAAGGCAATAGCCACAATGTGGTGTACTCAAATACTTATATCTCTATGAGTTTGACTCAAGACAAGAGACTCAATCTACCCGTACCACCCGTGATAGACTCGGTTCCCGCGTTGTATCTTAAATGACCTCTATGGACCACTACTTGTTCATTTTACTTCTTTTTAGGCAAATCTAGATTTCCAAGTGGTTTCTAATTCGGACTCTTGATTCAGAACAAAGCCACCTAGGTTTATTCTCTTTGAGGACTTACATACAAAACCATACCTTTCAGATAATAATCAATGAGGTTTGTCTCTAATACCACAAGACCCTCACAAATAAAATAGACTCGATCCTACCCCCGATATCGTATAGGTCCCGAGGACCTTCTTTCCATATAAGGCTCCTTGAGCCACCATTGCTTTTACAGTTCACATATACACTTACAGCACGTTATCACATATATTACAATTTAGGAACAACAATAGCATGTTATCTAACATGTAATTCCTACAAATAGGCAAGAAGGCAAACCATATATCCATATCCGCAGTCAACCCTATAGGGCAAGGATAGGAAAGCCCCTCACCTGGTTGGCCCCTCTGATCGGCTCTCGGTGCGCCCAAAAGTCCACTCACAGTATGGTGTCCTATACACATATACTTGAGAGATTAAGAAACTTGCAATGTCAACCACTATAGTGTACATGTAACGCTAACGCTCATGTTCTTTCTAATTAATTCCATAGACTAGTTGTTGGCTTGGAATGCCCTCAACTAGTTTTCGGAACACCTAGCATGCTTCTAATCGTGTCCAACCCTTGCTAAATCACGCTATTCGGAAGCCTTGAGTTGGGAATGCAAGGTTACCCAATTTTATCTCTATGTGTCCATATGAAATTCCCATTACCCAAGTCTTGAATTTATGACTCAAGAGAGTCATAAATTCTACTTGTCTAAAATTTCCATTTACCGAATTAACTTTCAATACTTTACCTACACACGAATACACCTATCCGGATACGCGTAAAATTAGGAAAGTGTCTCTTTTTCCCCGAACCGGGTTCCGGGTGAGACGGGAATTACTCGGGTTTTAATACCTCGTACATTCCAATAATTTTTAATAATTATATAATTATCATTCACTCTTTCAATGCACCCCAACTCATTCCACAACACCCTTAAACCTTAACAACCACATTTTTCTACACTTTTTCCAACCCGGATAAATTCCATCAATTTGGTTCCGGTTCCTAAGCTTTCAACTCACTTCCTAACATGCATATACTTCAATTTAGGACCCAGAATACTCAGATTGAATCAATTGGGGTCTTTCCAAAAATCCCTAAAATTGATAAAATTGGGGTTTGAGAGTTTCGGGACTTCTCACCTCGATTCAACCGGTTAGAAGGACGATATGGAGTAGAGGAGACTCCCGGCTACCTTCCCCGGTGAAGAAACGGCGTTTTTCGGTGAGAAAGCTCTCTCCCTCTTGTTTCTCTCTCTAGCCCGAACTCTCTCTCTCTCCAGCCAAACGACGGAGACGGACGGCGAACTCCGGCCACCACGAACGTCCGGCCCACCTCTCCACCGTGCTCAGCCGTCGTCCGTGCTCTTGCGTGCACCACGCCCAAACGGTGCTCCTCCCCTCTTCTCTCGTTTTTTCCGTCGACCCCTCTCTGCTCTCTTTTCCCTTTCGTTTGTTTTTTTTTCATTTGCTGTCTCCTTTTCTTCATTTACATATATATATCACCAAAATGAGTACAAATCTGGTCTCTTTTCTTTATCTTTTTTTCCTCTTTCTCTTATCATATATAAATACATATATTTAATTAACATATATACCAATGTTGTAAGAACCGGACCGGACCGGACGGTCCGACCGGTTCAACCGCCAACCGAATACAAAGACGAGTCGGTTGGACCAAAAAACCGTTTTTGCAGTTGGACCGGATTGGACCGGTCAACCGGTCCAATTTTATTTTTTAAAAAAATTAAAAAATTAAAAAATAAAAAGGAAAAATAACATAAAAAAAAAGAAATTAGAGAAATCTTAAAAATTAAAATTAGAAAAGTCTTAAAAATTAAAATTTAAAAGTTATGATTATCAATAATTTAATATTTGGTTTGATTAAGTTCTTTCAAAGCTTGACAAGTCTTAAAAATTAAAACTTTGAGAAGTTATGTAATTTAAAACTTCAAAATTATGTATATTGAAACCTAAAATTTGAGTGATGTCATTTTATATATTAAGAATATTTATTATTTATTATTTATTGCGTCATCCGGTTCGACTGACGGTTCGACCGGTTAAACCGATCAAACCATGAACCGAACACTTGTCCGAGTCTTTGTCCGGTTCGGTTCTTACAACATTGATATATACTTATCATCAAAAATAAAATCTGACAAGTAATAAAAATAATAATTTAAAAAAAGCAAATAGGTAGAATTATTAGGTTACAAATAAACTTCTATATATTTCTTTCTTTAAAAGAAAAATTAAGTAGTAGGATAGTATTTATTTGTTATCTCATTTTCCACTTCTACATAAATTAATTAAATTAGATAAATGATGATAATCAAATATCCTCGGCTATTACAAATTGATTCAAGGTGAGAAAGCCCCAAACTCCCAAAACCCCAATTTCTCCAATTTTGGGTATTTTAGGAATTCTTCAAATACTTCCAATCGGGGCATTCCGGGGTTAAATTTGAGCTTAGTGGGTGTTATTGAAAGCTTAGTAAGGTTCAAAATCGAAGTGAAACCGTTGGATTTGACCGGGTATGGAATTCATGGAAATTGGGTTAGGAAAATTGCTATAAATTTGAAATTGATAGTTTGATGGATGTATAGGCTTGGATTGGAGTAGTATAGGTGTTCTAATTGCTGGAAACATACAAGGGAATACGCTCAGGTATTTACCGTTTCAACCGGAACCCAATCCGGTGAAAAAAGAGGCGAAATACTATGCCACCGTACAGTAAGGAGCTGTGGGGTGGGTTGGACACCTTGGTCTAGTCCGTGGGGGACACCTAAGACCCTCTAAATTGGTTCCAAGGATCTAATTATACCCAATTATATTTTTATATATAATTAAAGAGGTAGTAATTAAGCTTTTACTCGGCGAATAAGGGAGACGGTGGGATGAGTAAACTAGAGCCTCTTTTGAACCGTGAATTTAGTTCTTTTATTAGTTAAATACCCATATGAATACATGAAGGGAAATTTAGACAAGTGGAAATCTCTAACCTAAGCAATTAGAGGTTCTAAGTGGCTCGAAAGTGTCAAAGTCGAATATGGGGCATTCTGGTCTTTCAGGAAGAGCAAATAAGACGACGTAACGAACTAAATAATTAGTTCTTGGAAAATAGCTAGAGGGTGCATAAGCATTAGCATGACACGTGCATGGTAGATGCTTAGTTACGCGTTCTAAATTTCTTAAATATATATGTGTATAGGGCACCACAAGGTAATTGGAGCTCCAGGCACTCCGAGGACTGATCAGGAGGGCCAACGAGGTGAGGGGTTCTCCCATCCCTGCCCCACAGGGTTGGATGACTACGTGGATATGTGGTTTGCTCTATTTGTGTAATTGTTATATAAAATTTATTTATATGAATAAATTTGCGTTACACGTGTATGATTTGCAAGTAAGCAATCAACGTGCAATAGTATATGTGCTTATATGATTAATCTCAAGGTGTATGCGTGCTATTGTGGCTCATTGAGCCTTACATGTTACCGTGGGTAGGATTGAGTCGGAATTTCATATGTGAGGGTTCATTAATATTAGAAACCCATTTAAATTGATCATCGTGCAAAGGTTTTGACCGTATGGTACATTGAGGAAAATGAACCTAGGTTGTCAAATGTGAGTGAGAGTGTTGCATAATTGAAACGGAGGAAATCTTGGCCAAACTAAAGAACACGTATGATATTCAGTAGGTTACAAATAGGGCGTCTTTCAAGGTTAAATATGTTATTTGAGTTTGTTTAGGTTGTCCGGGTAGTTCGATTCGGTCATCCTGATCGGATAGACAGGATTATGATGTCAGCAAGTATGCCACATAGTGGCCATTACCTTGGTTTAAACTGAGGTCAGACAAGTTGCTGGCTATTACTCTAAGCATGCCTTGGAGTCAGAAAGTTCCTGGTGTGATCAACCAGGTTCGTACATGAAATTGCCTTTGGGCAAGTATTTCTCTTAGTGTAATGCGGGAGACAGAAAGTGAGTGCCTACGTGCACAAGTATATGTTAACATTGGAACCATATGATATATGTTTATGATTGATTTACATGCGGATTAATAAATATGTTAGAAGCATGAAATAGGATTTTAAATTGTGAATATGATTTACTGATTGCTTGATCATGTTAAAGATCATAATACGAATCCGTTTCATGCGCATGTGGTTGTGGTTGCTCCCTTCCCCCAGCTGTAGTGGTACTCGCTGCTACGCCAGGGATGGTGGAGCTTCTCACTGATTATGTATATATGAATCCTTTTTGGGCGTGGCGTATGTACGTTTACATCTGCTGTGTATATATATATGTCACACTTGAATTCTAGCATTGTCGACTTCATACAGATTAAAGTTAGGTCTTGGTATTGGGAATTTAGGCTATGATATAACATATATCATGTACATATATATATATATATATATATATATATATATATATATGACTTCCGCGTGCGACTAGGATAGATCAAACGCCTTGAGGTGTGTGATCGATATGTAAATTATATATATGTGTGTGACTGAATACCTGATTGTATGAGAATATGGATTTCGCTTGTGAATAGGATAGATCAGACACATTGAGGCGTGTGATCAATATGTAAACTATATGCAAGTGTGTGATTGAATATATGTATGACTGAATACAGGGCTTCTGCATGTGAATAGGGTAAATCACCCGCACTGAAGCGCGTGATCAATATGTATATTGTATGTACGTGTGAATGAATATGTGTATATATATAGACTGAAGCGGCACTGAGCGAGCCGTGGATTGCAAACTGCTTAAGTCACCAGAAATGGATGGCTGTATACATAAATATTATATATATTGTTTGTATTAGAAATGGGTACTTATAAACATGTGAAAATGTCAATCAGGGATTAGAGGCTTACGAGATAGGAGAAATCCTACTTCCCGTGCCGGTCATGGACGTCCGATAGGGGGTCGTGACAAACTTGGTATCAGAGCCAGGTTATCTTTAAACTGTATGAAGCCATAGGTATGACCGGGTGTCGGTTTACGCCTCGTTGTGAACCCGGGCGCAACGTGGGAGTAAAAAGGCACTTGTGGGAGTACCCAAGAAATTGAGTCAGCCCTTTCTTTCTACTCTCTTTGATATGAAATATCATTAATATGCGTGTACTTATTAGGTGTGTTCCTTGTGCAGTATAGGGATGCCACCTATCACGAGACAGACTAGGGGTGGAGGGAGAACTCCTGTGAAATTGATCGAGAATCAATTCGGAGGAGGGAATGCCCACCCGAGGTCGAGGTAGAGGCCGTGCCCGAGGCCGAGGTAGAAGTCGTGCTCGTGGTCGAGGTAGAGCACAAGTGAGAGAAGAAGAGAGTAGACAGTCACCAGAACCTCATGTTGAGACAGGTGGACCTTCTGTGGCAGAAATGCTCACGACAGGATTTCAGGAACTAAGAGAAGAGATGAAAAGACAAATACAGAGGGAAGTGCGCCGGTTAGTAGTCGGCAAGGAAGAAGAAGAGAGAGTTCCTAGCAATCAGGAGATGGAGGTTGTTGAGGAAGAGGACAGAGAATGGCAACAACCACAGGAAGTGCCTCGTGAGCTGCGGATAGCACCTACAGAGCTGCCAATTTCAAAATTTCTGAAGCTTCATCCACCCACTTTCTGCGGAACTAGTGAGAAAGAGGGTCTGCAGTATTTTGTGAGAGACGTAGTCAGAATTGGGCACATGCTGAGGTGCTCAGGGCATGAGTTGGTGGAGTTGGCTTCATTTCAACTGAGAGGAGCTACTAGAGTATAGATAGAGTCCGTACAGACCAAGTATTCAACAAGGGTGGCACCGATGACCTGGGAAGATTTTCAGAGGGAATTCCTGGGTCCGTTTCTATATGAAGGCACCAAAGATACAAAGCGTCAGCAATTCGAGGAGTTGTGGATGACGCCTAACATGACCGTGACGGAATATGAGTTACTTTTTACGGAACTGGCTCAATTCTCACCTGAGTTGGTTTCGGATGAAGAGGCAAGGATCAAGAGATTTATACACCGTCTCACGGAGCCGCTATTTACTACCTTGTTACCTCAGAGAAGGCAATTTGAGACTTTAGCTCAAGCCGCAGACTGTGCCAGAATGATTGAAACCAGGAAGAGGTACGGGACGGCGGTTGATCCCAAAGTCAGGTTGATTACGAGCAGTGATAACCAAGGAGGTGGAAGTAAGAAAAGGAAGACAACAGGTGGAGGTGCAGGATACTCGGGGTCTGCAGGAGGACAATCCTCAACTACCACCCATGAAGCAAGTACAAGAGGTAATACTCCAGGGGGACAAAGAGTGCAAGGGGGTGGAAATGCCGGTAAAACAAGACCCCAGTGTGCGACTTGCGACAGGTATCATTTTTGAGTGTGTCGGAGACTGACAGGTGGATGTTACAACTGCGGCGAGGTGGGCCATATGGCTAGAGAGTGTCCAAAGAGAAAAGAGGGTACAAGTGTGAGAAGTAATCCGAGGCCGAGGAGTACACCTATTTCAGCCCCACCAATAAGAACCGTACCACCACAGACAGCAAGTACAGGTGCAACTAGGGGTCGTGGTGCAGGATCTAGTGGCAGAGGGCCAGGGGTAGTAGGTGGAGGACAAGCACGGGTATTTGCACTTTCTTAGCAAGACGCTCATGCATCAAATGCAGTGGTGACAAGTACCCTTATTGTTTGCTCTCTTGAAGCACGAGTCTTATTTGATTCCGGCTCCACTCATTCCTATGTCTCGCATGCATTTGCCTCTGAATTCAACAAAAGCCCGTCTAGAATGAAAGAAATAGTACTGGTCTCTACTCCAATGGGAGAATCGGTTCAAGTAGAATATGTGCACAAGTCTTGCATTGTGGAGGTCGATGATCATGAGACTGTGGTAGACCTTCGGTTGTTTTGTATGGTCGATCTTGATGTGATCCTCGGAATGGATTGGTTGTCGTCTTGCCATGCGGTTGTGGACTGTAGGGGGTGATGGAGCTGCACCGTATCCAAACTTGATCTCGGCTTTGAAGGCATCCAAGTTACTTGCAAAGGGATGCAAAGGGTATTTGACTTTCGTCAAGGATACCACGAAAGTAGTACCTTCACCGACTCAAGTACCGATAGTACGAGAGTTCTTAGATGTGTTTCCAGAAGAATTGCCGGGGTTGCCGCTCGATCGTGAGATTGAATTTGAAATTGAGCTGCAACCTGGCACCCAGCCTATCTCCACACCACCTTACAGGATGGCTCCGAAAGAGTTGAAGGAGTTACATACACAACACAAGGGTTTTATAAGACCCAGCTTCTCTCCTTGGGGTGCACCGGTCCTTTTTGTAAAGAAGAAGGACGGATCTTTGCGGTTGTGTATCGATTACCGAAAGTTAAACAAGGTAAGGATCCGCCATCAATACCCACTGCCGAGGATAGATGACCTATTTGATCAGTTGCAGGGCGCAAAGCGGTTTTCCAAAATTGATTTGTGATCTAGGTATCACCAACTAAAGATTCGAGAATCAGACATACCTAAGACCGCATTCCGGACCCGATACGGACATTACGAGTTCTTGGTGATGTCTTTTGGATTAACTAATGCTCTTGCAGCGTTCATGGACATGATGAATAGGGTCTTCAAACCATTTCTGGACCGATTTGTCATTGTCTTTATTGATGACATCTTGGTTTACTCTAAGAATTCTGAAGAACATGCAGAACACTTGAGAATAGCATTGCAGAAGTTGAGAGAGGAGAAATTGTATGCCAAGTTCTCTAAGTGTGAATTCTGGCTAGACATAGTTCCCTTTTTGGGTCACGTGGTATCATCAGAGGGAATCCACGTTAATCCAAGTAAGGTAGAAGCGGTGAAGAATTGGTCCCAGCCTACCTCAGTTACTGAAATTCACTGTTTCTTGGGCTTGGTCGGATATTATAGAGGATTTGTGCAGGACTTCTCTAAGGTTGCTGCACCTATGACTAAATTAACACAGACGGGGGTGAAGTTCATATGGGATGATAAATGTGAGCAGAGTTTTCAGAAGCTGAAAGACAGCCTCACTACCGCTCCGGTGTTGGCATTACCTGAAGGCACAAGAGGGTATGTGGTATACTGTGATGCGTCGAGGATCGGGGTAGGGTGTGTCTTGATGCAGCACGGCAAGGTGATTGCGTATGCATCGCGACAACTGAGGAAACATGAGAAGAATTACCCAACTCACGGCCTCAAAATGGCGGCTGTAGTATTTGCTTTGAAAATATGGAGACATTACCTGTACTGTGAGACATGTGAAATTTATACAGACCACAAAAGCCTCAAATACATTTTCGAGCAGAAAGACTTGAACTTGAGACAATGTCGATGGTTAGAATTGTTGAAAGACTACGACTGCACGATCTTGTATCATCCAGGAAAGGCTAATGTGGTAGTCGATGCTCTGAGCCAGAAATCCATGGGCAGTCTTGCTCATATATGTGAAGAAAGAAGACCGTTGATCAGAAAGTTGCACGAGCTAGAACAGACGAGGAATCAGTTTCAGATTGGGAGTTCTAACTCACTTTTAGCCCATTTGCAGGCTAAATCATCTCTGGTAGAAGAAGTGAAGGCTAGACAGGATGAAGATACCGAACTCAAGCAAATCAAGGATACATTAACTAAAGAGAAAGGGGACGATGTCCGATTCTCTATTGATGATTCCAGAGTACTTCGGTTGTCGGGACGGTTGTGTGTTCCTATGGTTGATAACTTGAAAGAAAGAATCCTTGAAGAAGTACACCGGACAGCTTATACAATCCATCTGGGAGCTAATAAAATGTAACAGGACCTGAAATAGCTATATTGGTGGAATGGCATGAAGAGAGATGTTGCAAACTATGTAGCCAAATGTTTAGTGTGTTAGCAAGTCAAGGCTGAACACCAAAAGCCCGCCGGAACATTACAACAGATAGAAATACTTGAGTGGAAATGGGAGAGGATAACTATGGATTTTGTAACAGGATTGTCACGACCCCCGTTTAGAGGACCGTGACCGGCACAGACACAGGGAATATCCCTATGCCTGTAAGCCTTATCACCTAATTGACAGAATATCTATTATTGAAAATACATCCACATGCAGTATAATACCATGGCTACACCGAAATGGTGGCCTATCCTAGGCAAGCAAATCGGCGGCCAGTGCCGCTTCAGGATATAGATATAGGAAAACACACATAATATATATAATCTGTGTACTGGCTACACATCCGAAGATGCTGCCTATCCTATTCACATGCAACAGATATATGTATATATATATTTTGAAAGCAAATTTTCCCTGTAACGCAGTAAAATAAATCATGATCTTTAAGGTGTGTGAAGCTGACAATTCTAGATTTAGTAATACAATCTAATTGGGTACATCTACCCTTTCCTTTATAATACATGATAAAGTAAATTAAATGTCAATTACAATTCATTCACCCACATGAACAAGTCGTGGGTCTTGGAAAGTGTTGCTCAACCCTCGTTCCACCGAGACTTCTTCCACCTGTACTTAACCTGTCTCTGTGTAGTAAAAATGAGGTACGAGTCTTAACCACGCGACTCAGTGAGGACTCTCCCATCCCCGGCGCAAGGCGGGTACCTTACCGCTGGGACTGGGAGTCATACACAACCACATGCACAAACAACTAGTTACTGTGAGTTAGCATGCATTCTTGGTGATCAATCAGCAAGTAACATGTAACACATAGTGCCGACTTTTACCTACCGGTCTTCTCACGTTCAGCATGTTTGAATCAACAAGACACATGGTGACGTAGTCCTGTACATTACCACTACGCTGCACAATCAACAATTATATGCAACCACAGAAAATTTATACATACACACAGATGCTAAACATACATCTACTTAATCTCCCCAAGCCTGGGGTATCTACTAGCCACTACGTGGCTTTTCTACTTCAAACCCGTGCACTCGGGCTACTGGCCACCACGTGGCAAAACATACTTAACCCATTCACTTGGGTACTGGTCACCTCGTGAAAATTCTGTTAATCAAACACAATCAACTTCTATCTATCAAACAACTGACGCATAGCCACCACGCGGCACGTCCTGACCCCTTGCTGCAGGGCAATAGCTTGAGCCCACTCGTCCATTACCCAACCAGGCCACATGGGGGGCACGGCACGACGTCTCGAAGCATGGCCACTAACACACCCTGGACCAACTGCACAGGATGGTTTCTCTTTTACTAGGTTAGGCTCACGGTTCACCCGTAGGTTCCTCCCGTGTCTCCTTACCTTAGTCTCACATATTAATAGGATTCTTTGTATCTTTCCCGAATGATCAACAATTCTTCTCCTTATTAATATGTACAAGTATCCTCAACAGGATATAACTCATATACCCGTCCAGATGCTCTCTCTGAGCCTCAAGCTATCGTCATAGCAATATAAAACCTTTCTGACCCTATTGCCAGGATAGGGCAATGACCATCATCATGGTGATTATAAAATTGAGGTCTCAAGTGCCATCTGACGTTGTTCTAGTCAATGTCTCACATCGCTAGCATAATCAAATCCGAAACCCACCAATAACTCCCTTTGTATGATTATAATTTAAGTTACCGTCGTGACGAGTTTTCAAAATAAAAGTTTAGTCCTTCCGTACAAGGACTCTTGCCACCGTCGTGGAAAAGATTTAATAAAATACTCATCATGCCTCCGAAGTGTATGAGTTGGATTTGTAACACACCAATCATAGCAAAAAATTACACTCTACTCCTATGTCTTCCTATCCAAGCCACTTTCCACAACCTATTTTCTAATTCTTTCATTCTTTTAGCATCTTATATCTCTAGCTAACACATACCAGACAAGCAGAGAATATACATACTCATGTAATCCACATAAGCATACGACCCTAGGAGCATAGATGAAAGAGCCCTCACCTTGGCCAACCTTCCATGCAATCCTCTCCTGTAGCTTTAGTCTCCTCGGAGTTCCTGTTGCACTCTTTTGCGTGCCGTTGTTCCTATAAGAACAACATTTATTTCATTAAGATTATTACTTAGCTTAACTTGTTATTTATCTCTCCATTACTCTCACATGTAGTCCCTGGTTGCCACAGAGTCAAGCTCTTGGTCTTATCGGACTTCTGTGGCAGAAATGCTCACAGCAGAATTTCAGGAACAAAGACAAGAGATGACGAGACAAATACAGAGGGAAGTACGCCGGTTTGTAGTCTGCGAGGAAGAAGAAGAGAGAGTTCCTAGCAATCAGGAGATGGAGGTTGTTGAGGAAGAGGACAGAGAATGGCAACAACCACAAGAAGTGCCTCGTGAGCCGCGGATAGCACCCAGAGAGCTGCCAATTTCAAAATTTCCGAAGCTTCATCCACCCACTTTCTGGGGAACTAGTGAGAAAGAGGATCCGCAGGTATTTTGTGAGAGACGTAGTCAGAATTGGGTACATGCTAAGGTGCTCAGGGCATGAGTTGGTGGAGTTGGCTTCATTTCAACTGAGGGAAGCTGCTAGAGTATGGATAGAGTCTGTACAGACCAAGTATTCAAGAAGGGTGGCACCGATGACCTGGGAAGATTTTTAGAGGGAATTCCTGGGTCGGTTTCTATCTGAAGGCACCAAAGATGCAAAGCGTCAGCAATTCCAAGAGTTGTGGATGACGCCTAACATGACTGTGATGGAATATGAGTTACTTTTTACGGAACTGGCTCAATTCTCACCTGAGTTGGTTCCGAATGAAGAGGCGAGGATCAAGAGATTTATACACCGTCTCACGGAGCCGCTATTTACTCTCTTGTTACCTCAGATAAGGCAATTTGAGACTTTAGCTCATGCCGCAGACTGTGCCAGAATGATTGAAACAAGGAAGAGGTATGGGAAGTTGATCCCAAAGTCAGGTTGATTATGGGTAGTGATAACCAAGGAGGTGGAAGTAAGAAAAGGAAGACAACAGGTGGAGGTGCAGGATACTCGGGGTCCGCAGGAGGACAATCCTCAACTACCACCCTTGAAACAGGTACAAGAGGTAATACTCAAGGGGGACAGATAGTGCAAGTGGGTGGAAATGCCGGTAAAACAAGACCCCGGTGTGCGACTTGCGGCATGTATCATTTTGGAGTGTGTCGGAGACTGACAGGTGGATGCTACAACTGCGGCCAGGTGGGCCATATGGCTAGAGAGTGTCCAAAGAGAAAATAGGGTAAAAGTGTGAGAAGTAATCCGACGCCGAGGAGTACACCTATTTAAGCCCCACCAGTAAGAACTGTACCACCATAGACAGCAAGTACAGGTGCAGCTAGGGGTCGCGGTGCAGGATCTAGTGGCAGAGGGCCAGTGGCAATAGGTCAAGGACAAGCACGGGTATTTGCACTTTCTCAGCAAGACGCTCGTGCATCAAATGCAGTGGCGACAGGTACCTATATTGCTTGCTCTCTTGAAGCACAAGTCTTATTTGATTCCGGCTCCACTCATTC
This sequence comes from Senna tora, assembly GCA_014851425.1. Lineage (NCBI taxonomy): Eukaryota > Viridiplantae > Streptophyta > Magnoliopsida > Fabales > Fabaceae > Senna > Senna tora. The sequence continues at coordinate 12,251,740 of CM026261.1, read as the reverse complement.
CTATGTGTCGCATGTATTTGCCTGTAAATTCAACAAAAGCCCGTCTAGAATTAAAGAAACAGTACTGGTCTTTACTCCACTCATTCCTATATTTCACAAGCATTTATATTCATTTTTATTTTTTTTAATCAGTTTTCGTAGATTAGTGTTTTAAAAACTTGATATTAATTTTTCTTTTTCTAATCAGTTTTTGCCGATAAATGTTTCGAAAACTTGTTATTCATTTTTATTTTTTGAATCAGTTTTCGTAGATTAGTGTTTCAAAAACTTGATATTCATTTTTCTTTTTTTAATCAGTTTTCGCACATAAGTGTTTCGAAAACTTGATATTCATTTTTCTTTTTTTAATCATTTTTCGTCGATGAGTGTTTCGGAAACTTGATATTCATTTTTCTTTTTTAATCAGTTTTCGCCGATGACTGTTTTGAAAATATTATATTCATTTTTATTTTTTTTAATCAGTTTTCGTAGATTAGTGTTTCGAAAACTTTATATTCATTTTTCTTTTTTTAATCAGTTTTCGCCGATGTGTGTTTTGAAAAGTTGATATTCATTTAATAAGTTTTCGTCGATGAGTGTTTCGAAAACTTTATATTCATTTATATTTTTTTTAATCAGTTTTCGTAGATTAATGTTTCGAAAACTTGATATTCATTTTTCTTTTTTTAATCAATCTTCGCTGATGAGTGTTTCGAAAACTTGATATACATTTTTCTTTTCTTAATCAGATTTCAACGATGAGTGTTTTGAAAACGTGATATTCATTTTTCTTTTTTTTTAATCAGTTTTCGTAGATTAGTGTTTCGAAAACTTGATATTCATTTTTTAATCAGTTTTTCGCAGATTAGTGTTTCGAAAACTTGATATTCTTTTTTCTTTTTTTAATAAGTTTTCGTTGATGAGTGTTTCGAAAACTTGATATTCATTTTTCTTTTTTAATTTGTTTTCGTCGATGAGTGTTTCGAAAACTTTGTATTCATTTTTATTTTTTTGAATCAATTTTCGTAGATTAGTGTTTCGAAAACTTGATATTCATTTTTATTTTTTTAATCAGTTTTCACCGATTAGTGTTTCGAAGACTTGATATTCATTTTTCTTTTTTTAATCATTTTTCGTTGATGAGTGTTTCGAAAAATTGATATTCATTTTTCTTTTTTAATTTGTTTTCGCCGATGACTGTTTCGGAAACTTTATATTCATTTTAATTTTTTTTAATCAGTTTTCGTAGATTAGTGTTTCGAAAACTTGATATTCATTCTTCTATTTTTAATTAGTCTTCTTCGATGAGTGTTTCGTAAACTTGATATTCATTTTTCTTTTTTAATCAGTTTTCGCCGATGAGTGTTTTGAAAACTTTATATTCATTTTTATTTTTTTAATCAGTTTTTGTAGATTAGTGTTTTCAAAACTTGATATTCATTTTTCTTTTTTGAATCAGTTTTTTCCGATGAGTGTTTCGAAAACTTTATATTCATTTATATTTTTTTTAATCAGTTTTCGTAGATTAGTGTTTCGAAAACTTGATATTCATTTTTCTTTTTTTAATCATTTTTCGCCGATATGTGTTTCGAAAACTTGATATTTATTTTTCTTTTTTTTCATCAGTTTTCGTAGATTAATGTTTCCAAAACTTTATATTCAATTTTCTTTTTATTAATCAGTTTTCGTAGATTAGTGTTTCGAAAACTTGATTTTCATTTTTCTTTTTTTAATCTCTTTTCGCCGATAAGTGTTTCGAAAACTTAATATTCATTTTTCATATTTTTAATCAGTTTTCGTCGATTAGTGTTTCGAAAACTTGATATTCATTTTTCTTTTTTTTAATCGGTTTTCGTAGATTAGTGTTTCAAAAACTTGATATTCATTTGTTTGTTTTTAATCAGTTTTCGCCTAGTAGTGTTTCGAAAACTTTATATTTATTTTTATTTTTTTAATCAGTTTTTGTAGATTAGTGTTTCTGAAACTTGATATTCATTTTTTAAATTTGTTTTCGGAGATGAGTGTTTCGAAAACTTGATATTTATTTTTCTTTTTTTAGTAAGTTTTAGCTAATGAGTGTTTCGAAAACTTGATATTCATTTTTCTTTTTTTAATCATTTTTCGTTGATGAGTATTTCGAAAACTTTATATTTATTTTCATTTTTTTAATCAGTTTTCATAGATTAGTGTTTTGAAAACTTAATATTCATTTTTCTTTTTTTAATTAGTTTTCGTCGATGAGTGTTTTGAAAACTTTATATTCATTTTTATTTTTTTAATAAGTTTCCGTAGGTTAGTGTTTCGAAAACTTGATATTCATTTTTCTTTTTTAATCAGTTTTCGCCGATAACTGTTTCGAAAACTTGATATTCATTTTTCTTTTTTTAATTGGTTTTCGTAGATTAGTGTTTCGAAAACTTGGTATTCATTTTTTTTGTTTTTAAACAGTTTTCGCCAATGAGTGTTTTCAAAAACTTGATATTCATTTTTCTTTTGTTTAATCAATTTTCGCCGATGACTGTTCTGAAAACTTGATATTCATTTTTCTTTTTTAATCACTTTTCGCCGATGAGTGTTTCGAAAACTTCTATTCATTTTTATTTTTTTAATCAGTGTTCGTAGATTAGTGTTTTGAAAATTTGATATTCGTTTTTCTTTTCTTAATAAGTTTTCAACGATGAGTGTTTCGAAAACCTGATATTCATTTTTCTTCATTTAATTAGTTTTCACCAATGAGTGTTTCGAAAACTTGATATTCATTTTTCTTTTTTTAATCATTTTTCGTCGATGAGTGTTTCGAAAACATGACATTCATTTTTCTATTTTTAGTAAGTATTCACTAATGAGTGTTTCAAAAACTTTATATTTATTTTTCATATAATAAGTTTTCGTCGATGAGTGTTTCGAAAACTTGATATTCATTTTTGTTTTTTTAATTAGTTTTCAATGATTAGTGTTTTGAAAACTTGATATTCATTTTTCTTTTTTTAATCATTTTTCATCGATGAGTGTTTCGAAAACTTGATATTCATTTTTCTTTTTGAATCAGTTTTCGTCTATTAGTGTTTCGAAAACTTTATATTCATTTTTATTTTTTTTAATCAGTTTTCGTAGATTAGTGTTTCTAAAACTTGATATTCATTTTTTTTAATCAGTTTTCGCAGATGAGTGTTTCGAAAACTTGATATTTATTTGTAATAACTCAAAATAATAATAATAATAATAATAAGATTTTTTGGCTATTTATGGGATTCTAAAAGTAAGAAATATAGGAATTAAATTAAAAATGAAAATAGGTAGAAAATTATTAATTTAGTTAAAAAGTGGCCCTAGAAATTTTGGTGAGTTCATAGTTTAAATTTCGAAATTTTTCGAAATTAAAATTCTATCCGGTAGGAATTCCTTATCTGCTAGGAGCCCCATTATCAGATATTTTTAGTAGGCTTATGACTACCCAAAAATTACAAATCCTTCCTATTTTTACCCACAATAAAATCTAGACATGAAAATCTATTTAAAATTCCATTTAAAAAATGTCAAATGCCCACATTGCCCATAAATCCCTAACCCAACACATGTGAACCATATTTCTTCTCCTCCACCCGCACGCACAGCAGCGTCCTTCTCCCTTCATTTTCTTCTTCATTTTACCAAACCCTTGCTTTCCTCATTCTCCATTTTCCCTCCATCTCTCAACTTGATCTCTCCTTCAAGTCGCCGGTCATCACCACTAGGAGTCGCCGCCGGTTAGCCACCACCGCCGTTGGCCGGAAATTTCAGCAACAACACTTTTTTTTAAAAAAAAAATAGGGGAAAATGGATCTTGAAGAAAACATGGGTTGTGGATTGTGAAAGTAAGGAAAGAGTTGGGTTTTGTGGGAAATAGGTATGTAATCTTCTTCTTGCTCTTAAATATTGATATTTAGCACTTGTTTAGAGGTCTATTAGGAGGATTTAAGGTTGAAGAGTTGTTGAGGAATTAGCCATAATGTTAGAACTAGGTGGTACAAGTTATGACAAATTTATTTTCTTAATAAAATATTTATTTCACATGATTATATTATTGTTTCATGATCTTGGACCTTATTTTAAATCATGAGTTCAAGAAAAAGAAATTTAGTATAAATTATTCAAGATATGATTACAAGTAGCTTACAAGTGAGTTAAAAATTTAGTCATGGTATAGGATTCAAAAGGGAACTACTAGGAAACTTAAGTTTGATTGTGAAATAATGATGGTTTGTGTTCATGGGGTTGGAAATTTAAAAGTATTTCTTTAGGATCAAATAGTTATGTAAAGTGAGAAATTTAGTTAATATATATATATATATATATATATATATATATATATATATATATATATATATATATATATACTTCAGTGAGAGAGTAAAGAAATTTAAATATGCCAATGGAACTAAATTTAATTGTTATTTGGGACGTGTTATTAATAGATAGCATAATGTTCTGCATATAGGTGCCTTGGAAGAGTCATATACTCCTAGAGATCCATCTTGAATCCCTTGTTCGGCCTCACTGTGAGTAGACGATGCGCGTTATGACGCATTTTCTTATTTTCTACGTACCCAACCCTTTTAGTTATCCTCTATTTAATTGATTATATCTGCCTATCAGAAAGAGAATTATTTTTCATTTGGTATCTTATTTGCTCTTTGTATAATGAATATAATGCTTCGAAGGTATGTTTAAATACTTTATCGGTTTATCGCAACATGTGGGTTTGAAATTGTTAAGATCTATTTTTACGTATATGTATGTTGCTCATTGAATTTAAATTGGCTATGTTGATGAGAAAATTATTTTTGATATGTTTTTAGTGGGAGGAACTCTTTATAGAACACTGGTGCTACAGCTGTATCTGTAGCCCTATGCGCGCGTAGGTGTAAGTCTCAGCTAGCAGAGGTTAGGTGATGCTAGCCCCGTGTGCGGCCACACACGTGGAGTGTATGTGTATTTATGGAGGGTTTGGGGCCACGTAAAGGAGTTGTTGCCGGAGATTGGAGTTATGTAATAACATGGTGTTGAGGAGGGATGGAATTGGAGGGTATATGAGATAGTTCTGTGAGATGTCCTTCCCACAAACTTGATTTGTATATAAATGCATTTAAATATGTTAATCATAGTCTACTTAAATTATTTAAGGTTTTAAATATTTTAATATGCTCTCTTGGAATCCTTGGAATTATTTTTAAACTTACCCTTAATTGCGAACGATATAAACACTACTTTCATTATCGTAAAACGCTCGTGCCTAGTTTGTCCCATTTCAGTTGTAGCGTGTGTTGTTTACTCACTGGGTGGTTTTCCACTCATCCTACTACTTCTTCATTTCCTTTCAGATAACAGGGTAGATACTGAGCCTCCTTCAGGTGTTGCAGCGCAGTAGGATTCCAGTGGTGAGTCCAACTTTGTGTCGTTGGGCCTTAATATTTTGAAAATCCTTACTTGTATTTTAATTCTAGATGTCGCTCTGTATTCCAGTAATACCCGAGGGGTATTTTTAGATTCAGGTTAATTGTGTATAGTAAGACTTAGCATGGTCATCATTTGGAGTTGGAAAGTAAGGACAAAATAAATAAATAAATGAACAATAGAAATAAATAATAATTTTGTGTATGCATATAGATAAATAAAATTAAATAGGAATTAATGGGATAATATGAAATTGATAAAATTGTGAAATTGATGTTAAGCATTTTGGCTAAAGAAAATAAAAATAAATTTTTTTAAAGTGAAATAAAATTTTTGGGAAATAATTAAGATTTTAATAGTTTTAGAGTTGAGAATTTATGAAATTAAAATAAATATGAAAATTAGGTAGAAAAATTATAATTTTGTTTAGAAGTGGTCATATGAATTATTAAAAGCTTATAGTTTAAATTTGAGAATTTTTCGAAAATAAAAATTATAATGGGTAGGAAATTTTCATCTGCAAGACACTCAATGACAAATATTTTTAATAGGCTTATGATTAGCAAAAAATTTCAAAATTTTCCTATTCTTACCTACAAATAAATATAGTTAAGAAAATCCAATCAAAACTCTATTTCACCATACCCCAAAAGTTGTCAAATGCCCAAAATTACCCTTAAATCTCCCACCCAATTAATGAAGCACTTTTGTTTCACTTCTAGCACTTCCAAAGCACGCACGCACCAAGCCATTTCCTCTCTTCTTCATCTTCTTCTCTTTACTTCTCATTTCTTATGTGCTAGGGCAAGGAAGAAAGTGATGAATCCTCCACTTCTCCCTCATTTTCTTGCTTCCTCCTACCAAGTAAAGACTCTTACAAGCTTCCACCACCATTGTTGAGCCTCAAGGAGCTTGGGCAACTTCCCCAAACTTCCATTTTCGAATTTCCTTAAGGTAAGCTCCAAAAATCATGCCTCCACCTCTTAAATCATGATTTTCTTGTTGTAATGAGTTACTAATGGATAGTATATCAACCTAGGACTCTTTTGGAATATAGAAAACACCCCAATAAGGATTTCTTTGGAGGATTTCAACCTAGGGTTCATGTTGGACGAATTTTTGTGAAAATTTTTGGAATTTTTGATTTCTTTGAAATTGTTGGTATGTATGAACTCTAAATGATATGTTTATGCATTTTAGATGATTTGGAAGAATGCCCAATGATTGGGATGGTGATTTATGAATTTTGTAGAAATGAGTAAATTTTCTATATTTGGCAAAAATTCTCCATTGATGGAGCTAGATGGTGTGCAAAATTTTGAATATGATTTCTTAAAGTAAAATTTATTTTGAACTAAAACCAACTCCCAAATGATGACCATAGCTTAGGTAGTGGAATTTAGGCATTGACATGTGTAGAAGTGGAAAATTGGTTAATATGGAGTATATGGAAAATTTGCTACACACATGTGTAGATAAGTAGTTTAATTGGTATGGTTCTATTTGTTAGGACTCAAGTACTTCCTTGGAGACAAGAGTGCTCAAAGGTTACTAAGTAAAGCGGCCAAGGTGAGGGACCCTTCCATCCTAGCCCCAAGGGTTGTATGATAACCTTGACTTGTGGGCTTGCTTATACGTGAATGTTTGTAAATATTTAATTTTATGCTTGCTAGTAATACTCTATCATTATGTTGGCGATTGCTGGAATGTTGTACAATGAATTGTTTGTGATTGTTAAAGTGGAAATATGGTGGATCAAGTACATATGGGTGACGATGAAGAATTCCGCACACATATGTGCTTGACCCGAGAATTATGGCAATAACATGTATGGTACCAAGGGTAAGGGCTTTCTGTCGGGTTAGGTTCAGAAAGTGCCTTCATGTTGGCATTTCGTCGGGTACGGTTCGAAATAGCCTTCATGTTTATATACACTTGTGGATACTCTGTTGAGCCGGTCCGGAGTATGCCACCATTACTAGTTGGTTAATCCGTTGAGTTGGTCCGGATTGAACCAAGCGGGCTTCCCGAGACGATGGTCCGAAAAGTGCCGATGTAGATGGACACCTCGGCTGGTTGGTGCCGGGGTGCGCCACCGAACACAACATTCCGTGGAGACGGTCCCGGAATGGGTCGTGTGCCTATGCATATCGATGTAAGATACCGAGCGTATAGGTACTCAACATTAGTGTAAACCCTTAATGCCCTTGGTATGCACTATGACTAGATTTCCTTTTCATCGTACATGCCATGACGATGGCCGGTATCCTCACGTGACGTCAAGACAAAGTTATTTTCATAAAAAGAAGGTCATGACGCCGATTGTTGTCTTGACGTGGCAATGAGGAAAACCTTGTTTTTATATTACTATATTTCAAATCCAACCGACCATGACGATGGGTTAAGTCTTATAGTGCATCGGGATAGATAGGGAGGACCGACACGTCACGGCAGCAACAAGGTAACCAAAGGTACGTAAGTTCGGCGGGTGAACCGCACTTGAATGTTAATCTATGTGTTCGGTGCTTCTCGATACACGTATGTCAGTATGCATAATTAATGTATGTTGTGGTACGGTTAAAGTAGAGTTTGTACATGTTCTATTGCTTGAGAACAATTATATAATTATCAAAGATGAATTGAAGTGTATGCGTATGTGAATGTGGTTTCTCCCCTTCCCGGTCGTAGTGGTACCCGCTACTACGCCTAGGATGGGAGAGTCACTCACTGAGTCGTTGACTCACCCTCTAGTGGTTTACTTTTTCAGATAATGGTACCGGTCAGGCTTCCACGTCAACTCAGTGAAGGCGACATTTTGCTAGCACTCACATTCTGTCTCCGTGGGTGACTTTAATTTATTTTGGATATTGTAATGAATTGATTACACTTTTTGGTTATTATACTCTAGACTTGTCAGCTCCACATACTTAAAGACAGGATTATTTTGGGGACTTATTATAATTATGTATACGAATTTGCATGTGAATAGGATATGTCACACACCGGAGTGTGTGGCAACGTATATGACAAATATATATATTATGTGTGTTTGAGTATACATATAAACTGAAGCTGCACTTGGCTGTGGATTGCAGGCGCAAGATAGGCCACACAGGAGATGTGAGTCATATATATTGATAATGTGTGTATGCGAATGGGAATGATAGTTAAATGAAATAGGTGTTAAGGCTAACAGACTCAGGGTTAGGCCCCCTGTCTGTGCCGGTAACGTGCCTCCGGGTGGGGGTCGTGACAATTCCATAGGCAGGATCTATTTCCTTGTTTTGGTATTTTGTATGGTGTATTATGAAGAGCCGAGCTCTCCTATATAATTGTATTGTGGTTTGGCTATTTGTACAAATTTCGGGAACCTCTAAACTTTAGGAGAAACTCTGCCGAAATTTCTACAAACAATTAATGTTAGTATTTCTGATGAAATGGAAAACTAGTGATAGTAAGGACTAAAATATAATTAGAGATTGAACCATATGAATTAATTAATTGCTAAGTATAGTTGTATGTGGAGGGATAAGTATGGGATGTACTTAAATTTTGTGAACCTTGGAGTTAGGCTTACAAGGAAGAGTTTGTATCTTGGACCCTGTGCCAGTCACATCTAATTTACGTGGGGTGTGACATTTATGGTATCAGAGACAGGTTTTCCTATGGATTACAGAGCAAAGTGTCCTTTGGTGGTATCTTATCTATCATTATGAAACCCGGACATAACTATAGGTAAGGTAACATTAAAGGCCTTATAGGGTATGTGTTTCTCATTTGTTTCGTGTCTTTACTCCTGTTTAGTATTAGGACTTTTAAATTCCATTTGATTCTAAAAATATGGTATCTAAGATGCCACCTCGAAGACGTACACTTCGTAGTGTGGCAAGTGATGGTGAAAATTCTGATGAGGCTTCTACTCAGCCTGCTGACCAACACATAAGAGGTCGAGGCCGAGGTAAAGGCCAAGGAGTGCAAGGCCGAGGAGCACGAGTGAGGGGTGGTAGAGCCTCTCAAGCCACTAGAATGAGCATTCCTGCAGAAACAGAAAACCGTCGCCCACCACGACGTTCAGCACTTGAAGCAGCGGTTATAGGATTGCAAGGAGTCGTAGAGGCTCTAACAGGTCTAATAGCTGAACAGAGAGCTGAGGATGCCCCTCAGGTAACACCAGAGGTTACGCCAAACCAACCAGAGCCATCAGTGCAACCAGTATAGGATGAGGGTAGAAAAATTGCCGTATCTTTATCTCAGTTCTTGAAATTGAAGCCACCTACCTTCTCAGGTTCAGACAGTCAGGAAGATCCCCAACATTTTGTGGATACTATTGAGAAGATTCGTGAGGCACTAGGTTGCCCTAGTCAGAGTATAGTAGAGTTAGCTGCTTTTCAACTTCAAGGTGTGGCTAATGCTAGGGCTAGAGAGTTTGAAACATTAAAACAAGTACCGAGCATGACTGTTACTGAATATGATTTCCTTTTTACTTGGTTATCACAATATGCGCCACACCTAGTGGCCACTGAACGAGACAGGATTAAGAGGTTTGTGCATGGACTCATTCGCCCGTTGTTTATGGTAGTAGCAATTCGAATGAATGATTTTGCATCATCTGCAGAGGCTGTAGATTGTGCTAGAAGGATAGAAACACGAAATCTAGAGGATGGTTCTTTCTCGAAGAAGCGCAAGTGGGGTAATGAAGGGAAATCCTTAGTACAAGACGGCTCAACCGGAGGTTCTAAGCTAAAAAATTGAGCACACACTCTTCCTAAAGCACCTACATCTTCAACAAAGTCAGAAGCCAGTGTTACTAGATCCAAATCAGAGCCAAGAGGTGTGGGGTTATCTAGCTTTCAAGTTCAGCCAGGGAATAATAGGCCTTTTTGTTCTACCTGTGGAAAGCCTCACTCAGGACAATGCTATAGGGATACTAAAACTTGCTTCAAGTGTGGACAAGTGGGTCATATAAAGAAGAACTGCCCACAACAACAATTCAGATCGGGTCAAGATTCCACCCAGCCTTCTCACCCTTCTTCTTCAATGCCACAAGCCATGAGAACTACTTTCACATCAGCAGGTAAAGGTGGAGTAGGAAGGGGATCTGGGGAAAGAAGTCAAATGTCAGGTGGAAGAGGACAAGCGAGAGTGTTTGCCTTGACCAGACAAGATGCACAGGCTTCAAACGCAGTGGTGACAGGTATTATACAAGTTTTCTTTCATGAGGCTTATGTTTTATTTGATCCTGGCTCCACACATTCATATGTTTCCCCAAATTTTACTAAGCATATTGGTAGAACTCCAAATAAGCTAGATACATCATTCTCTGTAGCAACTCCAGTAGGAGAAACCTTTCTAGTGGAATATGGGTACCAATCTTGTGAGGTTTTAGTGGCCGGTAGAGAGACCCTAGCAAATTTGATGGTACTTGATATGGTGGATTTTGATGTTATATTGGGTATGGATTGGCTAGCTTCATGTCATGCGACCCTTGATTTCCATCTTAAAGAAGTGATATTTCACCTCCCTGGGGAACCGTCTTTTTCCTTCCAGGGTGATCAGAATGCGACGCCAAGTAGTTTGATTTCAGCTTTAGGAGCTCGGCGATTATTAAGGAAAGGTTGTCAAGGTTATCTAGCGTTGGTAAAGGATGTGGAGAAAGGTGTTTCTGATTTGAAGGAAGCCCCAATAGTAAGGGATTTCCTAGATGTTTTTCCCGAGGAGTTGCCTGGGTTACCACCTGATAGAGATGTTGAATTCAGGATTGAGGTAATTCCTAGAACTCAGCCAGTGTCTATTCCTCCATATAGAATGGCACCAACGGAGTTAAAGGAGTTGAAGAACCAATTGCAAGATTTGCTAGATAAAGGTTTCATTAGACCAAGTTCATCTCCATGGGATGCGCTAGTATTGTTTGTGAAGAAGACAGATGGGTCTTTAAGGTTATGTGTTGACTACCGTCAACTAAACAAGGTAACAATACGCAATAAATATCCTTTACCTCACATCGATGATTTGTTTGATCAGTTGCAAGGCGCTCAGTATTTTTCCAAAATAGATTTGCGTTCTGGATACCATCAGTTGAAGATTAAGACAGAGGATATTCCTAAGACGGCTTTTCGTACACGATATGGGCACTATGAGTTCCTTGTGATGTCCTTTGGGTTGACAAATGCACCAGCAGCATTTATGGACTTGATGAACCGAGTGTTTAAGCCAATTTTGGACAAATTTGTGATTGTGTTTATTGATGAGATCTTAGTATATTCTAAGAGTCGTGAAGAACATGAGCAACACTTGAAGCTAGTTCTCCAAACATTGAGGGAACACCAACTTTATGCAAAGTTCTCAAAATGTGAATTCTGGCTGGATCAGGTTGGCTTTTTGGGTCACATAGTGTCTAGGGATGGTATTCAAGTAGACCCTGGTAAAGTGGAGGCTATAAGAAAGTGGCCACAACCTACCACAGTAACAGAGATTCGTAGCTTTTTGGGCTTGGCGGGTTATTATCGTTGCTTTGTGAAGGATTTTTCAAGAATAGCTGCACCTCTAACTAAGTTGACACAGAAGAATGTGAAGTTTCAATGGACAGATGCTTGTGAGGAAAGTTTTCAAAAGTTAAAAGAGTGCTTAACTTCGGCACCAGTTCTCACCTTGCCTTCAGGGACTGGAGGTTATACAGTACATTGTGATGCCTCTAGAGTGGGGTTGGGATGTGTTCTTATGCAGAATGGAAGAGTGATTGCTTATGCATCTAGGAAACTTAAGAAGCATGAGCAAAATTATCCGACCCATGATTTAGAAATGGCGACAGTGGTGTTTGCTTTGAAGATTTGGCGACATTATTTGTATGGTGAAACTTGTGAGATCTATACTGATCACAAGAGTCTCAAGTATATTTTTCAGCAAAGAGATCTTAATCTTAGACAGCGAAGGTGGATGGAACTATTGAAAGACTATGATTGTACTATCTTATTCCATTCAGGAAAGGCTAATGTTGTGGCAGATGCTTTGAGTAGAAAATCTATGGGGAGTTTAGCTCATATTGCTGAGGTAAAGAGACCATTGAGCATGGAGTTGCACAAGTTGGAAGAGAGTGGAGTACAATTTGAGATCAAGGAAATAGGAGTCCATTTGGAGTCACATACAAGCTCGTTCTTCATTAGTTGAAAGGGTGAAAGAGGCACAAAAACAAGACCCTCAACTGTGCAAGTTGATTGAAGGTGTGGAGGAAGGAAGGCTTAATGAATTTTCGGTGGGAGCAGACGGGGTACTACAATATGAACAGCGTCTATGTGTCCCAAAGGTAGATGAATTAATAAGGGAGATTCTCGATGAAGCTCACAAAACTACATACACTGTCCACCCAGGTGCAACTAAGATGTACCATGATTTGAGGCAATTATACTGGTGGGAAGGTATGAAGAAGGATATTGCAGATTATGTATCTCGTTGCTTAGTATGTCAACAAGTGAAAGCGGAACATCAAAAACCTGCTGGTTTGCTACAACGATTAGATGTTCCAGAATGGAAGCGGGAAAGGGTTACAATGGATTTTGTGACAGGTTTACCTCGCACGCAGAAGGGTTATGACTCTATATGGGTGATAGTGGATAGGTTGACCAAGTCTGCCCACTTCCTCCTAGTGAAGACAAATTATGGGGTTGCTAAATATGCTCAGTTATATGTAGTAGAGATTGTGAAATTGCACGGAGTTCCTTTATCCATTATATCTGATTGCGGCCCGCAGTTCACTTCTCATTTTTGGAAGGCTTTTCAAGAGGCCTTAGGCACACGCTTAGACCTCAGTACAGCTTTTCATCCTCAAACAGATGGGCAGTCAGAGAGAACGATACAAACTTTGGAGGATATGCTTAGGGCTTGTGTGCTTGACTTTGGTGGGAGTTAGGAGAACTATCTACCACTTGTGGAGTTTGCTTATAATAATAGCTACCAAGCAAGTATTCAAATGGCCCCATTTGAAGCCTTGTATGGTAGACGATGTAGATCCCCAATAGGGTGGTTTGAGGTTGGTGAAGCAAAGTTAAGAGGGCCAGATCTGGTACATGATGCTATTGAAAAGGTCAAATTAATTAGAGAACGCTTACTTGCAGAACAGAGTAGGCAAAAAGCATACTCGGATCATAGAAGGCGAGATTTGGAGTTTATGGTAGGTGGTCATGTGTTCCTGCGGGTATCTTCCATGAAAGGTGTAATGAGATTTGGCAAGAAAGGGAAGCTCAGTCCGCGATATATAGTGCCTTTTGAGATTTTGGAAAAGATTGGTGCCGTGACATATCGATTAGCATTACCACTAGAACTATCAAACATACACTCGGTGTTCCATGTTTCTATGCTAAGGAAATATTTGCCTGACCCATCACATGTAATTAGAACTCAAGAAGTGTACCTAGACAAAGGGATGACATATGAAGAAAAACTAGTAGCCATTTTGGATAAGCAAACTAAAAAGCTTCGTTCAAAGGAGATTGCCATGGTAAAAGTGTTGTGGTGTAATCACTCGCAAGAGGAAGCCACGTGGGAGGTAGAGAGTGAAATGCGCACTCAATACCCACGGTTATTTGAGGAACAAGGTTAGTAAACTTAAATTCGGGGACCTAATTTCTTAAGGGGGAGAGAATGTAAAAACTCAAAAAATAATAATAAGATTTTTTGGCTATTTATGGGATTCTAAAAGTAAGAAATATAGGAATTAAATTAAAAATGAAAATTAGGTATAAAATTATTAATTTAGTTAAAAAGTGGTCCTAGAAATTTTGGTGAGTTCATAGTTTAAATTTCAAAATTTTTCGAAATTAAAATTCTATCCGGTAGGAATTCCTTATCTGCTAGGAGCCCCATTATCAGATATTTTTAGTAGGCTTATGACTACCCAAAAATTAGAAATCCTTCCTATTTTTACCCACAATAAAATCTAGAGATGAAAATATATTTACAATTCCATTTAAAAAAAAATGTCAAATGCCCATATTGCCCATAAATCCCTAACCCAACACATGTGAACCATATTTCTTCTCCTCCACCTGCACGCACAGCAGCGTCCTTCTCCCTTCATTTTCTTCTTCATTTTACCAAACCCTTGCTTTCCTCGTTCTCCATTTTCCCTCCATCTCTCAACTTGATCTCTCCTTCAAGTCGCCGGTCACCACCACTAGGAGTCGCCGCCGGTCAGCCACCACCGCCGTTGGCTGGAAATTTCAGCAACAACAACACTTTTTTTAAAAAAAAAACAGGGGAAAATTGATCTTAAAGAAAACATGGGTTGTGGATTGTGAAAGTAAGAAAAGAGTTGGGTTTTGTGGGAAATAGGTATGTAATCTTCTTCTTGCTGTTAAATATTGATATTTAGCACTTGTTTAGAGGTCTATTAGGAGGATTTAAGGTTAAAGAGTTGTTGAGGAATTAGCCATAATGTTAGAACTAGGTGGTACAAGTTATGACAAATTTATTTTCTTAATAAAATATTTATTTCACATGATTATATTATTGTTTCATGATCTTGGACCTTATTTTAAATCATGAGTTCAAGAAAAAGAAATTTAGTATAAATTATTCAAGATATGATTACAAGTAGCTTACAAGTGAGTTAAAAATTTAGTCATGGTATAGGATTCAAAAGGGAACTACTAGGAAACTTAAGTTTGATTGTGAAATAATGATGGTTTGTGTTCATGGGGTTGGAAATTTAAAAGTATTTCTTTAGGATCAAATAGTTATGTAAAGTGAGAAATTTAGTTAATATATATATATATATATATATATATACTTCAGTGAGAGAGTAAAGAAATTTAAATATGCCAATGGAACTAAATTTAATTGTTATTTGGGACGTGTTATTAATAGATAGCATAATGTTCTGCATATAGGTGCCTTGGAAGAGTCATATACTCCTAGAGATCCATCTTGAATCCCTTGTTCGGCCTCACTGTGAGTAGACGATGCGCGTTATGACGCATTTTCTTATTTTCTACGTACCCAACCCTTTTAGTTATCCTCTATTTAATTGATTATATCTGCCTATCAGAAAGAGAATTATTTTTCATTTGGTATCTTATTTGCTCTTTGTATAATGAATATAATGCTTCGAAGGTATGTTTAAATACTTTATCGGTTTATCGCAACATGTGGGTTTGAAATTGTTAAGATCTATTTTTACGTATATGTATGTTGCTCATTGAATTTAAATTGGCTATGTTGATGAGAAAATTATTTTTGATATGTTTTTAGTGGGAGGAACTCTTTATGGAACACTGGTGCTACAGCTGTATCTGTAGCCCTATGCGCGCGTAGGTGTAAGCCTCAGCTAGCAGAGGTTAGGTGATGCTAGCCTCGTGTGCGGCCACACACGTGGAGTGTATGTGTATTTATGGAGGGTTTGGGGCCACATAAAGGAGTTGTGGCCGGAGATTGGAGTTATGTAATAACATGGTGTTGAAGAGGGATGGAATTGGAGGGTATATGAGATAGTTCTGTGAGATGTCCTTCCCACAAACTTGATTTCTATATCAATGCATTTAAATTTGTTAATCATAGTCTATTTAAATTATTTAAGGTTTTAAATTTTTTAATATGCTCTCCTGGAATCCTTGGAATTATTTTTAAACTTACCCTTATTTGCGAACGGTATAAACACTACTTTCATTATCGTAAAACGCTCGTGCCTAGTTTGTCCCATTTCAGTTGTAGCGTATGTTGTTTACTCACTGGGTGGTTTTCCACTCATCCTACTACTTCTTCATTTCCTTTCAGATAACAGGGTAGATACTTAGCCTCCTTCAAGTGTTGCAGCGCAGTAGGATTCCAGTGGTGAGCCCAACTTTGTGTCGTTGGGCCTTAATATTTTGAAAATCCTTACTTGTATTTTAATTCTAGATGTCACTCTGTATTCCATAGGCAGGATCCCTTTCCTTGTTTTGGTATTATGAAGAGCCGAGCTCTCCTATATAATTGTATTGTGGTTTGGATGTTTGTACAAATTTCGGGAACCTCTAAAATTTAGGGGAAACTCTGCCGAAATTTCTACAAACAGTTAATGTTAGTATTTCTGATGAAATTTGTTTAGAGAGACCGAAATAGTAAAAGAAAAATGATTATAAATTTGAATTGAACTAAATTAAATATATTTTGTATAATGCCATGGCATTATTCATAAACTCCATATTTTTTAGGTTCAATTTTTATTCTTTTTTTTCAATCACATTATTTTTCATTGCCTTTTAATTTGCATAATAAAAAGACATGTAATGTGTTTTATGTAGTGCAAAATTGTGGTACGACAGAAGGGTTAGAAAACTAATAAATTCTTCATTTCTAAAATTTTCTTAAAAGAACCTCCCTATATTTAAGGCAATTAGTATTTGATGTTAATCTCCAATTAGATATTTATAAATAATTTTAAAAAAAAATTAATTATATAGTAGTATAATATTTTTTTTATTTATATGAGTAAATATTTTTTATAGGTATATAAGTAAATATTGAATATAATTATTAATTAATAAAATTTTCAAACCATTAAAATAATTTGAATAAAAACATTTCGTGAAGAGCAAGGGTCACAATCTAGTTTTGTTAATAAATTAAAAACCAAAGACTTACATCCAATATTTCTTTCTCAGTCTCTATCTGTCTCCCTTGTCATGGTACTCTATTTTCTTACTTTTGAACAACACAAAACGAGTTTTTTCAACATGAAGTGATGTGAAAAAAAAAATTCTATTGAATAAAATTGGCATGTGTAGACTTTTTCCAAAAAAAAGACAAATCATAATATTTCTTTTTAGTGTATAAAATTAGACTTTTTCAAAGACTTAAAAGAAAATGCGGATCCTCTAATGACCACACAAGCCTTATCCTTAGGTGCCGTTTGGTAGCCGGTGAGTGTTTTAGAGGGAAGTGGTAGTGGAAGTAGGTGATAAAAAGTATGTTTGGTATGCAGGGAAATGGAAGTAGAATGTAAAAGTAATATTGTTTGGTATGGTGGGAAGAAGATAAGGAAATAGAAGATAAAAGTATGAAAAACCTTTTTTGCCCTTACTTTTTTAAAAGCCACAAATTTTTTAAGGGTATTTTGGTCTTTAAACCTCACCTCACCTCACCTTCCCTCCACTTCCCTCCCTATCATGAGGGAAGGAAGCTTCCCTTTTGACAGGGAAGGTCCAGCTCATCTTCCCAGCTGGTGAGCCTTACCAAACGTGTTTAACCTCACCTCGAGCTCACCTTCCTAGTAGGTGAGTGATACCAAACGGGCTCTTAATTAAAGTTGTTTTCTTTTCTGCAAAAATAATTTTCTGCCGAACATTATTGACCAAACTTTCAATCCGTCAATGCCATAAAAGTCAAGTCCTGAGTCTACAAGACTTGACTAAAAATATGTGACATACCCATAAGTCACTCTAAAGGTATGTTTGGATTGGGGATTAAGGAGGAGAAGGGGAGGGAAGGGGAGACTTTCAAGATATCTTTCCCTTGTTTGGGAAGATGAAAATTGGAGGAGAAGATAATGGAGGATCAAGCCTTAATCCTCCATTATCCTTCTCCTTCACAAATTCAAGATACCCCAAATTGGAGTATTTTGGAGGAGGTATCAACACCCAAACAAGAGGAGGACATATGGAAGGTTAACCTTCACTTCCCCTCCCCTCCCTTCTCCTCTAATCTCTCCCCTTCCCTTCCCCTCTTAATTCCCAAACAAACCCTAAATCTCTAGACTCTAATTATAATTTTTACATATAAAATTCAAAGCCTATTTAATATTATAATTTTAGTATATATTCAATAAAGCCAACTTTCAAATAATGAAAATGGATCTAAGGGTTTGTTTAGGAATTAAGAGGGGAAGGGAGTAGAAAAGGGAAGGGAGGTGAGGGGAGCGGAGCGGAGGGGAAGGGAAAGTTAACCTCATATGTTGTCTTTTTGTTTGGGGTGTTGATACTATTATGTATTAATACCAAGTCCCACATTGCTTAGTTTGTGTGAGGAGTGGGTGAGGAGCTTATATAAATAGGTGTGAGTTATATAGGTTTCAATACACATAAGAACACTAGCCTATAACCATTGGGTGTATTGGGTTTTGGGTATTTTTTATGTATTGAGGAGGGTTTGTAATTTTTCTGTTCAAAAATTACAAGTAGTAAAGTTTGTCCCAGTGGGGGTCGTGGTAGTAGGTCTTGAGGCACCGAACCACGTTAAAATTTTTGTGTGTTATTCTTTCTCTTTTCTTTATATTTTTGTGCGGGGCCTAACAGATACCTCCTCAATACCCCAATTTTAGGTATCTTGAATTTGAGAAGGGGAAGGATAATGGAGAATTAAAAATTGATCTTTCATTATCTTTGCTTCCAATTTTTATGGTTCCAAACAAAGATATCTTAAAAGTCTCATCTTCCGTTCTCTTCTCCTCCTTGATTTCAAATCCAAACATATCCTAAAGATAGAGGAGAATGAAGTGAAGTGGTAAAGTGAGGACCTAGAAAGATAGAAAAAGTATGGGTCCTACTTCATCAATTTTTCTCTCTTCAAATTTTGTCTCATCATTTTATTAATTACCTCACATACTCTCCCGCATTAGAGACGTGGGAGGAGTTCCAGGATTGTGGGTCGAGCACCATGCACAAGAACGTGGGTCAGCCACGTTCTCCTCTACCTTGAGTATAAATACCCCTCACTGGGGGGACTCAAGAGGTCGAACAAGTTACTCTAAGCAAGAACAACACAAAGTCTGATCGACTAACAACAGAGCTCACATACTCTCACCCAAATTACAACTCAGAGACCCCAGTTCTCTCATCCTTTACATACGATAAACCTCCAT